>CM075968.1:29112011-29217465 GCA_038048745.1 Coluber constrictor foxii
ATACGTACATCCGAGGTGAAAATGGAAAGATTGCCGCTTTCCAACATGTCTTCCAGTTCCTCGTCCGTGGTGGTTTTTCCAGCTGGCGAAAAATGACAAGAGGTCGGGTTCTTGTAAGGGACGCCATTCATCCCCCTTTCCCTGGCATTTTATTTTTGCTATAATGCCATGATGGCAAACCTACGGCCTGCGTGCCGGAAGTGGCATGCAGAGCCGTCTCTCTGGGCGTGCGAGCCTTCACCCGTTGCTCTTTTCGGTTCTGGCCCACCGGCCAGCGCGGGAGCGTGGAAACCGGAAGACCGCATGCGCATGCCAGCTACCTGGCCTTCCGTTTTCTGGTGCGCATGCATGCACAAAGACCAGCGCACTGGAACCCGGGCGCACTGGGCAGCTGCTTTTTTGGTTTCCGATGCGCCAGCTGGTCTTTGAGTGTGCATACGTGTCAGAAACCAGGAGGGGCGCTGGAAACCGGAAGATCATCTTCCCGGCGAGCGCATGCACACCGGGCGGCGGCTCTTCCGATTTCCTGCCCGTGTGCTCGCGTGTTCCCGTTTCGGCACTTGGTGCCGAAAAGATTTGCCAACACTGCTATAACGTATTGGCAGCATGGGGCCAATGCATTCTTCAGGGGCGGTTTCGTCATGGGGCGGGTTCTTCAGAGCAGGAGAAAATTAACAAAGGAAAGACCACTCACTTATTTCCAACTGACGGCGTATCTGGTCTTTCGTGCGTTCCCGGAAGACGGTTTGAGTTCCGTTATACATCGTCATAACGTCCACAAACTTCCGGGTCAACACTGAATGCTGGAAAGGGTGACATACCAAGGGGATTTTGCACGTGGTTAGCTTGAGAGTTCTCGGTTTTAGCAAAGGCCTTTACAGACATTACTGATCAAGTCAGACACAGGGTTGCAGGTGTTTATTGGAGCCTGAGTAGCGTAGGGGGGTAATGCCTCCTACATAGGCAGCATTTAAGATCCAGCTACTGCAATTACTTGGGAGTTCAATCCCAGGCAGGCTCAAGGTCGACTCAGCCTTCCATCCTTTATAAGGTGGGTAAATTGAGGACCCAGTTTGTTGGGGGAAATAAGCTGACTTTGTATAAATATAAATATATAAAAGTATGAAGGCTATTGCTTAACGCATTGTAAGCCGCCCTGAGTCTCCAGAGAAGGGCGGCATATAAATCAAATTTAAAAAAAAAAGGAGAGGTCGAATGGATGAATATATTAAGATAAAGAATGAACTGTTTAAGAATGAAAGAGAATAAATATGCAGTAAAAGTAGAATTTAGGGACAAGTGAAGATGGTGAATAGAAGATGCAAGTATCGAAATATTTTGAGATATTTTAAAAAATATGTTTAAAAAAAACAAAAGGGAAGGAAAGATGATTTTGGCAAGAATTGTAATTAAGTAAAATGTATTTGAATTTGATTAATTGTATAAGATAAGAAACAGCCAAGTCTGTTCAAAAAAAAAAAAAAAAAGATGTGGGTGAATGTGGGAGAGGAGAAAAAAACCAATAAAACTTGCTTTAAAAAAAAGAAAAAAAAAGAGATCTAATGGGTAGAAGGAATGGCCTTGAGGAACAGAAGAGCCACTACCAAGGCAACAGTTGGATAAAAGAAACCTCAGTCCAGAGAAGAAATGTAATCTGAGAAAGTGTCTCACACATGACCAGAGGGAGGACATAAAGGTAAAGGTTCCCCTCACACATATGTGCTAGTCGTTCCTGACTCTAGGGGGCGGTGCTCATCTCTGTTTCAAAGTCGAAGAACCAGCCCTGTCAGATGTCTCCGTGGTCATGTGGCTGGCATGACTAAACACCGAAAGGTCAGCAGTTCGGCGATTCGAATCCCTAGCGCCACGTAACGGAGTGAGCTCTCGTGACTTGTCCCAGCTTCTGCCAACCTAGCAGTTCGAAAGCAGGTTAAAAAATGCAAGTAGAAAAATAGGGACCACCTTTGCGGTGGTCCCTATTTGCAACGCCATGCACCTTTGGCGTTGAGTCATGCCGGCCACATGACCATGGAGACGTCTTCGGACAGCACTGGCTCTTCGGCTTTGAAATGGAGATGAGCACCGCCCCCTAGACTCAGGACTAGCACATATATGCAAGGGGTACCTTTACCTTTAAGTCTAGTCTAAGTATTCTCTGTTGGTCTGCCTGCCTCTAGTTTTTAGTCTTCCCCATAACAATAGGCCACACTAAGAATGATGGCCAACATCCAACAAGGCTCCTTGTTTAGACGATTCAGCAAGGCCATTGTTTGCTTTTTAACAAGAGCCTTGACACCCTTTTCAATGCCACGCTGGACACCGCGGAAGAGGAGGAAGCAAAAATGCCTCACAATGCGCTTCCTCCGTGGGAAGTTAAAGCAAATTCAAGGCGCAGCCTGCAATTCTCTTCTGTGTCCTTCTCTTTGAAACCAGGCCAACAAAAGGCAAAAATTTCTCCCGAGGAATTTATAAACAATACCCCGCCCCCCCCCCCCCCCACAGCTAGGGCTCTCTCATCTTTGATGGTGGTTTGCCAAGATTGACTTTCCTTTGCTACGTGTACCTGTGATTTTCGTATCCGGACATCTGCAGAGGTTCGATTGATGTTCTCCTCTCGAGCTAAACTTTGTTCCATGGCTGTGAAACAGACAAAACAATCTCAGAGATGATAGTCGTTACCCCGCATTCGTTCATTCCATCCATCCATCCATGCATACATACATACAGGTAAAGGTTCCCCTCGCACCTATATGCTAGTCATTCCCAACTCTAGGGGGCGGTGCTCATCTCCATTTCAAAGCTGAAGAGCCAGCGCTGTCCGAAGATGTCTCCGTGGTCATGTGACCAGCATGACTCAATGCCAAAGGTGCACGGAACGCTGTTCCCTTCCCACCAAAGGGGGTCCCTATTTTTCTACTTGCATTTTTTACGTGCTTTCAAACTGCTAGGTTGGAAGAAGCTGGGACAAGTCACGGGAGCTCACCCCATTACACAGCACTAGGGATTCGAACCGCTGAACTGCCAACCTTTCGATTGACAAGCTCAGCGTCTTAGCCATTGAGCCACCTCGTACATACATACATACATACATACATAAAAAATTAAATGTTTGGTACCACTTGCATTAATAATGACAATCAAGACCACCCCCCACCAACTTTCATGCGGTACAAGTACAAAAAGGGTGATCCACAGAACAATATACACTGAACTGTAGCAAAGATACTTTTTTCTGGCACCTTCATAAAAATTTCTATATAGTGTTATTTTTCACGGTTTCAGCGTTTATATTTTTACTCACAGGGTATACTTACACTTCAATTTAACACGGACGATATTGGCTGTTTTTCTGATTTCTTTGTTCAGCTCTTCGAGTTCTTCCTTCGTTTCTTTAACAAAAGGAGAAATGGGAATTCTGCTTAAGAGCTCAGTATGATACAAACAAATATTGTCCACCTCCTACTGAACACACAATGATGTTCTCATCATCATCACCTTCTTTTAACGACCCCATAATCCCTTGCAGGGTGAAGTCTGGGCAACTGAATGGAGCTAGCTGAGTGTTTATTGGCCGGATGCTCTCCCTGTCGCCAATGCGGAGTTTTTATTCAGCAGATATATTCTCATTGTGCCCTGAGAAATATCTGCCTCTACCTAGGATCGAACTCACAGCCACCTGATTGTGAGGTGAGAGCTCCACTTCTAGGCCAACCGCGCCACTCAATGATGTTCCCATACAGGATCCTGGAATTAAGGAATCTCTGAACTAGGATGGACAACATCAGGAGTCAAGAGTCCAGACGAGAATCTGGTCAGCATGAAATTGGTGCTAGGTACGTCAACGGAATTCAAGAAGGGATGGACCTTTGTGGGAATATAACAACTCTAGGCTGATGACTCTCTTGACTCCTCCACCAGGCTCTCTGTCCTTCCCCTATACATGTCACCCAAACTCGCACCAGGCTGTCTTTCATGGGTGAACAGCAAATGATGACCCTGCCCCAAATATTGTCCCATGTCTCACATGATCTCCTTTTCCTTCTGCTATTGAAGGACAAAGACTCCAAAGTTGAAAAGGGTTTGTCAAAGTTGCACCCTGGTCAATACATTAACTCTTGTCAATGGCTTGAAATCCTACATGGGTTTTCATAATAGCCTTCAGGAGCTCTCGAGACCAATTCAAACAAAGCAGAGAAAGGATTTCCACCCACCGGCTCTTGCAACTCATGAAAACCTGCTTCCTTTTTCCTGTCCAAAAAAATTCAGCTTTATCTTCCAAGCACTCTTCGACTAGAGTTCACAAGGAGCATCCTCTATACTCCAGTCATCGATCAGTTGAGCAAAAGCAAGAATTTAAAGGCAAGGATATCTCTGCGTATTACATATCTTGAAGCAGAACTGCAATTTTTTTTTTATTTTTACTTTTTGATTATTAGAGAGCCAGTTTGGTCTACTGGTTAAGGAACCAGGCTAGAAAACAGGAGACTGTGAGTTCTAGTCCCGCCTTAGGCATGAAAGCTGCCTGTGTTACTTTGGGCCAATCACCAGGAGACTGTGAGCTCTAGTCCCGTTTTAGGCATGAAAGCTTCATGGGTTACTTTGGGCCAATCACCAGGAGACTGTGAGTTCTAGTCCCAGCTTAGGCATGAAAGCTGCCTGGGTGACTTTGGGCCAATCACCAGGAGACTGGAAGTTCTAGTCCCGCCTTAGGCTTGAAAGCTTCATGGGTTACTTTGGGCCAATCACCAGGAGACTGTGAGTTCTAGTCCCAGCTTAGGCATGAAAGCTGCCTGGGTGACTTTGGGCCAATCACCAGGAGACTGTGAGTTCTAGTCCCGCCTTAGGCTTGAAAGCTTCATGGGTTACTTTGGGCCAATCACCAGGAGACTGTGAGCTCTAGTTCCGCTTTAGGCATGAAAGCTGCCAGGAGACTGTGAGCTCTAGTTCCGCTTTAGGCATGAAAGCTGCCTGTGTTACTTTGGGCCAATCACCAGGAGACTGTGAGCTCTAGTCCCGCCTTAGGCATGAAAGCTTCATGGGTTACTTTGGGCCAATCAACCAGGAGACTGTGAGTTCTAGTTCCGCTTTAGGCATGAAAGCTGCCTGTGTTACTTTGGGCCAATCACCAGGAGACTGTGAGTTCTAGTCCCGCCTTAGGCATGAAAGATAGCTGGGTGACTTTGGGCCAATCAACCAGGAGACTGTGAGTTCTAGTCCTCTCTCTTTCAGCTCAACCCACCTAACAGGATTGTTTGATGAGCCAAATAAGAGGAGGATATGTTGGATATGTTCACCACCTTGATTTATTTGTAAAAATAATAGAGCAGGAATGCAAATAGATAGATAAATAAAATATTCCCAATATCGTAGATCCCCCTGCTGAGCCGCTGATCAATTCAGTGGCACAGATTCCCAGCGCTGGCTGTCCTCCGCTGCTCTTAGGGTGAATATATAAAGAGAAAGTATTTCAGCTTGAAATCTCTATACCCATGATGGCGAACCGATGGCACGTGTGCCACAGGTGGCATGCGGAGCCATATCTGTGGGCATGCGAGCACTGCCCTAGCTCAGCTCCAGAGCATATGCATGTGCCGACCAGCTGATTTTCGGGCCTTCCAGGCTCACCGGAAGTTGGGAAATGGGCCGTTTCCGGCCTCCAGGGGGTGGGGAAGGCCGTTTTCGACTTCCCCAGGCTCCAAGAAAGCCCCTGGAGCCTGGGGAGGGCGAAAAATGGGCCTAATGGGCATGCCATCACATGCCAAAAGGGGAAGGAGCGCGAGGGGTGGTGGTGTTGCATGCGCATGCGTGGGGGAGGTGGGGCACATTGAATTATGGGTGTGGGCATGCACACCCCCCCCCCCGGTGCTCTTCCCGCTTTTGGCATGCGACGGCAAAAAGATTAGCCATCACTGCTCTATACAGTCCTTCAAAATTTATGATGCTTTATCATTATAATTTCAATTCATTATACAGGAGAACAGCAGCAATGCTATTACACTTAAAAGAACCAGAAACAGCCATTTTAACGTTGAAGCTGTTTTTTTTTTTAAACTATGCTTGTCCCTTCATAACCCTTAGTCAAACAGCCGTACCAAGCACGGCTGGCATGGCTCTGGAGACCTCTGTATCCTGTATTTAGCTCATTTTATACATGAATCCAAGAGCGGAGAGCTAAAATTAGCCCACAATGATAAGTGCTAGAGAAAACAAGTGGATTTTTTTTTAAAAGGCTGAAGTTAGTGGGGCTAGCAGTCTTGGTATATAACGTATTTTAATTCTTCCCAAAGCGAAGAATTATTATTTTCTTGGAAGTAAGTAAAGCATAGCGATTTTAATGGAACACAATTCTTGCGTTCCATCCATCACTCTGCTAAATGACTAATTTCCCACGACACTGTCAAATTAACTACTAAGACTGTATTACTATTCTTCTTCTCATCCTTACTAGTACCTGTCTCTTCCCACTTATGGCTATATCCATGTTGCTGGTATCTTTTCAACTTATATTGTTTTTATTGTCTCCTGGTATGATCTGATTGCTTATTAGTATCCTATGACTATCACTAAGTGTTGTGTCTTATGATTCTTGATGAATATATTTTATTTTTTCTTTATATACACTGAGAGAGTATGTACCAAAGACAAATTCCTTGTGTGTCCAATCACAGTTGGCCAATAAAGAATTCTATTCTATTCTATTCTATTCTATTCTATTCTTCTAGTATTCTATTCTTCTCTCCTCCTCCTCTATTCTATTCTTCCTTCCTCCTCCTCTGTTCTCTTCTTCCTTCTTCCTCCTCCTCCTCCTCTATTCTCTTCTTCTATTCTCTCCTCCTCTTCTTCTTCCTTCTTCCTCCTCTCCTCTCCTCTCCTCTCCTCTCCTCTCCTCCTCTCCTCTCCTCTCCTCTCCTCTCCTCTCCTCTTCTCTGAATTCTATTCCATTCCATTCCATTCCATTGTATCCTATTCCTTTTTTCTATTCTATTCTATTCTATTCTATTCTATTCTATTCTATTCTATTCTATTCTATTCTATTCTATTCTATTCTATTCTATTCTATTCTATTCTATTCTATTCTATTCTATTCTATTCTATTCTATTCTATTCTACTCTACTCTACTCTACTCTACTCTACTCTACTCTACTCTACTCTACTCTACTCTACTCTACTCTACTCTACTGTATTCTTTCTTCATTCCTCTCCTCTCCTCTCCTCTCCTCGCCTCACCTCACCTCACTTCACCAGCATATGAATATTGTATGAACGGCCAGTTAGCAAGACTAGGAACTGACAAAAAATACACAGGAATACAAAACCAATAGAATTGAGTCCCAGCAGCAAAGTCAATGTATTGTCTACCATAAAATTATGACATTATAAATTGTGATGAATAAAAAAAAGACGCTAGCTCACTGTGACCTTCCATACAATGTAGAGGGTTTTTTTAAAGTGTTTTTAAAAAACTGGAACTTTTTAAGAAGAGATTGGACAGCCATTTGTCTGGAATCGTATAGGGCAGTGTTTCCCAAACTTGACCCTTTGAAGATGTATGGACTTCAACTCCCAGCATTCCTTAACCAGCCATACTGTCTGGGGAATTCTGGGAGTTGAAGTCCATGCACCTTAAAATAGCCAAGTTTGGGAAATACTGGCCGTGAGGGAGAAACTGTGGCACGCGTGCCCGAAGTGGCATGCGAAGCCATGTCACCTGGCACGCGTGGCCTTGCCTGTTTGTTTTTCGGGTTTCTGGTGTGCATCTGTGCACGATGATCAGCTGTCCTTATTGCAAAATCCCCATTCCCTCCCCACTCCAGGGGAAGGATACTGCAAAATCCCCGTTCCCTCCCCACTCCTGGAGGAAAGATATTACAAAATCTCCATTCTCACCCCACTCCTGGGGCCAGCCACAGGTGGTATTTGCCAATTCTCTGAAGTACTCAAAATTTCCGCTACCGGTTCTCCAGAACCTGTCAGAACCTGTTGGATTTCACTCCTGGTGTGATCCCTTTGTGCGCACGGCCAGCTGATTGTCGGGCGCGCATTTGCGCTAGAACCTGGAAGTTCGGCTTTTCCGGAGTGCGGCCCTGATGAGTGTGCGCGCAAGCAATGTTTCCAAATGCCAAAAAGGTTTGCCATCACTGGTATAGGGCCGTGATGGCGAACCTATGGCACGCATGGGCACACAAGTGTTGCCCTAGCTCAGCTCCAGCATGCATACACCTGTCAGCCAGCTGATTTTCAAGCCTTCCGGGGGCGTGGGTAATAGGCTGTTTCCGGCCTCTGGGAGTGTGGGGAAGACCGTTTTCATCCTCCTCAGGCTCCAAAAAAAGCCTCTGGAGCCTGGGGAGGGCGAAAAATGGGCCTACCGAGCCCACTGGGCCATTACATGCCAAAAGTGGGGGTAGCACGGAGGGATCACGTGCACGGGGGCAGGGCGCATTGAATTATGAGTGTAGGCACGGGTGCCCATGACCTCACCGTGCTCCCCCCCCCCCGCTTTTGGCACATGATGGCAAAAAGATTAACCATCACTGGTATAGGGTTTCCTGCTTGAGCAGGGGGTTGGACTAGAAGACCTCTGAGGTCCCTGCCAACTCTGTTATTCTGTAGCCTCAGCCACCATATTTAAGCAGTTGCAGAGAGATGGGATAACTTACTATCTTTTGGATGGGTGGCCGAGAGGATGACGCTATGTTTCTTCCTCACTTCTTCTACAACATCTGAGATTTTGGAGATGTATTTCCTAACTTCCTCGACCTTTGGAAGAAAAGAGGAAGAAAAGACATCAATAGGAAATAGGTTTAAATTTACAGATTGTTAGTGCTCTACTGTAAATGGTAGGTGGCATCCAGGCAGACTCATCAATCAATCAATCAATCATAAATGCAGTCAGTCTTTGACTTGGAACGGTTCATTTAGTGACCCTACAAATTTACAACAGCCTCAATATTTCTATGCTTACTTACATAAACAACATCTTCATTTGCCCTTAAATTCTAATTATTGCTATTTATTCATATTTGTTCTTTTATTCTTTAAACAATTCATTCTTTATCTTAATATCTTTATATTTGTTCGGGGTTGCCTTTTCTGTCCTTCTTACTTTTTCTTCCCCCCCTCTTCTTCTCTTCTCTGCTTCCCCTTCCTTCCTTTCTCTCTTTTTTTTAAAATTTGATTTATATGCTGCCGTTCTTCGGAGACTCAGGGCGGCTTACAATGCGTTAAGCAATAGCCTTCATACTTTGGTACATTTTATACAAAGTCAGCTTATTGCCCCCACAAACTGGGTCCTCAATTTACCTACCTTAGAAAGGATGGAAGGCTGAGTCAACCTTGAGCCTGGTGAGATTCGAACTTACAGTAATTGCAGGCAGGTGGTGTTAATCACAATGCTTTAGTCTGCTGAGCCACCAGGCCCATGGCTCCTTCTTCTCCTCTCTTATTTATTTATTGTTTATTTATTTATTGGTTCGATTTATATGCCGCCCTTCTCCGGAGACTCAGGGCGGCTTACAATGCGTTAAGCAATAGCCTTCATACTTTTGTATATACCTGCTTAGTAGGGCTTTCGCCCCCCCCCCCACAACAAACAAACGTTCTTTTTTTATACAAAGTCAGCTTATTGCCCCCACAATCTGGGTCCTCATTTTATCTAACTCGAAAGAATGGAAGGCTGAGTCAACCTTGAGCCTGGTGAGATTCGAACTTGCAGTAATTGCAGGCAGCTGGTGCTACTTAACAGCACTTTAGTCTGCTGCGCCACCAAGGCTCTCTTCCTCCCTCTCTTACCCTCACTTCTATTCTGATTCCCCTTCCCTTCCTTCCTCCTTTCTCTTCCTTCCCTCTTGTTTATGTAAGTAAGCATAGAAATATTGAGACATGATAAAAAAAAAGGGAGGGGAAAGATTTTGGCAAAACCTGTCATTGAGTAAAATATATTTGAATTTGATTAATTGTATAAAATAAGATATGGCCAATACTCTGTTCAAAAAAGATGTGGGTGAATGGGGCAGGGGGGACGGGGGAATGACTGGGACCAATAAAAGTTGTCTAAAAAAAACAAAAAACAAAGTTATAACAGCCCTGGGGAAAAAAAAGTGATTTAGGAATGTTTTTTCATACTTAAAACCCTTGTAACATCCCCAGGGTCACCTGATCAAAACATCAAATATGATCAAATTTCAGACGCTTGACTCATATGTATGACGGTTGCAGCGTCCCGGGCAGGGTGTGGGGGTGGGGGTCAGCGTCATGTGATTCTCCCTTTTGCGACTGTCTGATGAGCAAACTCAATGGGGAAGCCAGGTTCACTTCACAACCGGGTCACTAACTGAACCACTGCAGTGATTCACTTAACAGCTGTGGCCAGAAAGGTCGTAAAACGGGGCCAAAGTTCACTGAACGACTATCTCTCGCTCAACCACAGAACTTTGGGGCTCGATTGTGGTCATACGTCAAGGACTAGCCCGTAACGAACAACTCCGCCTGTACTAAAGGTGGATTGCCCACCCTGACATGTCACCGAGCAGAGCAATCTCTTGGGAGTAGATAAACATTGGGGACAGTTGTCCCAAAGGTGCTTTTTCAAGAGGCAACTGGACGGTCTGGGTTTTCTCTGAAGAGCTGAAGAAGCTTCTGGGATGAGAAGCGAAACGTCTTCAAGGAATAACAAAGGAAGTCCCGTTGCCTCTTGATAAAGTAACTTTGGGACAACCCTGGATGACTGAGAATCTCCATAGATATTTCCCTTCCCTTTCCCCTTTCCTTTCCCTCCTTTCCTTTCTTTTCCCTCCTTTCCTTCCCTTCCTTTCCCTCCTTTCTTTTCCTCCCCTCTCCTTCCTTCCCTTCCTATCCGTTCCTTCCCTCCCTTCCCTTCTCTTCTTTCCTTTTTCTTTTCTTTTCCTTTCCTTTCCTTTCCTTCCTTCCTTCCCTTCCCTTCCTATCCATTCCTTCCCTCATTTCCTTCCCTATCTTTCCTTCCCATCCCATCCCATCCCTTCCCACCCCCTTCCTTTCCTTTCCTCCCCTTCCCATCCGTTCCTTCCCTCTATTTCCTTCCCTTTCCTTTTTCATTTCCTTCCCTTCCCTCCCCTTTCCTCCTTTCCTTTCCTCTCCTTCCTTCCCTTCCCATCCATTCCTTCCCTCCATTTCCTTCCCTTCTCTTCCCTTCTTTCCTTTTTCCTTTCCTTTCCCCTTTCCTTCCCTTCCCTCCCCTCCCCTTTCCTCCTTTCCTTTCCTCCCCTCTCCTTCCTTCCCTTCCCATCCGTTCCTTCCCTCCATTTCCTTCCCTTCCCTTCTTCCCTTTCCTTCCCTCCCCTCTCCTTTCCTCCTTTCCTCCCCCTCTCCTTCCTTCCCTTCCCATCCGTTCCTTCCCTCCATTTCCTTCCCTTCCCTTCCCTTCTTCCCTTTCCTCCCCTCCCCTCTCCTTTCCTCCTTTCCTCCCCCTCTCCTTCCTTCCCTTCCCATCCGTTCCTTCCCTTCTTTTCTTCCCTTTCCTTTTTCCTTTCCTTTCCTTCCCTTCCCTCCCCTTTCCTCCTTTCCTTTCCTCTCCTTCCCATCCGTTCCTTCATTTCCTTCCCTTCTCTTTCCTTCTTTCCTTCCTTTCCTTTCCCCTTTCCTTTCCCTTCCCTTCCCTTTCCTCCCCTCTCCTTCCTTCCCTTGCCATCCGTTCCTTCCCTCCATTTCCTTCCCTTCCCTTCTTCCCTTTCCTTCCCTCCCCTCTCCTTTCCTCCTTTCCTCCCCCTCTCCTTCCTTCCCTTCCCATCCGTTCCTTCCCTTCTTTTCTTCCCTTTCCTTTTTCCTTTCCTTCCCTTCCCTCCCCTTTCCTCCTTTCCTTTCCTCTCCTTCCCATCCGTTCCTTCATTTCCTTCCCTTCTCTTTCCTTCTTTCCTTCCTTTCCTTTCCCCTTTCCTTTCCCTTCCCTTCCCTTTCCTCCCCTCTCCTTCCTTCCCTTGCCATCCGTTCCTTCCCTCCATGTCCTTCTCTTCTCTTCCTTTCTTCCCTTTCCTTTCCTATCCTTCCCTTCCTTAACGTTCCTTCCCTTCCCTCCTTTCCCCAAAGGTGCCTTTTTTTTTTCAAGAGGCAACTGGACTTCCTTATTTTTTTCTTTTCTGGACCTTTCGCTTCTCACCCAACAAGCTTCTTCAGCTGAAGAGGCTGAATGAGCGGAAGAAGCTTCTTGAATGAGAAGCAAAATATCTTCAAAAGAAAAACAAAAAAAGGCCAGTTGCCTCTTGAAAAAAAAAAAAAAGGCACCTTTGGGACAGCCGTGACCTGGATGACTGAGAATCTCCAGAGCCACTGGGGACGGTCCCTAAAGCGTGGGAAGCCACGTGTGACTCTTGTCTGGCACCCACGAGGGATTGCGAAACTCAGGGGAATCCCGCCAAACACATCTGGATGTACCTTCTGCAGCTTGAGAGTCTACAGTGCTATTTGTCTCTGAGCAAATAAATCCATTGCAGGTCGTCCTCAATGTTACAACAGTTCATTTAGTGGCGGTTATAAGTTACGACGACACTGAAAAAGGGGACTAAGGAGCATTTTTCGCACTTAGGACCCTTGCAGCTGTCAGGCCTGGAAGCCATCTTTTGCATCGGGCCTTCAGGCCTGCCACATTTACTGCTGTGGGAAACTGGGAGAGGGGATTGTATGGAACCTGGGTGATATGTAGTCATAATAACATTCCTTTCTCAGAGAGTCAAGGACATCTTGCCCTGCATCTGGAGGGGTGTGGCTGGGAGGCATCTCCAGTTGGGATGGTGGTTGGATTGGACCATGTGATGGACATGTGGGTGCTGGGCAGGGACTTGGACTTTCCTTTGGGTGGGGAAAGCCTGGAAGCTTTCAGATTTGGATTTTCCCAGATGTGTCATTAGGACATCTCTAATAAAATGGAACTTTGAGGAACTTCAAGCCTCAGAGTCTTTTTTCATTGGGGGTGTTACTTGAAACCCTGACATGAGCATCCTTACAGTCAGGTGATTTGCATTTGGATGCTTTTTTTTTTAAAAAAATTGATTTCTATGCCGCCCTTCTCCAGAGTCTCAGGGCAGCTTACAATGCGTTAAGCAATAGCCTTCATACTTTTGTATATTTTTTACAAAGTCAGCTTATTGCCCCCACAAACTGGGTCCTCAATTTACCTACCTTAGAAAGGATGGAAGGCTGAGTCAACCTTGAGCCTGGGGAGATTTGAACTTACAGTAATTGCAGACAGCTGGTGTTAATCACAATGCTTTAGTCTGCTGAGCCACTATGGAAACCTTTTGGGAAAAGTGTCTTTTTTTTAAATTTGATTTATATGCCGCCCTTCTCCAGAGACTCAAGGCGGCTTTCAATGCGTTAAGCAATAGCCTTTACATTTTTGTATATTTTTCAAAGTCAGCTTATTTCCCCCACAAACTGGGTCCTCAATTGACCTACCTTAGAAAGGATGGAAGGCTGAGTCAACCTTGAGCCTGGGGAGATTCGAACTTACAGTAATTGCAGACAGCTGGAGTTAAATTACAATGCATTAGTCTGCTGAGCTATCCAGGCTCCTTCTCTTAAGCTTGACCACTGACTCACATTTATGACGGTCGCAGCATCCCGGAGTCATGTGATCCCCCCTTTTGCAACCTTCTGATAGGCAAAGTCACTAGGGGGGGGGGAGGGGAAGAGAACCAGATTCACTTAGGAACTGTGTCACTCATTGAAGAACTGCAGTGCCTCGCTTAACCAAAGTGGCAAGAAAAGTCATGGAACGGGGCAAAAGTCACTTAACAAATATCTCGCTTAGTGACATAAACTCTGGGCTCAAATGTGTGGTCGTTAACTTGAGGACTACTTGTATTTTTCCTATTTTCTTGAGAAAAGTTACACGCTCTGAAGCAACCAAACCTCTTGGAGGCCAACCGGATCACAAAAAAGAGTCGATGTTAAATTACAGCGGTCCGTGACTTCCGTTTAGTGACCGTTCGAAGTTACAACGGCGCTGAATTCGGACGCTTCTGCAACTGGTTCATATTTATGACAGTTGCAGTGTCCTGGGCTCGCTTCATCTCCTTTTGTGACCTCCTGATAAGCAAAGTCCTGGATAGCTCAGCAGACTAAAAGCATTGTGTGATTAACACCAGCTGTCTGCAATTACTGGAAGTTCGAATCTCCCCAGGCTCAAGGTTGACTCAGCCTTCCATCCTTTCTAAGGTAGGTCAATTGAGGACCCGGATTGTGGGGGCAATAAGCTGACTTTGTATAAATATACAGAAGTATGAAGGCTATTGCTTAACACATTGTAAGCCGCCCTGAGTCTTCAGAGAAGGGTGGCATATAAATCAAATTAAAAAAAAAAGTGCATGGGGAAGCCAGATTCACTTCACAAGCAACCGTCTCACTCACTTAACATCTGTGGCGGTTCACTTAACAACCTGGGGCAAGAAAGGTTGCAAAACTCACTCAACAACTGCCTCGCTTAGGAACAAAAAGGTGGGGGCTCCATTGTGGCCGTAAGTCGAGGACTCCCTACATTAAGAAAGTTGCTTCCGGCGTAGATTTGTTTTTTGTTTTTTTTTACCTGTAGGAAAAAGTCTTCCATGTAATGGTCACTCTCGACAACAACCGTGGCTTCTCCATCTTCGTTTTGAGTGCGCTAAAAGAAGCAGAAATATATTCACCGCGTGAGTAACCCTTTTCAAAAGCTACAAGGGCAGATTGGGCGAAACTGGGCTCAAAAACAGTCACTGTGAGAGGGGCCTTGGAGTCCTAGCGGACGATCCCTTAAACATGAGCCGGCCGTCTGCGGCAGCGGCCCAAAAAGCGAATACAATACTTGGTTGCAAAAACAGAGGCATAGGACCGAAATCAGGTGATGTATTTATTAGTACTGCTTTATAAAGCCTCGGGAAGGCTGCATCCAGCTTTGGTCACCATATTACAAAGAAGATGCTGAGACTTTGGAAAAAGTGCAAAGGAGAGCAACTAAGATGATTAAAAGCCTGGAGACGAAAACATAAGAAGGACGGTTGCAGGAATTGGGTTTGGCTAGTCTAGAGAAAAGGAGGACTAGGAGTGATACAATACCAGTATTCCAGTATTTGAGAGGCTGCCACAAAGAAGAGGGGGCTCAATCTATTCTCCAAAGCAGAAAGCAAGAGAAGAAACAAGGGATGGAAACTAATAAAGGAGAGAAGGAACCTGGAATTATTTTTATTTTTTATTTTTTATTTTAATTTGATTTATATGCCGCCCTTCTCCGGAGAAACTTCCTGACAGTGGGGACAATTAACTGGTGGAACAGTTTTTTTTTTTTTAATTTTATTTATATGCCGCCCTTCTCCGGAGACTCAGGGCGGCTTACAATGCGTTAAGCAATAGCCTTCATACTTTTGTATATTTATATTTATACAAAGTCAGCTTATTGCCCCCACAAACTGGGTCCTCAATTTACCCACCTTAGAAAGGATGGAAGGCTGAGTCGACCTTGAGCCCAGCTAGGATTGAACTCACAGAAATTACAGGCAGCTGGTGTTAATTGCTGCCTTTAGTAGGAGGCATTAGCCCCCTACGCTACACAGGCTCCTTAGTTTGCCACCAGAAGTTGTGGGTGCTTCATCACTGGAGGTTTTTTAAAAAAACTGGACTGCCATCTATCTGAAAGGGTCTCCTGCTTGAACAGGGGGTTGGACTAGATGACCTCCAAGGTCCCTTCCAACTGTATTAATGATTAATGATTCACAGTTATGGCTTCTAACACAAGCTACTCTAGTAAAGATCGGAAGCTCAGCTCAGCTCAACCCAACCTTTTCTCCTTTGCGCTGACTGCTTGTTTCCCTAATAAAATTATAATTGATGCCTTTTTCCTGCTGTTAAAAGATTGGTGACAAAAATGCCATTCATGAATTCGCTGTCTTCTGCGTCTTCTCATTCTTTATGACTCACTCATAAGACAAAGGAGACGCTTTCCAGGCGGGAACCAGACACACAACGGAAATATTTGTGCACTGAAAACTTTCCTATGTGATCCTCGGAGAATAAATTAAGCTTTTTTTCCCCCCACCAATTAAAGAAACCTTTCCTCGCCATTTCGCTATAAAAGTTCAACCTGACGCACGCCAGCTGGGAGACAAAACTCGCTAAAAACGGTGGGATGCTTTCACAATTACACAACTGGTTGCGAATTTCACTTTGAACTGGTCCACGTTTGCTTAGGAGAACATCAATTGAGATAGCCTCAGATAGCTCAACCGGCTGAATAGCCTGCTATCCAGCTGTCTGCAATTACACCAGTTCGAGGCTCAAGGTTGACTCAGCCTTCCATCCTTTCTAAGGTAGGTCAATTGAGGACCCAGTTTGTGGGGGCAATAAGCTGACTTTGTATAAATATACAAAAGTATGGAGGCTATTGCTTAACGCATTGTAAGATGCCCTGAGTCTCCGGAGAAGGGCGGCATATAAATCTAATTTAAAAAAAATTACTGTGCTTCCCTGAAAATAAGACCCTGTCTTATCTTTTCTTGAACCCTGAAATAAGCGCTTGGCCTTATTGCCATGCGCTCAAAAGCCCGATTGGGCTTATTATCAGGGGGATGTCTTATTTTGAGGGAAACAGGGTAGAAGAAAAAGCTGATTTAGTGGGAGAAAATTCATAAATTCATAAAGGAGCCTGCTGGAGCAGTGGACTAAGTGCTGTTAAAGTAGCACTTAGCTGCCAGCTGCCTGCAATTACTGCGAGTTCAAATCTCACCAGGCTCAAGGTTGACTCAGACTTCCATCCTTCCGAGGTAGGTAAAATGAGGACCCGGATTGTGGGGGCAATAAGATGACTTTGTATAAAAAAAGAACACCGCTTGGGGGGCCGAAAGCCCTACTAAGCAGGTATATACAAAAGTATGAAGGCTATTACTTAATGCATTGTAAGTTGCCTTGAGTCTCCAGAGAAAGGCGGCATATAAATCGAACCAATAAATAAATAAACAACAATAAATAAATAAATGGCTAGAAATGATAACTGAGCAACATACTGAGTTTAAACCAGAAACATGCTTCTTAGTTATTTGTCGGAAAGTTATGACAAAGCAGCCATTTACTTAGCGCTACATATATTAATGGCAGCTAGAATTACATATGCTAAATATCGGAAAAATGCGAACACTCTACTGGATGATGATGTAATTAGGAAAATTTGGGATTGTGCTGAAATGGACAGGTTAACTTTAAAAAATGAAAGATAAAGAAGACTCAAAATATTACAGGACATGGAATAAATTTTATGAATGGATAGAGACAAGAGGTAGAAATGAGAGGGTAGTTTATGAATGTCAGTACAACAAAGATATATAAAACTATGGATATAATATGGAAGAATTTGTAAATAAACTAATGTAAGTAGAAACTTAGTTGAAGTTTTCTTTTATAAGCATCTGCTTACTGTTAACATAGTACAGTTATAGTTATTAGCATATATGTTAAGATTTATCATGATCTCTCTCTGGCTTTGTTTTATTTGCATTGTTATCCTGACACGGCACTGTCTTTTCAATAAAATAAATTTAAATTTAAAACAAAAAGAAGAAAAAGCTGATCCAAACCCAAAGTTTTCCCATTTTTCTCAATGACCCGAGAAAGTGAATTCTGGGATTTATCTATGGAGATTCTCAGATCATCCCCGACCTTTTGCCGGGCTCTGAAGACCCTATTAATCCAGCAAGAGTCTGACTATTCGATAAATTTTAACGTTTTAACCTTTTTAGTCTCGGGGTTTTTAATATTTGGCCTAACGACTGAATTTGTTTTAAATTGTTTTAACTTTTGTATTGATGTTTTTTATTACTGGCTGTACATCGCCCTGAGTCCCTCGGGAGAAGGGTGGTATAGAAGTTTGATTATAAATAAAATAAATAAATAAATGGTTGTCTCAAAGGTGCTTTGTCAAAAGGCAACTGGACTTCGTTTTTCCTTGAAGACATTTCGCTTCTCCTCTGAGAAGCTTCATCAGTTCTTCTTTACTTTCAGTCAGAACTGGAGAAGCTTCTTGGAGGAGAAGCGAAATGCCTTCAAGGAAAAACACAGAAAGTGTTTTCTTATTTTTTCTTACATATGTTCTCCTAAGTGCGACCAGCTCGCGGTGAAATTCTGAATGTTGAATGCAGCTCAAGGTGCGTTCATTGTGGAAACACTGTGGGATCAAATATAATAACCCATTTTCTTGTGTTGGAAGCTACTGAGTTTAAGCAAAAGGCTCTTTGGTGCTAACACCTTCCTTTTCCTTTCAAAGCTTCTTTGTTGCCTCAGGAAGAGATAAGAATGAGAGGAAGGAAAAACATATCACAAGCGCACAGACACACTCAAATATCCAATTGTGACGATACAAAAGAACAAAAAAAATAAATAAATAAAGTCAGAGGAATACTGATGGTATTGTTCTTGCAAATTACCTTGGACAGCACAAAATGGAAGCAATGTAAACATTCCAACAGAACCACAAGCTGCCTATCGCACGTAGAAAGTTAAACTAATAATTTTAAAATTACAATTTCTGGCTATCTTTCTTGACAAGCCCGTATTTCTGTAGAGGAGAATTCTTTGGCTTACATAAAAGTTAAAAAAATGGAGGTTTCATGTTATTTGCCTTATGTTACTCCGCCAAAAGGAATTGGAAATCAACGCCTTTTTTTTCTATTTTCCCCTCCATCCTATATATTTCACCCATTTCCTCCCCTATTTTATTTTTTATTTTATTTTTCTTCATATTTTTGTATTTTTTTTTAAATTTGATTTATATGCTGCCCTTCTCCGGAGACTCAGGGTGGCTTACAATGCGTTAAGCAATAGCCTTCATACTTTTGTATATTTATATTTATACAAAGTCAGCTTATTGCCCCCACAAACTGGGTCCTCAATTTACCCACCTTAGAAAGGATGGAAGGCTGAGTCGACCTTGCGCCTGCCTGGGATTGAACTCGCAAGTAATTGCAGCAGCTGGATCTTAAATGCTGCCTTTGTAGGAGGCATTAATCCCCTACGCTACTCAGGCTCCTTATTATCCGTATTTGGTGCTTGGATAAAATTTTGATACGAAAATCTTTTCTGTTGCTGTTTTTTTTTAAAAAAAAATTGAGAAACAATTTCCTAATTGCAATTGTTTTGGGGAGGGTCATCATTCTCGCATTGCTGCTTGGGAAAAGCAAGGCCGGGGGAAAAAAAATCTTATTTAATTTATATGCCTGCCCAGCTCGGGATTGTTTGAAATGCATTATGGCACAATACCTTTGGAGAGGCAGAGCTGAGCTTCTCTTTCCTTTCTAGGAAAAACAAATTTAAGATGAAAAACTGGGATCGCGTTAAACATTTCTCAGCCAAAAATTTATTTCAGAAGGGCACCTAATTGGCAGGCCAAATTATGTTATGGGCATGGGTGGGCTTCAAAAATTTTAGCCAGGGGTTCTCTGCCTGGCTGCTGGGTGGGTGTGGCCATGGGGGGTGTGGCCTAGTTGGCCTCCTGCACCACAGCAGGGGGCGGGGCGTTTTTGCTCTCCCCAGGCTCCAGAGGCTTTCTTTGAGCCTCCGGGAGTGCGAAAACGGCCTTCCCAGGCTCCGGAGGCCCTCTGGAGACTGGAAACGGGCCCGTTTCCAGCCTTCCCAAACTTCCGGTAGGCCCTTTTTTTGCCCTCCTGAGCTTCCGCGTGCACCTTGCACTTATCTGCATCCAGCATTGGGACTCCTGGGAGGGGTGGTATGGAGTGGGATTTGGGGGTTCTCCAAACTGCACATAATCTCAGCTAGAGGTTCTCCCGAACCCCTGCGAACCCCCAGCAGCCCACCCGTGGTTATCGATCATGGGGAATTCCGGCAAATCCTCAAAAAAACCCATTAGCAGAAACGTGGCTGTATCACGCATAGATGCAGGCACATTCAGATGTATGCACAAATGCACACTATAGATAGTGCTCGGCTGACAACAGTCCGTTTATTGACCGTTCAATAAATGAGGGCACTGAAAAAAGTGACTTGTGACCGTTTTTCACACTTACATCCCCATGGACGCATGATCAAAATTTGGACGCTTGGTAACTGATTCATATTTATGACGGTTGCGATGTCCGGGATGGGGGATGGGGGGGTCACGCGATCCTCCTTTCTGACCTTCTGAACAAGCAAAGTCAATGAACTTTGCTTGTTCAATGGGGAAGCCAGGTTCATTTAAGAACTGTGATTCACTTAACAACGGTGGGAAGAAAGGTCATAAAACAGGGCAAAAGTCACTTAGGAATGTCTCGCTTAGCAACTGAAATCTTGGGCTCAATTGCGGTCGTAAGTCGAGGACTACCTGTATATACATGCCTCTTTAGGGCAGGTACCGCTTCCAATAATTTATTTAAAATATTCTTTTAAAGGCACAATCTCTTCTTCTCTTCAAGACAACTCAAAAGCAGGTAAGAAGATTGAAATTGCAATTAAAATATTGATTAGCAATGTGGACATATTAAATACAGGCACAGATCAATAACTGCACACCATTGATGCAAGATGCTTTCTTTAAAATAACACGCACACATACGGGTGCCCAAACTCTTTATCACATCCAAGGTTTTAAAACTGCTAATTTCCATCAGCCTAACACAGCTAACAAAGGAGGGAAAAAGGCTTCGGTGTTTTTGTTCGGAGTTGTTTGTTCACTCTTGATTCTTTGTTATCTTTCCAGCTAGTAGCAAAACAAAATGCAATGTTTTCAAAACACCGGTTCATTTTACACAAACTTTTTTTTTTTTTTGGCTGAAAGGATAAGACTGCTTCGTAGCGCGACACACCAAATGCCTGCATTTTATTAGGCAACTTTGCTTTATATTAAAACGGAGCAAAGCAAACCAATGTCTTTCATTGTGGGCAGAAAACAATGCTTCAAAACAACAACAACAACAACACGAAGCAAAACGCTTCATACAAAAATAAAAAATTAGGCTTTTTTTTTTTTAGGGAAAAGAGTTAACAAGAGGGGGAAGAAGGCGTTTGCCGAACTCAACCGGGCTGGTAGGAAAGGCATCTCTTTGCAAAATTCCTCAACCTTAGAATGGGGGTGTTTGCTTTGCCCAGCTGTTTTTTTTAAAAAAAATTATTATTATTTGATTTTGTTTGGTTTTAAACGAAAGGCTGTTCTGAGCTGGCTGCCCGCCGGGTGAAGCAACGCCTTTGGGAGATAAATAAAATAAAAAAATAAAAATTTCAGAAAGCTTCACTGGTACAAAAAAAACACACGGGCTAGATTAACCTAAAGCCACCCAAGGACCAGGATGATGGGCGGCATATAAATTTAATTTATAAATAAAATAAAAGGCGACGGGGTTGTTTTTCTAAAGGCTGGCATCCCCATCGTCTTGTCTTCTCCATCCTTTGCAAAGGGCGCCAGGTTGCAGCAGGAGGCAAGGATGCTGCTGCTGCGCATCCTTTAATTGGCCTCCCCCCCCCCGGTGTTGGGAGGGGGCTGTTCCTGACTAAGGGTCACCCTCCCTCCGCCGCCTCCTCCTCAGCCTCTCACCGATGCCAGCTCGGCCAGACGGTCCCTCATCCTGGCGGGGTTCCTCCAGCCGGTTCTCCCCGGGCTTTTCTGCTGCTCTTTGCCCACCTTAGGCGGCTCCCGGCTCCGGGAGGCTCCAGCGGCGGCACAGCGCGGCCGCCGCCTCCCCGTTCGCTGATGCCAGGGCAACCACTGCCCGGCCGCCCCCCAGTGCGCAGGCGCAGGCGTGTCGCCTCCCGTTATAAAGCCGAAGAATATAAAGCCAAGCGAGCGGAGGGACCGTGGGAGGGGTGTGGCCGCTTACAAAGGAAGGGCGGAGCTATGCAAATGTAGAGCAAAAGGGCGGGGCGACAGAGCCTCGTATTAAGATTCTTTGGTGGAATATCCCTGAGGAGGGGGTGCGGCCGCTTATAAGAGAAGGGCGGAGCTATGCAAATATAGTATCTGGTCCATCGAAGGAGGTGGGACGAGGGAGCTCGAATGAAGATCCTATATGGCAAATGACAACGGAGGGGCTGTGGCGTTGTAGAAAGGGCGGAGCTATGCAAATACGTGTTCTATCCCAAGGCGAAGTTGCTTATATAAAATGCAGGGTGAAATGGTAGAGATGTGCCCGGACCAAGGATGGGGCGTGGCCGCCTACACTAGAAAGGCGGAGCTATGCAAATTTGTTGTCTTGTCCAGAGTAAAAGGGAATGGCTAGGGGCCACATTAAAACCCTTATTAGAATATTAGAGATACTTTTTTAAAAAAAAATGAACATTTCAAATTTAAAAAAACATTGAATGCCCATTGTATTTTAGTTTTTTAGCTTTTCTATTTAATTCCTCTAATTTCAATCATCTTGTAGGACTTTTTTTATTTTTTTTAATCATGTTGTAAGACATCCAGAGTGGCTGTTATCATAGATAGGTGGCATTACAAAATGAATAAATAAAAATATTCATGTTATGACCTAGGGTCAGCATTTCTCCACTTTTTGCATTTTTTAAAACTTCCTTTTCTGTTTGTTTATTTATTTATTTATTTATTTATTTACTTATTTATTTATTGAATTTCTATAATGCCCTTCTCCCAAAGGACTCAGGGCAGTGAACAGATTTAAGATTTCATATACATATAATGTTTTTTCTTCCTCCTTCTTCGACATAGATTGGGGTTGACTTGTTCATTTAGCAAATCCCAAACAGATGATTCCTGCTTTCAGTCCATGTTTCTTTTCTCATTTCTAGTAAAGAAATCAGGAGAAATCAGCAGTGAAGGAAAAAAATAAGGCTACTTGTGAAAGCTGCTCTTTTTGAAACTGCATCCTTATTGCAGAAAGAACCAAATTTTTTTTAAAAAATCAAGTACAGGTAGTTCTCGACATATGACAATGGAGCCCAAAATGTCCGTTGTTAAGTGAGACGGTTGTTAAGTGAGTCCTGTCCCATTTTACGACCTTTCTCTCGCCACAGTTGCAGTGAATCATTGCAGTTAGAAATCCTTTGGTTAAGCGAATCTGGCTTCCCCATTGGCTTTGCTTGTCAGAAGTTCTCAAAAAGTGATCAGGGGACACAGCAACCATCCTAAATACGAACCAGTTGCCCAGCGTCTATAATTTCGATTATAGGGATGCTGCAATGGGCGTAACTCTGAAAAGTCATAGGTCCCTTTTCTCAGTACCATTGTAACTTTTGTCACTAACTGAACTGAACTACCTTAACAATATTTTATTTATTTATTTATTTATTGAATTTCTATACCGCCCTTCTCCCAAAGGACTCAGGGTGGTGAACAGATTAAGATTTCATATACATATAAATATATTTTAAAAACAGTAAATAATAAATTGAGTCAACTTGGTGTATCTACTAAGACTTTGGCATAGAATTTTGATGTTTATGCTAGCCCTGCTTGTTGAAATAGAAAGGTCTTCAGGGCATGTCGGAAAGTGCGAAGATCTGGGATTATTCGTATTCCAGGTGGTATTTTGTTCCAAAGCGTAGGTGCCCCCACGGAGAAGGCCCTCTCCCTTGGAACCACCAGACGACATTGTTTTAATGATGGTACCATGAGTAGGCCTACTCTGTGAGAGCGTATTGGTTGGTGGGATATTGGTGCCTTACCGCAGAAAATATTTCAGTTTTAATGGATAATCCTAAAAGGAAAAATAGCAATAGCTCTTAGACTTATATACCACTTTACAGTGCTTTACCGCCCTCTCTAAGCGGTTTAGAGTCAGCCTCTTGCCCCCAACAATCTGGGTCCTCATTTTACCGATCTCAGAAGGAGGGAAGGCTGAGTCAACGTCGTAATAACTGAATTCAGCAAATATTTCAGGTTCGCCACTTTCTAACTGTTGACAGGGGGGGTGTAAAGAAAAAAGGGGGAATGTTATGTCTAGGTGGCATTCCTTTCCCGTGGGAAGAGAGACAATGCCTGCAGCTGGCCGAAGGTGGAGCTTGGAGTCACCAGCCTGTTGGACTGAGAGTTGATTGGAGATTGTGACTCAGGAGGTTGGGGGGGGAGGAGTTTCAAACTTTTGCTTTTATTGAGTGTAATTCCAGATCTGGTTCAGAGTCAGAATTACGCCAACTCCTTGCCAGTTTCATGTGTTCCTAATAAATAGATTTGAAAAGGAAGAAGGATGCCTTGGACTTTATTTGTTGGGACATGTTATTTGGGGGATGGATGGATGGAAGGAAGGAAGGAAGGAGAAAAGGAGGAGGAATAGCAACAGCACTTAGTCTTATATACCACTTCACAGTGCTTTCCATCCCTCTATAAGCGGTTTAAAGAGTCAGCCTCTTGCCCCCAACAATCTGGGTCCTCATTTTACCTACTTCGGAAGGATGGAAGGCTGAGTCAACCTTGAGCCAGTGAGAATCAAACTCCTGGCTGTCGGCAGAATTAGCCTGCCATGCTGCATTCTAACCACTGCGCACCATGGATGGATAGGTGGGTGGATGGATGGATGGAAGGAAGGAAGGAAGGAAGGAAGGAAGGAAGGAAGGAAGGGAAGGGACAATAGCAATAGCAACAGCACTTAGTCTTATATACCACTTCACAGTGCTTTCCATCCCTCTCTAAACGGTTTACAGAGTCAGCCTATTGCCCCCAACAATCTGGGTCCTAATTTTACCCATCTCCAAAGGCTGGAAGACTGAGTCAACCTGGAGCCAGTGAGAATCGATCTCCTGGCTGTTGGCAGAATTAGCCTGCAATGCTGCATTCTAACCACTGCACACCAAGGAAGGAAGGAAGGAAGGAACATAGCACTAGAAATAACACTTAGACTTATATACTGCTTTACAGTGCTTTACAGCCCTCTCTAAGCAGTTTAGAGAGTCAGCTATCTTGCTCACAGCAATCTGGGTCCTCATTTTATCCATGTAGGAAGGATGGAAGTCCGAGTTAACCTTGAGCCGGTTCAAAATCAAACTGCTGGCAGTGGGCAGAATTTGCCTGCAATACTGTATCCTAACCATTGCGCACCATGGAAGGAAGGGAGGGAGGAAGTATAATAGCAATAGCACTTAGACTTATATACCACTTCACGGTGCTTTACAGCCCTCTCTAAGCGGTTTAGAGTCAGCCTCTTGCCCCCAACCATCTTGATCCTCATTTTATTGAGCTTGGACGGATGGAAGGCTGAGTCAACCTTGAGCCTGGTAAGATTCGAGCTGCCAAATTGCAGGCAGCCGGCAGTCAGCAGAAAGTAGCCTGCAGTACTGTGCTCTACAAAGCTAGAAGAGGAAGTATTTCAGAACAATGTACAGAGATGATGGAATGAAATACAATGCAAACTTCCTTCCCGATCTAGCCTAGAGGCAAACTGAGGCATTCCCAAGGAAGAAACATTCAAATCGATGGGAATAAATTATGATCTTTGTGTGCAACATATCAAAATGTTTTGTCTTCCGGCACCACCCACCTGGGATTGACTCAGGTGGGTGGCCCCATGAATGGGGAAAAATACATCCACACCCACACCCTGAGCCCATCTGGCAGGGCTGTTCCCCAACTTTGCAATGCTTAAACTACATAGCCCATCTTCCCTGGCCTTTTAGCCAGGGAAGCTGAGCCTCATTTTTGCAACCCAGATGGCAAGAAAGAAGCATCATGCTGATGCCCATGGCTCTTTTCCATCGCCCTTTGCATTGCTTTATTATTATTATTATTATTATTATTATTATTATTATTATTATTATTATTATTATTATTATTATTATTATTATTATTATTATTATTATTATTATTTTCCTTTTTTTTTTTGCAAAGGATTTGACATCTAAAATAGCAGCCCGCGCAAGGCAGGGAAGAGGGAGGGGGGCGGGGAGAAGAGCGCTCCCTTTTCGCGCCAGATCGCCCGCGTGCCCATCGCGCAGGCGCGCCCCTCAACGCGGATAGGGAAGGGAGGGGCGGAGCTACGGAAGAAGCCGCGCGCAGTCGAGAAAGGCGGGGCGGGGTCTGCGCAAGCGAGGGCAGAGAAAGAGAAAGAGCGAGCCCTGCGGGCGAAGAGCGCAGTTATCTGAGGGATCCCTACCGCGCAGGCGCGGTCGCGTGACGCCAAGCCCCTCCCCTCCTCCCCAGCGCTACGCAAGCACGCCCGCCGCGCTGATTGGCTATTCCCCCCCCCCGCGCCGCTACGTCACCGGCGTGCGCGCTCCCCGCCCTCGACTGCTGCTGCTGCGGCTTCTTTCAGGGGCGATTTTGAACGAGCGCGCTTCCGCCATCTTCCCTCACACAGCCCGCCCGCTCGTTTTCCCCCCTCAGTAACAGCGGCAGCCGCGAGCGGAAAAGGAAGGCAGGCCAAGCAGCGAACGAGGCGCCCCGAGAAAGGTAAACCCGCCCGGCGAAAGCGAGGGAAGGGAAGAAGAAAAAAAAAAATAAAAAGGCCGCGGCTGGGCTCGCCCACCTCGCGGGAACGGCCAGGCCCGCCTCTCTCATTTATTTTCTCCCCATCCCGCTCCCACACGGCCCCCCCCCCAAAAAGGGCGGGAAAGGCCTTCCGGATGACGCCCCCCCCCTCACACACACGCCGCGAGGAAAGAGAAGAGAGGGCCCTGAGGCGCATGCGCGGGGAGCGGTTGGTGGGGGGGGGGAGGAGAGGCGGCGGTTGGCGGGAGGCCGTTGGCGACGGCGGTGGTGGGGGGGGTTGAGGTAGAGCGAGCGCGAGGAGGGCGCTGTGCGCGCATGCGCGGTGGGGGGGGAGTGAGGCAGTGGGGTGGGGAATGGGCGCCCAAACTCAGCGCTCGCTCCTTTCTTCGGAGGTGAGTCGAAAAAAGAGGTCACGGGGGGGGGTGGATGGATAGAGGGGGGGGGGATGCTGGGGAAAAAAGGGGGGGCTTTCTGGGAAGGGGGGAGTCTCTTTCTTCAGCCACCATGTGGGCTCCCCCCCTTAAGGGGAGGAGCCTAGAAAGTTGGGGGAGGGGCTCTTTTTTGGGGGGGTCTCTCTTCTACCCCCCCTCAGTTTTCTTATATGTTGAAAGAAGGTGTTCTTTGAATGGCGGGGGGCGGGTTGTTTATTGCTTCCCACAGACTTTTTCCTTGGGGGGGGGATGGGAAGAAAGGTGGGAGGGGGCGCCCTATTTCTGGGGTTTTTTTTAATCTATTTTGCCCCCCAGTCCTGAGTTTTTCATTTAGAGAGTCCCAAGAAAGGTGGAGGAGCTCTCTTCTTTAGGGGAACACTGTCCTCTCCCTCCTCTATAGGGGAGATGCCTAGAAAGGTGGGGACCCCCCCTCCCATTTAAAGGGGAATCTATCTTCTAATCTGCCAGACTTTACTTTGGGGAGATCCCAAAAAAGGGGAAGGGGGGAGCTCTTCTACCCTCCAGATTTTTTGCCTTGTGGGGGGATGCCAAGAAAGAGAGGGGGCCGGGCCGTTTATGGGGTTTTGTGTCTCCCTCCCCATTTTTGTCTTTAGGGGGAGATCACATTAAGGTGGGAGGGGGGGGCTTGTAAAAATCCTTCTATTCCCCCAGGCTTTACTTTAGGGGATATGCCAAGAAAAGGGAAAGGGAGACTCTTTTCTGCCCCTCCCCTCCAGACTTTTTCCTTGGATGGGGTGCCAAGAAAGGTGGAAGGGAGTACTTCTTCTCTTGACTTTCTCTTTTGAGGGGAGACGCCATAAAAGGAGGCCCTTCTTTTAAGGACACACTCTTTTGCTCTCAGACATGGGATGCCTGGAAGTGGGGGCGGGTGCATATTCCTATAAAAGGAAAACAGGAAAAGAAAAAAGGAAAACAGTTTTGCAGCTAGGACCTCTTCTCCCCTGCCCTCCTTTTCCATTTTCTGCCTTCTTAGTCCAGTCCCTTTTCAGTCTGTTTTTCACCATCTCTGACAAGCCCCTGGTTGTATAATTTTGTGTGGAATGTAGCTGTATGTGTTTGTTGTTTTCATAAGGCTGGAAGGTGGGGGGGGGAGGGGAAACACGCAAAAACCCGGCCAGCCCTCTCTCTGGCTGCCTGCCGCCATTTACTGCTTCCTCCTCCTCGACCCGGATGGAGAGCTGAGCCAGCCAGCCCACGCGCCTTGGAGCGTCGTGGGGCAGAGTATCATCCGCAGTGCCGCCTCGCCACTCATGCGTTGCTCTTTCCCACAGACGCAGCATGGCCGCCCCACAAGGAGAACCCCAAGTGCAGTTTAAGGTAGGGATGAGCGGCCTCCTTTTCACCTGGGTTTTTGTAATGATTTTGTCCTGGAGGAAACCTGCCAAATAAGGCAGGCCTCCAGGCTTTCTTTGTTGGTTTGCAAATCCACAGGAATTCTTTTCTGGTTTATGCCGATCTCCTTTTTGGGCTGACTCTGGGTTGTTGTTTTTTTTTCCTTTCCCTTTCACTTCAAAGAAATGCCTGTTCTCGGTGGAACATAAATTTATTTTAAATCTGTTGAGGGCTAACAGTGTGTGGTTAGAAATTTGATATGGTTTCTTAGAAGACAGATATGTAAAATACGATCAATCTGATTCCCAAATAGGCTTGTGGCCTACACTGTATGCCTGTTTTCTTATTATGTATTTGTAGATTTTAATGCTGGAATATACAGTTTAGCCCCAACTCAAGGAGTTGGATTACTATCCAAACATTGTAATTTTTAATAAATCATGTTATCTCTAATTATCTATATTGAAGGAGTTTCGTTTGATGCATTCCTTTTGGAGAGTGAAAATAGTGCTTTTGGTAGATTAGTAAACTTTTTTTAAAAGTTGGATTGAATTTTTAAATATAGAAAACATTACACATATGTACTATAATTTTATTAATATTGTCCAAATAGTGGTTATTCACTATTCTATTCCAAACAGTGGTGGGTGCTTTTAATTGTAAAATTTTATCGTTTATTTTGAGTACGTAGAAATAATTGGATGTGATTTTTCTAGTTCTTTTGAGTAATTTTAAAGAAAAGGAAATAAAATTTTAAATAAAGCAAAATTAATAGCTCTCCCTATCTATAAACCTTTCCTTTGCTAAGATTTTCCTTAGATTAATACATGAATGTGCCTATTAAATATCAAGATGAGAAAATACATAACAGAAATCAATTAGCTACGTTTTATTTCAAGAAACATTTTTCTGCTAATTTGTTGCCACAACTTGAATAGCTTGCAAGGTATATATCTACGAAATATTGAATATATTTTAGTTTTTTATTATCAGTGCTTTATTTTAAAATAAGCCTGTTGTTTTGGATGAGGTGGCTTATATAAATAGTTTGTAGGTTAATTGTAGTATCTGAGTTACTAACCTAGCCAATTTCATGCCTATAAAAATTTACATCTAACTTTCCCCCAATCTTTTTACTATTCTGTAACACAGCATACTGAGTTGATATATATTTCTGTTTTGTAAGATTGATACTGGTAGAAAAAAAATTAGCATAAGACAGTTTTTTAAAAAATCTTTTTTAAAAAATTTTTTCAGCTTGTTTTGGTTGGTGATGGTGGCACTGGTAAAACAACATTTGTGAAACGCCACTTGACTGGTGAATTTGAGAAGAAGTATGTAGGTATGTAAACCGTTTTAAGACATCTAGACACAGTAAAATGATTTTGATAGCTATCTTACCTTTCAGAGGACTGAAAGTGCTAGATATCTATACAGTTTGATGGTCTGTATATTCAAAGGGTCTAGGGCTGTGATGGCGAACCTATGGCACGCATGCCACCTGTGGCATTCAGAGCCATATCTGTGGGCACGCAAGGATTGCCGTAGCTGAGCTCCAGCATGCATGTGCACACTGGCCAGCTGGTTTTTGGGCTGTCTGGGCCCACCGGAAGTCAGGAAACAGGCCATTTCCGGCCTCGGGGGGGGGGGTTGAGGAAGGCCGTTTTGCCCTCCCCAGGCTCGTAAAAAGACTCTGGAGCCTGGGGAGGATGAGAAACGGGCCCACTGCCATCACGTGCCAAAAGCAGGGGGACTGCGGGGAGAGGGTGGCGCATTGAATTACAGGTGTGGGCACGCAAGTGTGCAAACCCACCCCCATTCCCCAGTGCGACCCCCACTTTTGGCACGCGACAGCAAAAAGGTTAGCCATCACTGGTCTAGGGTCTCATACAACTTGAACTGAAAAGAAATTTGAGCCATAATTAGCCTTTTCATCTCTTGGTGGATCAGGGGGTTGGGTGAGTGAAAAGAGAAAAAGGGGTCAAACTACTGGGGGAAAAAATCTAAATAAAAGCAAATACCTTTTAAAGAAAAGTTGCTTATTAACAATTTGTAGACAAGATGCAGTCAGGCCCAAGATGGATAAATAACCTAGAAATAATCCTTGAAAGCATGCAGTGTAGCAACTAACATTTCATTTTATTGTAGCTACTCTGGGAGTTGAAGTCCATCCTCTGGTGTTCCACACTAACAGAGGTCCCATTAAATTTAACGTATGGGACACAGCTGGTCAAGAAAAATTTGGAGGCCTGCGAGATGGTTACTACATTCAAGGTCAGTTCAAGAGTGACGGGTGCCATATGCATTTAGGAAATAAATAGATTGTCTGAACAAATATTTGTGAACAGGAAATAAAGAACTATGCTACGTCCATTTCTATTTTCTGTAAAATGTTAGAACTGTTTCCATTATATTTATGTTAAAAGATGATAGTAATTCAAGATTTATTACCTGTGAGCATCCTATATTTTGAAACTTAACATGAAACTACATCAAAATGAATCTGCGTTAAGGTTAGGATATTGTTGAAGGAACAATGCAAACGTTTGGGAGTGCTTTTATTTAAAAAATTGCTTTAATATTAGAACTGTAAATTATGCTGCTTCTATCCCCTTGACTAATAATGCCCATGGCGTTACCTTCTAGCTCAATGTGCCATCATAATGTTCGATGTAACATCAAGGGTTACATACAAGAATGTACCCAACTGGCATAGAGATCTGGTACGAGTTTGCGAGAATATCCCCATAGTTTTGTGTGGCAACAAAGTGGATATCAAGGACAGGAAAGTCAAAGCAAAGTCCATTGTCTTTCACAGGAAGAAGAACCTGCAGGTAAGAACAAAGCATCTCTTCTAGCTCACAAATGTTGTTGTGAGCTAGTTTGGGTAAGGAAACGTCTGCAAGTAAGCTTACCAAAGGGACCCCCCCCCCCCTCCCCACCAAGTGTGCCTGTTTTGCAGCTTTAATTCTCTATGGTTCTGGGTTTTAATTCAACAAACATTTGTTAAGTGTTTCTTGTGGTGTCGGAGGAGGGGAGGAGCCCTCTTTCCTTTTTATAGATTATGTAATGTGATTGCAGTAAAATAATAATAACCATACTTGATTTATGCAGAGGTTTCATTACACAGCTAGGTAACATCAGTGCTATAGCCTAGCCATTGTGTCACCTACTTCAATAATGAAAGTTTTGCAAGAAAACCAGTTCAGAGAACATCAGAGACCTCCACCGTTCAATCCTGAGCTAAAAATAGTCTATTCATGTTTCATTCCGTTGGCAAAGTGATTTTTCTCTTTGAATCTGCTTGCTCTGAACTCTCAATTCCAATAAAAGTAGGCACCTATCTTAGGGTGATAGAAAGATTTAAAATAAGTCAAACGAGCAAAAAAGTCACCTGCAGAGGATAACAGATACCTCAATCTGCTAACTCAAGTTCCCTCTCTGAATCTTTTGCTTTTAGTACTATGACATTTCAGCCAAGAGTAACTACAACTTTGAGAAGCCCTTCCTTTGGCTGGCGAGAAAGCTCATTGGAGATCCCAACCTGGAGTTCGTTGCCATGCCTGCTCTTGCGCCCCCAGAGGTTGTTATGGATCCAGCATTGGCAGCACAGTACGAGCAAGATTTACAGGTAACCCTTTTTTAAAAAAAGGTCTTGACCACCACCATCCTGTGGCCTGGACATTTTTTCAGAGCTCTTGACCCACCTTTCCTTTTCCCGTCTTCCAGATTGCTCAGACCACTGCACTGCCAGACGAAGATGATGACCTGTGAGGGAGACGAAGCTGGAGCCCAGCGTCAGAAGTCTAGTTTTATAGGCAACTGTCCTGTGATGTCAGTGGTGCAAGCGTGTTTGCCACTTTATTATTCTAGCTGACCAGAACATGTGCTTTAATCTTTGGGATGCTGAAAGAGAGAATGGGGTTTGGCGTGTGAATGTGGCAGTTAAAATAAAATTCCTTCATTTTTTGGACCTGCATATTTAGCTGTTTTGGACTGCAAATTTACTCCACATTTGAGTTATAAATCTGACTGCTGCAGTCTCATCACAGTATTCAGTGGTAAATCTTGTTTGTTACTGTCATTCCCATTCCTTTTTGTTTAGATCATAATAAAGTTGTATTTCAAATACCCAATCAAGCGGCTCTTTCAAAGGAAAATTATTTGGAGCAAGATTTGGAATTTTAAAAAAAAACCCACTTCTCTTCTAAAAGATTTCTCCACACAGGTAGTAACTGAAGCTCATAGTTCGGCATCTAAATTTTAAGCTAGTTTTCTGGCCTAAATAAATTTACGAGCCTAAGTTTCCTTTTGGTTCAGCCTAAATAATTGTCGCGGTTAGATCCGAAGTGTACGATCGATGCCGTCCTCTGGGTTTCTAGAGTTGAGGCAAATCATTGAATGCTAGATGAAATCATGAGAAGGGCTGCTTCAGTCAGATTAATTTTTGAGAAAAACATTCTTCGGTCTAAAGAGTGATGCGGTGGCCTAGAAGCGGAGCTCCCGCCTCACAATCGGGAGGCTGTGAGTTCAGTCCTAGGTAGAGGCAGATATTTCTCTCTGGGCATACTGAGAATATATCTGCTGAACAAAACTCCACATTGGCGACAGGAAGGGCATCGGGCCATTAAAGATTCTGCTAGCTCCATTTAGTTGCCCAGACTCCACTCTGCAAGGGATTATGGGCTCGTTGAAAAAAAGATGATTCTTAGGTCTAAACATGCTTTTCTTCTATCTTGGTGACTGCCTGCAGCCACCAAGCCCCACCTGACATTCTGCTAATTGTTAAAGGGGGAGAGTGCATTTTCTCAAGGCTGATTAACGGCTGTCCTCTTCAGTGTCTTCATTCTGGTAAGGGAGGATAACAGGCTAGCATTGCAGGCCAGAGAGGCTACTACCAGCCCTAGAAATAAATTTGACCCTGCTGAGGACTGGGGCCTCACAAAATGCCAGGATCTCATCTCATTTTGAACAATTTTTAAAAAGCAGGGATCCTTACGGGCACCAAGGGGGACACCCAGAGGTACTGTTTCTGCTGGGGGAAAAGCACAAATGTGCAACATTGTGAGTTTAATGTGGTTCTATAGATATTGACTAAACTGATCAGGTAGGACCACATCTTCAGCCTCTAGAGCAGGAATGAGGAACCTATTCTTGGCCAGTCGGTCTCCTAATAGGGTTGCAAATACGGAGGTTGAGTGGGCACAGCCACAACCTAGGAGCATTGTGCATTTCCTGCTGTGGTGTAATGGCATAAAAAGCCACCTGGTTTATGGACCAAGCAGGCCTCGCCGACTGCAAAATACAGTTTTGAGACCAAACTTCCTTTATTAAAGAAGGAGAAGCCTTTGCTGCCTGTAATAGCAATCGAGTTGCCTTAGTTGAACAGCTGTTGGTTGGGATTCTGGTTGTAGGTGAAAAAAAGCAGCAGATATGAATTGAACCGAGGCAGAAGTGACTTGCTTCTAATTCTCACCTTCAAGAAAATTGATAAATGTGTCGTATGTTTTTATACCACTCGCAACAGGACTCCAGCCTGGCTCGGCTTGAAGCTTTTATGTTACTCCTCAACCTGGTGTCATTTCAGACTTTGAATCTTAATCCACAAAATAAAAAAATAAAAAATACTTGTTAGGGTTTTAGCTGAAGCTATGTTCCTAGTGTATGTTCTGCATCTTGAGTTCCCTGAAATGCCATTATTGGTGAAATAGGATATTAATTATTTTGTTAGACAACACAAACAGTACACAAAACCTAAGCTTGGGGGAAATGGTTGTGTCTCAACTTAAGGGAGAATGTTCAGGGAAAAAAATAGTTCAATTAGAAAAGCAGAGGGGAAGCATTGCAAATTGTTATCTATCTGTTTAACAATCCTATCAAATTGTTCTCCCATTTATAGTGGATTCTGTTTTGAGGAGGGATTGAAACTTGTTCCCATCCCCAATGGTTATTGTTCACTCATAAATTGATCTTAACTCTCAGAAATGGGGTAGAATTTCAGGTAAACTGGATATGTTTTTAAAGATTGGGACTAAAAAAAATTTGAGTTAAAAAGACACCCTATTGTTTATTTTTGCGTCCTGAAAATGGGACTTTTCCATTTTTAAACCATTAGAGGCAGCAACCTCTTAATATTTTGTGAAGCGGCCCACAGTTGTGTCAGTTAAAAGCACAACATTACTCAAAAGAGATGGCAGAATAGAGTTATTTACTTGGACCATCTAAATGACTCCTCTAGTGGCTCCAGGCAGTTTAAGAGCTAATAAAAACATACCTTCCAATAAAATACAAGCCGGAACAGCAGCATTTAAAGGGCCTTGGGAAATAAATCGTTTTTGAGCCCTTTCCTAAACTTCAGTCAAAAACTTGTTTCCTGTCATTGTAATTTGTTCCAAAATACGGATCCTACCAAGGAGAAAAGTAAACTGGACACTGATATCCCAGAGATCCACGTATATATTTGTACAAAATATATATTTACGTTTCACCTGTGTAAGGTTATCTCTCTCCATGCATCACAAGGACCGAAGACTCACTGAGCCCACATGTAATATCTAAATCAACGTTTCTCAACCGTTGGTTACTTGAAGATAGGTGGACTTCAACTCCCATAATTTCACAACCAGCATGCTGGCTGGGGAATTTGGAAGTTGAGGCCCATCCACATAAGATGGGAAATTCTGAGTATCCATTCTCAAGTGGCTGTAGTTGAGAAGCAGTGGTCTAAATTTGTCTTCTGAAGTCAGTCCACAAAGACATCACAATCTCAACATCACAAATGCCAGATCTCTACTCTCCGAAAAAATTAAAAAAGGAAACTGCCAAAATGTGAAGTCCTGCTCTCCACCATCTACTGTATAACACTTCCTTCTTGATGGTCTTCAACTCTTCGGCATCTCCAATTGGAGTCACCAACTTACTCACTTGGTGATTCAGCTTCCTCCCTCTTGATCAGCTTCCCTTTGGATTCTGGGATTTAAAAAAAAAAAATTACATCATGGAATTGGAAGTGAATCATTCTTGAGCTAATGGACCCTGCGCATCTTGGTTAAGCCATTGTATTCATTGTAGAAGCCAATCATTCCCCCCCCCCTTTTGCTCCACCTGCATCACTGTGCCTGGATCAACTAAGAGGAGAAGGAGTGGCTTCTGTGGCAGTCCTCGTTTCACTAATATTGTGAAGACCACACGGTGGTGCTCTCCTTCCATTCAAGCATTATGCGCTCTGTTGCAGCACAATTACTTTTAGCTCATTTGAGTTGTCCTATGCCACAGCCCCAGGGGGCTGATAACATCCAACCTTAAATATAGAATTACAGAATAACAGAGTTGGAAGGGACCTTGTAGGTCTTCTGATCTCGTTCAAGCAGGAGACCTTATTCCAGACAAATGGCTGTCCACTACCTTGAAAACCTCCAGTGATGGAGCACCCATAACTTCTGAAGGAAACCCTTTCCTCTGATTAATTGTTCTCACGGTCAGGAAATTTCTCCTTAATTCTCAGTTGGATCTCTCTTTGTTATGTTTATCTTCTCCTCTGCACATCTGGCAAAGACATTTCTCTCTCTCTCTATCCCAAAACTTCCCTCTCCCAAGTCTAATTTATGCATCAAGGCAGGGGTGGGATTCAAACGTTTTAGCAACCAGTTGTCTGCCTGGTTGCTGGGTGGGCGTGGCCATGGTTGGTGTGGGCTACTCAGCCTCCTGTACCATGGTGGCGGGTGGGGTGGGAGCTTTTTGCCCTCCCCAAGCTCTGGAGGCTTTATTTGAGCCTCTGGGAGGGCGAAAACGGACTCCCCTGGGGCTCTGGAGGCTTCGGAACTTCTGGGAAGTTCTCCAAACTACTCAAAATTTCCGCTACTGGTTCTCCAGAACTGGTCAGAACCTGCTGAAACCCACCTCTGTCGCAGAGCCTCTGCGCGGGCGCTTCACTTACCTGGCATCCAAAACAGGCCGCATGGAGACTCCTGGGAGGGGAGGGGCAGGGTGGGAGTGGCCAGACCATCCTTGCAACTACCGGTTCAGTGAGCCAGATGTAAAATTAGCATCCAGTTTTCCGGAACCGGCTGAATCCCATTTTGTGCATCACACCACTGCTTTTAATGCTTGCCTATGTTTGCATCTATGGTCCCCGATGCTTCTGGACAACAGTTTTATTGAGAATGGAACCCCTCTTCAGCTTTTAACCTGCAATCTACTTCACTTCTACTCCAGGACAGGATTTACTCAGTAAATGGGTTGAACAAGCCACATCTGGCCCATCCTATCAATCCTAGCTTGCAGACTATGGTGAATGTATTCACGCAGCTGGGTAAATCAGGTGTTCAGGGCAAAAAAAAGAAAGAAAAAAAGCAATTTCTTGCTGTGCGAAACATTGTGAAAATGTTTAAAACTGGCTGGGAACATTAGATAAAAGCATCCAATTAATACAGATTCTTCTTAATGAAGTCTGACATATAAGCAATTAGCATAGATTAATCATTAAGAGCACCAACAGCAAACCCACGGTATTATTAAACAGAAGCTTACACAAAGCCAATCCTTATCACACTGTAGCATGCCAATATTTTTTCCCTCCCGACTTATGATTAATGGATAGAATCACCATTACGTGAAGTTCTAGTATTGCTTTACAAAGCCTTAGTAAAACCGCACCTAGAGTACTGCATCCAATTTTGGTCACCACACTATAAAAAAGATGTTGGGACTCTAGAAAGAGGGCAGAGAAGAACAACAAGGATGATGAGGGGACTGGAGACTAAAACATACGATGAAGAGTTGCAGGAACTGGGCGTGTCTAGTCTAGTGAAGAGAAGGACCAGGGGAGACATGATAGCAGTCTTTCAATATTGGAGTGGCTGCCACAGAGAGGAGGAGGGGGTCAAGCTATTTTCCAAAGCACCTGAAGGCTAGACAAGGAATAATGGATGGAAACTGACCAAGGAGAGATTCAACCTGAAAATGAGAAGTTTTCTGACAGAACAATCAACCCGTGGAACAGATTGCCTTTTGAAGTTGTGGGAGTTTCATCCCTGGAGGCTTTCAAAAAGAGACTGGACAACCATTTGTCTAAAATGGTGTGGGGTCTCCTGCTTGGGTGTGGGGTTGGACCAGATGACCTACAAGATCCCTTCCAACTCTATTATTCTGCCCATGTCTATGATAACCATATCTGGCAGCTTTCCTTTAATACTTGATATTTTGTCAAAAAGATGTTTGCCAATCATCATCATCTTCATCAAGTCAACCACCTGATCAGTGGGTGCAGCAAAATTTCACAAACCGACTACCTACATCGCCATGACTGCATTGCTAAGATCATTCACTGGAAACTCTGTCAGAAGTTTGGATTTGAGTACAGCAAAAACCACTGGGAGCATCAGGTTGAGAAAGTTTTAGAGAATGAGAACCTCAAGATCTTGTGGGACTTTAGGATTCAGACTGACAGGCACTTGGTCCACAACACACCTGGCATAACAGTAGTTGAAAAGAAAAAAGTATGGTTCATTGACATTGCAATACTTGGTGACGCACGGATTGAAGATAAGCAGCAAGAAAAAAATCACAAAGTACCGGGACTTGCAAATTGAAGTTGAGCGACTGTGGAAAAAGAAATGGTGTGTTGTCCCGATTGTAATTGGAGCCCTTGGAGCAATACCCAAAGGGCTACCCCGCTATTTAGAAATTCTAAATTTACCGGACTTGAATATTTTGACTCTACAAAAAACCACCTTACTTGGAACAGCTTACATCCTCCGACGATACCTTAACAGTTCCTAGATCCTTGGTAAGGACTCGAGCTGCTGAGCTATTAACCAACCTCAAAGGCTGTGAATCTCACAATAATAATAGTAGTAGTAGTAGTAGTAGTAGTAGTAGTAGTAAAAATAAAAAAACCAGTGCATCCTTGGCCATTGAAGGACGGACACTAATTGCAACTCAAATGCCCATTCTCAACTTCCCCAGTTCCGTTTTCCCATCAGTTCCACAATTCAAAGGCCCCGAGAGAAATTTAGTCTGCCTTGCAATTAATGGGCTGCCCTCCGGCAAAGAATTAGCAGAATCAATTGTCCGTGATTGCATTGAATAAAAAAGAGCTTGATTGGAAACGTCAACGACAAACAGAAGGAAGACTACGAAGGAAGGAAGGAAGAAGGAAGGCAACTCTATCGGTGACAAGGGGGCATTAAGAGAAAAAATAGTCGTCAGCCTCGCTGTCCCGTTGACCTCCCGATGTCTCGAATTAAAGAATCCCATTTGCCGTATCGGCTGGAGATAATTGGAGACGCTCAAACTTGAGCAGCCTCTTGCAAATTGTTATGAAATTTAGCTTGGGCCCTCTACGTGCAATGAGACTCCGATGGCCCCACCCTTTTAATGCCAAAACAATGGAACATTTTAATTCGCGATGACCCCCCGATGGAGTTAGCTTGTTCCATTTGATGGGAGCTGAGCCGATCTGAATAACGGCAAGGAGATCGTTTTTTTTCCTCCTCTTGTGGCAGAACACAATTTTTCTAAGAAGCCCTGTGTGTCACATAAGATTTGCTTTGCTCCCTGCAATTCCTGGAGGTGGGGGGAGAGACACTGCTTTAAACGTGACAGTTCCCAATTCCACAAGGCAGTGTTGTTGAGAGAATCCGTATGAGCTGCAAAGATGGCCTTATGCATACTGTTAGCGATTTGCAAGGGATTCTTCCAATCTATTTAACAGATTAACAGAGTTGGAAGGGGCCTTGTAGGTCATCTAGTCCAACCCGTTTACCCAAGCAGGAGACCCTACACCATTTCTGACAGATGGCCGTCCAGTCTCTTCTTGAAAGCCTCCAGGGATGAAGCTCCCACAACTTCCAAAGGCAACTTCTGTTCCATCAGTTGACTGTTCTCCCTGTCAGGAAATTCCTCCTTATTTCCAGGTTGAATCTTCCCTTGATCAGCTTCCATCCATTGTTCCTTGTCTGGCCTTTGGGTGCTTTGGAAAATAGCTTGACCCCTTCCTCCTCTCTGTGGCAGCCCCTCAAATATTGGAAGACTGCTCTCATGTCTTCCCTGGTCCTCTCTTCACTAGACTAGCCAGGCCCTGCAACCATTCATTGCATGTTCAATCTCAGCAGAGTGAACCAGAAATGCTAAGAGGCAGAACTTTTAAGAAAGTTCTTCAGAGGACTCTTCTTCAGAGCTGAAGAAGCTACTCGGATGAGAAGTGAAACATCTTCAAAGAAAAAAAACTAGAATGTCCAGTTGCCTCCTGAAAAAGCATCTTTGGGACAATCATGGCATGCATCCAGGTTTGGTCACCACACTATAAAAAAGATGTTGAGACTCTAGAAAGAGTGCAGAGGAGAGAAACCAGGATGATTTGGGGACTGGAAGCTATGGTTGTAGGAACTGGGCATGGCTTATTTTCAAGGCTGTGTGAAGGAACGTGACCCCATGGACAAGGTTCCTCCAGGCCTACCTGTCCTCTACCATGCCTGGAGTCCATTTAAGCTCACGCCGACTGCTTCAGTGACTCCATCCAGCCACCTTGTTCTCTGCCGTCCTCTTCTTCTTTTGCCCTCCATCGTTCCCAGTATTAGGCTCTTCTCCAAGGAGTCCTTCCTTCTCATTAGGTGGCCAAAGTATTTGAGTTTCCTCTTCAGGATCTGGCCTTCTAAAGAACAGTCAAGGTTGATCTCTTCTAGGACGGACTGGTAAGATCACCTCGCAGTCCAAGGGACTTGCAGGAGTCCCTTGGATCGATCGATTGATCTATTTATTGTTGTTAGTTGCGAAGTCATTTCCAACCCATCGCGACTCCATGGACAATTTTCCTCCAGGCCTTCCTGTCCTCTACCATGCCTGAAGTCCATTTAAGCTCACACCTACTGCTTCAGTGACTCCATCCAGCTACCTCATTCTCTGTTGTCCCGTTCTTCTTTTGCTCTCAATCTTTCCCAGCATTAGGGTCTTCTCCAGTGAGTCCTTCCTTCTCATTAGGTGGCCAAAGTATTTGAGTTTCCTCTTCAGGATCTAAACAATAGAAAATCTATTTCAGATAAATGGTTATCTACTCTGTTCTTGAAAACTTCCAGTGTTGGAGTACCCACAACTTCTAGAGGCAAGCCATTCCACTGATTTAATTTTCCTCACTGTTAGGAAATTTCTCCTTAATTCCAGGTTGCTTCTCTCCTTGATCAGATTCCATCCATTGCTTCTTGTCTTACTTTTAGGTAAGAGGTGGGTTTCAGCAGGTTCTGAGCAGCTCTGGACAACAGAGCAGAAAGTTTGAGTAGTTAAGAGAACTGGTAGTAAAAATTCTGACTGGTCCTGCCCCCATCTATTCTCTGCCTCCCAAGTCCCAGCTGATCGGGAGGAAATGGGGAATTTGCAGTAACCTTCCTCTGGAGTGGGGAGGGAATGGAGATGTTACGGTATCCTTCCCCTGCCACACCCACCAAGCCACGCCCATAGAACCAGTAGTAAAACTTCTTGAAAGAAGTTTTACTTCAAAATCCTTTGATATCGTCTTCCAATATTTTTGTGCCTGGTTACAGGTCCACCAACAATGATAGAAGGTGCCCTGTTGATGGTCGCATTTCCAACAGTTTGCTCTCAGGTTGGGGTATATCTTTGCCATCCTTGCAGGGGCCATGTGCCACCTATAAAACATCTTATAGTGGTTCTCCTTGTAAGTCACTGCCCTGGTCATTTTAAGGTTTTTATTCCAAATTGTATCCCATTCGTCCAGATTTATATTTTTACCAATATTTTTAGCCCAGGCCAACATCGGCTCCTTAACCACCTCCTCTACAGTGTCATATTCCAATAGATAATTGTATAATTTAGCTAAAATTTTCTCATCTGAACCCATCCAAATCTTATCGATTTTGATTTTGATTTCGACCCCAAAGCACTTCTCCTGGGAATCTTAAAAACAGAGTATGTTAAAGAGAAAAAGTATCTAATTATACACATAGTGACAGCCGCAAGGATTTCTTTTGCCCAGTACTGGAAGGAAAAACAGCTACCTTCAGAAGAATTTGTTATAAAGAAAATATTGGAATGTGCAGAAATGAATAAATTGTCCCTAGAAATCAATGACAGAACAGATTCGGAGTATTATGGCGTGTGGGGCATGAGGTATGAGTGGCTGGAGAGAAGAAAAAAAACGAGATAGTATATAGAGGTTAATTGTTAGCCAATTAATGAAGATATATATTACTGTGTATTATTATGTGTAATAATTATTAAGATAAAATTTATCACTATTACGTCCACTTATAAGAAGTAATAGTATATGTATATGTATGACAAGATAAAAGTTTATGTATCTGTTTATGCACCACAGAACCAAAAATGTTTCTTATTGTACTGTTGATTTGTATAAATAAAAAATTAAAAAAAAGTTTTACTACTGCTTCAGGTGCTTTGGAGAATAGGATGACCCCTTTTCTTTGTGGCAGCCCCTCAAACATTGAAATACTCCTATCATGTCACCCCTAGTCCTTCTTTTCCCTAGACTAGACATACCCAATTCCTGCAACCATTCTTCGTATATTTGCCAAAGGAAGGGCTGGATCCCAATGGCAGAATACATATCCTTAAAAAACCCTCCAATCTTGATTTAAATCTCAGTGTCCTCATGTTCCTTCAGAGGGTGATGATGACATAATGTGATGTGGACGAAAAGGCTAACGGGAGCCGTGTGTTGTAGAGAGTCTTAACACGGTTTGTTTCCTGCGTTTCTTTTCTTAGAAATAAACAGGAAACCCCACTCACCATGACTGTCAATTTCTCTCTGAAACCCAACAGGGTGTTGCCAAAGTCTCTAAGAAGTTACTAACTTCTTAGTTGCATAAAACTCGTGTGGGATCCCGGATTGCTCATTTCTGCTCTAGGGTTCTTTGGAGGGTGGGAAGCTCAGATTTTCTCGGAATGCAAGAACATCATCCCCAAAAGACTTTTGAAATCTTAGACCAGTGAGGGCGAATCTTTTAAGCACTGAGTACCGAAAAGGGAGAGGGTGCATGCGCTCGTCTGGGCCGAAACCCAGAATAGGAGTATATTTCTTCTTTTTTTTCAAAAAAGTTTTTTTATTTTTATTTCTCATAAACACATTTACACGTACAGCCAATTATCCATCATTTTTCATTCATCTTATCTTTTAACTTTCATTGTTAATTTTTACTTTTTGGGGGCTGCTCTTTTACCCTTTACCTTTACTCCAACCCTCCTTCTCCTCCCCTTCTCTTCCGTCCTCTTTCTCCTCCTACTTTCTTCTTTCTTCCTCTCCTTCTCTTTCCTACTGCCCCTTCTCTTCCCCCACTCCTCTCTTCTTCCTCCCTTCTAACCTTCTTTTCTACTCCTCTTTCCCCTCCCTTTTCTTCCTCTCCTTTCCCCTTTCTTCTTTCTCCTCTAATAGGAGCATATTTCTGTGCAATCTAATATTTTTTTAATTACATCTTCTTCTCTTGGTCTTTCCTCATCTTTCCAATACTGAGCAAATGCAAATTCTTGCTGCCGTCAAAACATGCAACATTAACTACAAATTCCTCTTATTATATTTTTCCTCTTATTATATTATAGGGATGTGGTGGCTCAGTGGCTAAGATGCTGAGCTTGTCAATCGAAAGTTTGGCAGTTCCGCAGTTCGAATCCCTAGTGACACGTAACAGGGTGAGCTCCCGTGACTTGTCCCAGCTTCTGCCAGCCTAGCAGTTCGAAAGCACGTAAGAAAAAATGCAAGTAGAAAAATAGGGACCACCTTTGGTGGGGAAGGAACAGCGTTCCATGTGCCTTTGGCATTGAGTCATGCCGGCCACATGACCACGGAGACGTCTTCGGACAGCGCTGACTCTTCGGCTTTGAAACGGAGATGAGCACCGCCCTCTAGAATCGGGAACGACTAGCACATACATGCGAGGGAAACCTTTACCTTTATTCCTAACTCAATGGCGAGTTCTTTTCACCATGAATCATCACTGCTCTGTCCATGAGTTTAACTCAGAGGTCTTCAAACTTGGCATCGGTAAGACTTGTGGACTTCAACTCCCAGAATTCTCCAGCCAGCAATCCTGGGAGCTGAAGTCCACAAGTCTTAAAGATGCCAAGTTTGAGGACCTCTGGTTTAGCCACTTCCTGTTTCTGCTTGCTCTTGAATATTCCTTAGATTTCCTGCCCGGATAATGAAATCCAAATAAACTTCTCTTTTGGTTCTGCTGGCTTCCTTAATCTGTAGCTACATGGTTCTGCCTGAAGGTGGTGCACTTGAGCAACTAATGAAGCAGGCATAGTTTGGATTATTGGCCACAGCTGACAAAGGTTCAGATTATTATCATTAACACCAAGCTTTATGTACAATATGCACCGGGGTGAAAACTTCAAGGATGTTGTCCTAATGCGAATCAAGAAATTGGGGACCATGCTGCTTTTCAGGTAGTTGGGATTTGGGGGTCATTTAAATTTAAATCTGCAAATTTAAATTTAAATCTTAAGGTGCTTTTTTCAGAAGGCAACTGTACTTCCTTGTTTTTCCTTTTGAATATTTTTCACTTCTCATCCAAGAAGCTTCTTCAGCTCTGATGGGATAGTGGGGAATGGAAGGATTTATACTCCTTGCAGACAGCTGGTCCTTTGCATCCTTTTAGAGCAGTGTTTCTCAGTGTTTCTGAGAAACACTGTTTTAGAGGGTCCTTGAGGCCACTTGGAGGTTTCTCTGTGTCCTCGGGGTCACCTGAGTGGTGCTCCTGGTTCCTATAGTCTGCAATTTTTTTTCTCTGGAAATCCATTCCTACTCCCACACCATTCCAAGGGTGTCCATCCCAAATTGCATAGCTAAAGGTCTGTAGAGATTCTCAGTCATCCAGGTCATGGATGCCCCAAAGGTGCTTTTTCAAGAGGCTTTCTTTGAAGACTTTTTCGCTTCTCATCCAAGAAGCTTCTTCCCTTCTGACTGGATGGTGGGGAATGGAAGGATTTATACTCTTTGCAGACAGCTGGTCCTTTGCATCCTTTGAGAGCAATGATGGCTAATCTTTTCCGGACTGAGTGGCCAAAGTGCGCATGCGTGTATGCGAATGTGCCTGCGCCCAAAATACAATGCGTGCACAGCCCCCATGCATGCAGCCCGCCCCCTGCGCATGTGCATGCCCCCTGCACATTCGCAGCAGAAACCCTATGACCAGCTAGCCTGTGGGAGGCGTGCTCACATACGTGGCGGAGCTGAACTGGGGTGAGGCTCGTATGCCCACAGAGAGGGCGCTGCGTGCCACCTGTGGCACACATGCCATAAGTTTGCCATCAAGGTCGTTGAGGCCACTTGGAGGTTTGTTTGTATTCTCAGGGTCACCTGAGTGGTGTAAATGGTTCCTCTAGTCTGCAATTTTTTCCCTCTGTGTTGTGGCCCGTACGCGGCCTGTGAGGATTGTAGCTGATTCGGCTGACTCTGACAGTGAGGAGGCTGGTGTGGTGCTGCGCTAGCTGTGCAGCTGGCACTCGAATCGGACAATGAGGAGGCTGGAGAAGATGTGGTGCCAGAGGCGGGGATTCAGCCAGGGCCTTCAGAACCTCCAGAAGCTCCCATAAGAGAAGAGGACAAAGAGGAGGAGCCTCTTCTCGATGCATGGGCGCACAGAGCAGCCAAAAGGCAGGAGTGATTCCTCAGGAGGAGGTGTCCTCAAGAGTAAGGTTTGGGGCTAATTGGCCACTCCCTTAGCCTATTTAAGGAGGAACACCAACTGAAGCAATTTGCAGGGAACAACTTCGTTCACTCTCCTTCGTGCCTTGATCTTAGTTCTTTGCAAATTGCTTCTGGGCTTTCTGCCAACCCTAGTAAGATTACGATTATTTATTCTTTGGATTCTTGTAGGCTGTTAAGAAAGTTAATTAACAGCCTTTGTTTGGGGAAAAAAACCTTATTTAATTTAGTAAACTAAGGTTTGTACAGACTTTGTGTGTGTTGTGTTCTTTGGGGTCCATAGCTGGGATAGAACACTCTGCAAATCCATTCCTACACCCACCCACAAGGGTGTCCATCCCAAATTGTATAGCTAAAAGCTATACTTCTTCTTGAAAACCTCAAGTGATGGAGCACCCACAACTTGGAGGCAAGTTGTCCCAATGATTGTTTCTTCTCAGGAAATTTCTCCTTAGCTCCAGGCTGGATCTCTCTTTTAAATGATCTTCACCTGTTATTTCTTGTCCTGCCATTCGGGTGCTTTGTAGAGTAGGACGAGGGCCCTCATTTGTGTGAGAACCCATCAAATATTGGAAGACTGGTATCATGTCACCCCAGTCCTTCATTTTGTTAGACTAACACAGGGATGGGCAAATATGGCCCCTTTATGACCTGTGGACTTCAACTCCCAGAATTCCTGGGCCAGCTTGACTGTCTCAGGAATTCTGGGAGTTGAAGTCCACAGGTTGCAAAAGGGCCACAGTTGCCCACCTCTGGACTAACAAGAGTTAGAAGAGGCATTGGAGGACACATTATCCTATGTGGTGGACTTGTGTAAAACAAACAAACAAAAAAAAAAAGGGGGGGGGGAATACATAAGTGGTTAGAAAAGATGATATAGAAAGATATGTAGATTTTAAACCTGAATTGTTTTTATTGGAAAAACTTAATAAGCAAACTATAGATTTACTGTTGCACGTCTTAACAGCAGTGAGGATTATATTTGCACCATGTACAAGAGCTGTGGTAGTGCAGTGGTTAGAGTGTAGTACTGCAGGCTGCTTCTGCTGACTGCTGGCTGCCTGCAATTTGGCAGATCGAAATTGCTAGGCTCAAGGTTGAGTCAGCCTTCGATCATTCCGAAGTGGGTAAAATGAGGACCCAGATTGTTTGGGGCAATATTTTGACTCTGTAAACTGCTTAGAGAGGGCTGTAAAGCACTGTAAAGCAGTATATAAGTCTAAGTTATTCCTTCCTTCCTTCCTTCCTTCCTTCCTTCCTTCCTTCCTTCCTTCCTTCCTTCCTTCCTTCCTTCCTTCCTTCCTTCCATCCATCCATCCATCCATCCATCCATCCATCCATGGTGTGCAGTGGTTAGAACAGAGCATTGCAGACTAAGTCTGCCCACTGCCAGGAGTTCGATCCTGACCAGCTCAAGGTTGACTCAGCATTCCATCCTTCCAAAGTGTGTAAAATGAGGACCCAGATTGTTGGGGCCAAGAGGCTGACTATGTAAACCCCTGAGCGTGGGCTATAAAGCACTGTGAAGATGTATATAAGTCTTGCTATATTGGAAAAATGAAGAAACACCACAAGCCGAAGAGGTAATGAGGAAGATATTCGATTGTGCAGAAATGGAAAGACTTACGCTGAAGATTAAACAGAAAGAAGAACCAGAATATTGTCAAACATGGACTTTATTTTACCAGTGGTTGGGGGAAAAAACGGTGGAGATTAAGAACATAATCTGTATTGTTAAGCAACTTGAATAACCCCAGACAACAGGATGTTTATTAAGCACTAACAAAATGTAAACAATAGTAAATCAATAACATCCTTTAAAAAGATAAAGAGAGACATTGGAGGTCTTCTAGTCCAACCCCCTGCAGAAGCAGGAGATTCTAATCCACTCCAGAGAAATGTCTGTCCAATCTCTTCTTGAAAACCTGCATTGATGGAGCAACCCAACTTCTGAAGGCAAGCCCTTCCCTGATTCATTGTTCTCACTGTCAGAACATTTCTCCTTCTTTCAAGGTTGGATCTACCTCTGAAGAATTTCCACCCATTGTTTCTTGTCATGCCCTCAAGGGCTTTGGAAAAGAAATTGACCTTCTCTTCTCTGTGACAGCCCCTCTCAAGTATTGGAAGACGATGATGGTGTCAGTCCCTAGTCCTCCTCTTCGTTAGACAAGACATTCCCAGTTCCCACAGCTATTCATTGCTATGTTTGAGTCTCCAGCCCCCAAATCATCTTTGTGGCTCTTCTCTGCATTCTTTCCAGAGTTATTAATAACAGATTAACAGAGTTCGAAGGGACCTTGTGGGTCATCTATTCCAACCCCCTCACCCAAGCAGGAGACACCATTTCTGACAGATGGCAGTCCAGTCTCTTCTTCAAAGCTTTTAGTGATGAAACTCCCACAACTTCTGAAGGCAACTTCTGTTCCATGGGTTGATTGTTTTCACTGTCAGAAAATTCCTCCTTATTTCCAGGTTGAATCTCTCCTTGTTCGGGTTCCATCCATTATTCCTTGTCTGGCCTTCAGATGCTTTGGAAAATAGCTTGACCTCTTCCTCCTCTCTGGGGCAGCCCCTCAAATATTATAAGACTGCTATCCTGTCTCCCCTGGTCCTTCTCTTCACTAGAGCAGCCATGCCCATTTCCTGCAACTGTTTGTCATATGTTTTAGTCTCCAGTCCCCTAATCATCTTTCTTGCTCTTCTCTGCACTCTTTCTAGAGTCTCAACATCTTTTTATAGTGTGGTGACCAAAACTGGATGCAGTACTCTAGGTGTGGCCTTACTAAGGCTTTATAAAGTGGTATTAGTACCTTACTTGATCTTGATTAAGGGACACGGTGACTCAGTGGCTAAGACGCTGAGCTTGTCAATTGAGAGGTTGGCAGTTCAGCGGTTCGAAACCCTACCGCCACGTAACGGGGTGAGCTCCCGTGACTTGTCCCAGCTTCTGCCAATTTAGCAGTTCGAAAGCAGGTAAGAAATGCAAGTAGAAAAAGAGGGACCACCTTTGGTGGCAAGGGAACAGCGTTTTCTGTGCCTTTGGCGTTGAGTCATGCCGGCCACGTGATCACAGAGATGTCTTTGGACAGTGCTGGCTCTTCGGCTTTGAAACAGAGATGAGCACCGCCCCCTAGAGTCAGGAACGACTAGCACATATGTGTGAGGGGAACCTTTACCTTTACCTGATCTTGACTGCATCCCTCTGTTAATGCAACTTATCATTATTATTATCAAGCTATTAAGTCTCAGCATCTCTTTCGTATCGAAGAAACGATATTACCTCACCTCTAAGTCATCCATGTATAAAACCTTAACGCTTCCTTTTGGTTCCTTCTCTCCGTGCCTCTTTTTTGTTTTTACTTCCCTGGCTATCTTCACATCTTCTGAATCTCGTTCTTTCTAACTGACTGGTGCTAGGACCCAGAAGAGGAAGCCACTTGTTGGTAATGTGATATAAATAGAATACCCAAATGGGACAAAGTTTGAGAAGAAAGTCTGACATCACTTTGATTTTGCTCGACGCTCCGTCAGGACGAGGGCTAGAGGTGTGTGTATCCCTGAGACGGACAGGTTTTCCCAAGAACGAACAACCTCTCACCACGAAAGCCCTCCCAGTCTTTGCCCCAAAAGAAGAAATATTTAAAATCTTTACTCCCCAAGGCACCTTATTCTCTCTTTCTCTCTCTCTCTCTCTTTTTGTGGCTGTGAAAGCAAGCCAAATTCCATTTCCACCCAGTGACATCTGATCAAACGAAGACAAATCTAAAAAGGCAAAGCCGTTAGAGAAAGTTGGAGAAGAGAAGCTTGCATCTGTAATCATCCCAAGTTTATTCTCTTTTCTTTTCTTTCCTTCCCCCCTCCCTCTTCATTATTCCTCTTCCTTTTTCTTTTCTTTCCCTGGAATGGATTTATCAGCCACGGAAGGACTCCACGTTTTGAAACCTTAATTTTTTCAGACCTCAGGGAAGAGTTGGATTTCGTTTCTTTTTTCTTTTTTTTCCCCCTTCCCACAAACCAGTCGATGGAATGGGCTCGTTGTATGGATGATTAGAAAACACCCTTTGGAAGAAAAGAAAAGAGAAGAAGACCAAAGGATGATGGAGCACTGGAAGTTTTATTACTAGTGATATTATGATTACCGTGATCTGAGATTTCATCCCAGCGTTGGTTTTCTGGTTTGCAACGAGAGGAAGGATCATGGCAAATTGGCTGGTGCAACTTTGCTATCTCTTGTTGTGGATTTTATTTCAGGTAATGGTCTCGAAAACTTGTGGCGTTTATTATTAATTTTTTTTAAAATTACTCTCTTCTTTGGAAAGGTTTGCTGCGTTGAATCCTATTCACGAATCTGTTATATATTTTTATTATGCAGGTTTACAAGGCTCATACGTGGCCACAGAAACATCCCGGTAAGGAATTTTTGCTATCTTGAAATTTCGAAAACTTTTACGATTGCTGCATCCCTCTCCTTTGTCTTCGCCATCGCCCGCAAAAGCATAATTAGATATATGATTGAGGAACATCAAATGCAAACAAGAAATAGCATTGAGAAGGTTGCTTTGGTTGGGATGTCAACACTTGGCGTTGGGTTTCATCAAGACAGGGGGCTTTGTTCTTAGGGTTTGAGAATCAACATAGGAGGAATTTGGAAGTTCTCAAGAAGGTCTCCAAAAATAGGGACGTACTGGCAGTAGTAGTCTACCAGGAGCTGTGAGTTCAACTCTTTACTCAATCGCAGTGTGTGTTGGGCAACCATGCAAAAATTGGACGGTTGGCAGACTAAGCAACCTGAGATAATTCTAACACAAGAAAAACGAAGGAACTGTTAATGTTAGCAAACAGATCCTAGAATTTATTTTAAAGCAGGAATGGTGAACTGGTAAATTTTCAGGTGTGTTGAACTGTACCTGCCTTTTCTGTCGCTCATGAGATCCATCCATCTGGCCAAACAATTTTGACAATTCCCACCATGGAGTTATTTTTAAATTTTCTATTCTGGATCCTCCCGATGCTAAATGGGAATGTATTAATTTGAAAGGCTTTTCCTTTCAAATGCAGCTTTAAACTGACTTGTCTGAAAGTCTGCTTCCTCTTGTTATCTCAGTTTGATTTTTACAATAAATAAAAGGGAATGCCGGTTTATAAAAATGATTTACTTTGGGGCCAGCTCAGCTGTTAGGCAATGCGAGCTTCTAATTTTGAGATCGGATGATGTTAGAATCTGGTAATACTGAATTTTCTCATGAAAATTACTAGCCTTTTCTGTTCTCTCCCTGCCCTAAATTCCCTAAACCAAGAATTACCTTTTTTTCCCCCATGATAAGCGCTTACAAGAAGTTGAAGTAGCTTTTAGGGGACTGGAGGCTAAAACGTATGAAGAACAGTTACAAGAACTGGGTATGTCTAGTTTGATGAAAAGAAGGACCAGGGGAGACATGTTAGCAGTCTTCCAATATCTCAGGGGCTGCCCCAAAGAAGAGGGAGTCAAGCTCTTCTCCAAAGCACCTGAAGGCAGGACAAGAAGCAATGGGTGGAAACTAATCAAGGAGAGAAGCCAACCTAGAACTAAGGAGAAATTTCCTAACAGAACAATTAACCTATTAATTGAAAGAGGATCTGTCTAAACCACTTCACTTCCTACCTCGTAGACACCAGTCTCCATAAATCACAGGGAGGGGTCCAAACATCAGAGAGAGAGAGAAAGAAAATGTGGTTTATAAGAACCGGAGACCTGCATTTTTACAAGATTTCTGGAATGCTTTGGAAGCACGCTTTCATTGCGCCATCGTTGGTGCTACTTGCTTACAAGGTCTTTCTTTTTCTTTTTCTTTTTCTTTCCTTTTAATCTACAAACATATTTTTGGCCAGCTTTCTATCCTTATCCTCACTCCCTTCTGAGTTGCCAGGAAGTGAGCAAGCAATAATGCCAAAATTTAAGGAGAATCTATTACATATGTGGATCATTTCAAGGGGCAGGCTAAAAATATTCATTTCGGGAAGCCCACTGTTTTTTAAGCAAAGTTGAGAAGCTTGTAGCAAATTGAATGTTGCTGGATTTAGACTCCTATTAACCCCAGCTAGGATACTCAATGGTGGGAGGTGATGGGTGCTACCCCCCTCCTCCTTGTTTCCTGTTGTTGTTGTTAGTTGTGAAGTCATGTCCAACCCATCGCAACCCCATGGACAACGTTCCTCCAGGCCTTCTTGTCCTCTACCATCCTCTGGAGTCCATTTAAGCTCACACCAACTGCTTCAGTGACTCCATCCAGCCACCTCGTTCTCTGCCATCCCCTTCTTCTTTTGCCCTCCATCGTTCCCAGCATGAGGCTCTTCTCCAGTGAGTCTTTCCTTCTCATTAGGTGGCCAAAGGATTTGAGTTTCCTCTTCAGGATCTGGCCTTCTAAAGAGCAGGCAGGGTTGATCTCCTGTAGGACTGACCAGTTTGATCGAATTGCAGTCCAAGGGACTCGCAGGAGTCTTCTCCAGCACCAGAGTTCAAAGGCCTCCATTCTTTGGCGCTCAGCCTTCCTTATGGTCCAACTTTCACAGCCATCCATTGCAACTGGGAAAACCACAGCCTTGACTATACGCATTTCTGTTGGCAGAGTGATGTCTCTCCTATAGCAGTGTATTCCGTTATTATAACCACTCAGGGTTTCTCACTGAGAGCAAAGATTTATTATTTTCTGCTTCTCTTTACCAGCTCAAGATTTCTAACGCACTTTGTTGGTTTTAACACTTGTGTGCTTGAGTGTTTATAGCGCATCCTTAGACTTTCACAGCTATGGCTTGTATAATCTCTGCTTTTTAGGATTGGGTTCTTTTTCAGTGCTGAGTAGAAGGACTGTTAACTTGGTAGTAGAGCAGACGGAGAGAAGGGAAGATCTGAAATTCATCCATTTTTGCCTCCTGTGGCAAACTCCCCATGTTAGTTAGTTAGTTAGTTTATTAGATTTATATACCGCCCTTCTCCTGACGGACTCAGGGCGGTGAACAGCCAAACATTAAAACATTAAAATACAAGCAATATAAAAGTTAAAAATAATCTAAAAACGTAATTAAATCAAATTTGGCTTCCCCAAATTTAAAATCCCTCCTAAAATTCACCCATTAAAATCTACGTTAAGCCAGCCCGGCTTCCTGGAATAGAAAAGTCTTTAATGCCTTGTGGAAAGTGCGGAGGTCTGGGATTAATCGAATCCCTGGGGGTAACTCGTTCCAGAGGGCGGGAGCCCCCACAGAGAAGGCTCTCCCCCTGGGGGCCGCCGGTCGACATTGCCTGACCGACGGCACCCTGAGGAGGCCCTCTCTATGAGAGCATATTGGCCGGTGGGAGATTATCGGTGGCAGAAGGTGGTCTTGTAAGTACCTGGGCCCTAAGCCATGGAGCGCTTTAAAGATGAGAACCAAGACCTTGAAGCGCACCCGGAAGACCACTGGGAGCCAGTGCAGCTCACGCAGGAGAGGTGTCACATGGGAGCGCCAAGTCACCCCCATAATCACCCGCGTGGCCGCATTCTGGACCAGTTGGAGCCTCCAGGTGGTCCTCAAGGGGAGCCCCATGTAGAGAGCATTACAGTAGTCCAGGCGAGAAGTGACCAGGGCATGAGTGACTGTGCATAAGGAGTCCCGAGCCAGAAAGGGACGCAACTGGCGTATCAGGCGAACCTGATAAAAAGCCCCCCTGGCCACGGCCGTCATATGCTCTTCTAAAGACAGCCGTGGATCCAGGAGGACGCCCATGTTACCGTATTCACCCATGCGTGGTCTCCAAATGTATTGGACCAAGGACCACTTCCACATTGGCTGGAAATTCAGAGACTTTGCCTGCAATACAACGCTCAGGAGAAGCCTCACTTAGGGTGAGCCAGATCAGCACCTAGCCTAAATGACAGAACCAGCATCTTTGGCTTGGCGACTCGCTGGCGTTCTGCCATCAAAACAATGGGGAAAGGAGAAGGAAACAGGAGGACACATGCAGTGTTGTGATTCAGCCAATTTGGGTGCACCAATAGTTAAATTGCTGGCTGGCCCAGCCCCTCACTGCCCCTTCCAGGAATCCCCATTTTGGTTCCCAGGTAAGTGCAGGGAGGACTACTAGACCCAAAACGGGGCACAAGGTGTGTATGTGTGGTGCATTTTCACTCCCAGGAGCATGCAGGAGGCCGAGTGCTGCCTATCATACACCCTGGCCATGCCCTCCCAGCCAGTCATTAGTGCAGAGAACCAGTTGTTAATTTTTTTTTCTTAATTAGATTTATATGCCGCCCTTCTCCGGAGACTCAGGGCGGCTTACAAGGCGTTAAGCAAAAGCCTTCATACTTTTGTATATTTATACAAAGTCAGCTTATTGCCCCCACAAACTGGGTCCTCAATTTACCTACCTTAGAAAGGATGGAAGGCTGAGTCAACCTTAGGACTCCATGGCTTAGGGCCTGGGTACTTACGAGACCGTCTTTTGCCACCAATAGCCTCCCACCGACCAGTTCATTCTCACAGGGAGGGACTACTCAGGGTACCGTCAGTCAAATTGTGCCGACTGGCGACTCCCAGGGGGAGGGCCTTCTCTGTAAGGGCTCCAACCCTTTGGAATGAACTGCCCCCCGATATACGAAACATCCCTAATCTCCGTGCTTTCCGCTGTGCCCTCAAGACCCTGATGTTCAATCAGGTGGGGCTAAGCATGTTAACTGGGAATGATTAAAATATTATCTAATTCTGGGTTGCTGCATTCTATCCACTATGTAGGATGGATGGATGGATGGATGGATGGATGAATGGATGGAAAGAAGGAAAGAAGGAAGGAAGGGAGGAAGGAAGGAAGGAAGAAAGGGAAGAAAGAAGGGGAAAAGGGAGAACAATAGCACTAGCACTTAGACTTATATACCACTTCACAGTGCTTTCCAGCCCTCTCTAAGCAGTTTACAGAGTCAGCCTTTTGCCCCCAACAATCTGCGTCCTCGTTTTACCCACCTCAGAAAGATGGAAGGCTGAGTCAACCTTGAGCTGGTCAGGATCAAACTGCTGACAGTGGGCAGAATTAGCCTGCAATGCTTCATTCTAACCGCTGCGCTACACAGTATGTTTCTTCCTTGAAAGTTTTGGTGACCTGTTGGAGCTTTGCATGTCGTTTTTGCATGTTTGGTATGCAGCACACAGTTGTGTTTTTATTATCACTCATTTGTCTTTTTGGTAGGAATCCATTTTGATCCGCATGTATAAAATTGTTCAGATGTCTCTTAAGTCTCTCCGCCAATATTGAAGCAAAAATTTTATAGTCCGAATTTAGCAAGGAGATAGGTCTGTAGTTTTTGATTTGTTGTGGGCCTGTGCCTTCTTTGTGAATCAATGTAATGTACGCCTCAGTCCATGATTTAGGTATTTGCTTCTTTGTCATCATTTCATTCATCACCTCCAATAGTGGAAGGGTCAAGGATTCTTGTAACAGTTTTATTTTTGTTTTGTTTTGCATATATTTCAAACAATGCCGGTTGCTTGTTTTTAATTGCTTGTGCATTGGGAAGGAAGGAAGGAAGGAAGGAAGGAAGGAAGGAAGGAAGGAAGGAAGGAAGGAAGGAAGGAAGGAAGGAAGGAAGGAAGGAAGGAAGGAAGGAAGGAAGGAAGGAAGGAAGGAAGGAAGGAAGGAAGGAAGGAAGGAAGGAAGGAAGGAAGGAAGGAAGGAAGGAAGGAAGGAAGGAAGGAAGGAAGGAAGGAAGGAAGGAAGGAAGGAAGGAAGGAAGGAAGGAAGGAAGGAAGGAAGGAAGGAAGGAAGGAAGGAAGGAAGGAAGGAAGGAAGGAAGGAAGGAAGGAAGGAAGGAAGGAAGGAAGGAAGGAAGGAAGGAAGGAAGGAAGGAAGGAAGGAAGGAAGGAAGGACAATAGCAATAGCACTTATATTGCCCCCAACAATCTGGGTCCTCATTTTACCCACCTTGGAAGGATGGAAGGCTGAGTTAACCTTGAGCTGGTGAGATTTGAACTGCCAAATTGCAGGCAGCCGGCAGTCAGAAGTCACCTGCAGTACTACCTTCTAACCACTGCGTCACCACGGCTCATGCTAGATATATCCAATTCCTGCAACCATTCTTCATATGTTTTAGCCTCCAGGCCCCTAAACATCTTTGTTGCTCTTTTCTGCACTCTTTCCAGAGTCCCCAACCTTAATTGTCAACTAGCTTCCTAAAATGGTTCTTTGAAAGGCCAAAGACCTTCCGTAGTATGCTGGGTGGGATAGGAGATTCTCAAAAAAACAGTCTACCTCAACTGATTTTATCAGAGTTAAAAATGGAGGAAGAGAGGATACTTTCTCCCATCTTCAGGTCCGTGTCCCAAGCATTTTTCAATTTAAAATCTAACTCAAGAGAAGCGAAAAGGAAGCGAAAAGCAGAGGGGAAGGGAAGATAAATATGAGAAATAACTGGCAATTGTTTGAGTTCCCACAAAGGGGATGACTTTGGTCCTGCTGTATTTTCTTGATAGGTTTCCGTGTTCTTGCTCAAGCATCACATTATTGGCCTCTGGACACCGTAGAAGGAATCCACGAATTAAAGGACACCGACGGAGGTAGACTTGAAGAAGGATGGTCTCCGAGGATAAGATAGGATACCGACAGAAAATAATATTTGTAGCTCGAGGTTGAACTTTGGGGTCCTTGGTGCTCTCTGAGCTTGATGGTTTCTTGGAGATGTTTCATGACCCAACTAGGAAACAAGAAAACCACCAAGCTCAGAGAGCACCAAGGATCACATCCTCCTTCTCCTCCTCCTCCTTTTCCCCTTCCCCTTCCCCTTCTCCTTCTTCTTCTTTCCCTCCTCCTCCCCTTCCCCTTCCCCTTCCCCTTCTTCTCCTTCTCCTTCCCCTTCCCCTTCTCCTTCTCCTTCTTTCCCTCCTCCTCCCCTTCCCCTTCCCCTTCCCCTTCTCCTTCTTTCCCTCCTCCTCCTCCCCTTCCCCTTCCCCTTCTCCTTCTTCTTTCCCTCCTCCTCCTCCTCCCCTTCCCCCCCCTCCTCCTCCTTTTCCAGATGTTAAAACTATCTCTCAGGCTTAAAAAAAAGTGGCCAGTTTGTTTCATGATACAAAATGCTGTTGGAGTTGGCTGGTGGAGTGGGAAGTACAGCAGGGACCGTTTAGTTTCCAATATATGTGTTATATCGACCTATATGTTGTATTCCATGTAACTATTTTCCCGTAGATGTATCTTTAGGTCAGATGGTCCCAAGACTGTTGTAATGCTCCGTGCAAGCCACTTGAGTTATTTCTGAGCACTCTAGAGATTGGACCGTGTATGCCGTGTTTTGGCAATAAAAACTGGACCCCAGAGATGAATAAGATTTGGTCCATTGTTACCAGTGATTACCCATCGCTGGTTGTGATATTGCACTCCAAATTGTGCATCTCTACAGCTTTGGGAGAAACCATCCCTTGATATTTCTTCCCGTCCTTGTCATGTCTTTCCATCAAGCATTCATGCCGTTCGCTCCACTTTTGTCACTCATCGATCCTTGAACCATCGTCAGCTTTGCCTGCCACGTTTATTCATTGTGTGTGTGTTTGTTTGGCACCTTCATAAAGCTAGTTCCAGTTCTGTCTCTCTCTCAAAGGCCGAGATTGGGATTTTCAACTTGGCTTCCAGACAAGATCCCCCTTTTGCTGCAACAAAACAATTGCCAAACAGACTATCCAGTATAATAATTTTGTTAGCATAAACGGTAAAAGGCTTTAACAGTGATTGATCGTGAAACATAAATGGGAGATTCTGAATCCATTAGCAACAATTCCTTCTATTTTCAGATGGTTTAAGTGATGGGGACTGATGGTTAGGTGGCCATAGTGAATATTTTGCCATGTGCAAACAGTTCACACATGCATACTAAACCTGGTTTTAATTTACCAAGGTCCAGAGCAGGGGTGAAATGCTACTGGTTCACACCAGTTTGGGCAAACCAATAGTGATAAAAACTACCGGTTCGGGTGAAGCATGTGTTTGGTGTGTACTGTGGATGCACAGTGTGGTTTTCGCATGCATTGTGCATGCTCATGCACAGCACACATTTGGCACACACCACGCATGCACAGGCAGTGAACCAGTGGCGATCCACGAAGGATTTCACCACTGGTCTAGAGGAACTTTTCAAGTCAATCTTCTGAGTTGCTGATCAGGCAACTCAGCTGGGATCGTCAGAGACTTTTCAAAGCATTTTTTTAAACCACCTCTTCAGCCAAGAGGTTGCAGAAAAAAATGCTTTGAAAAGCCTCTGAGGATCCCAGCTGAGCCGCGCGATCATCAGAGGCTTTTTTTTTTAACTTTTAAAAGCATTTTTTTGTCGGAAGAGGTTGTAGAAAAAATGCTTTGAAAAGTTAAAAAAAAAGCCTCTGATGATCGTGCGACTTGGTGAGCATGGTGGGAGAAGCGGGACGCAGGGATTTTTGCTACCGGTTATCCAAACCACCCGCCACTATCGCTACCGAATCGGGCGATCTGGTCCGAACCGGGTGCATTTCACCCCTGCTCCTTGTCTATGTGTGAGATTCTATTTCTTTTTTAAAATGAGCCATTGTTTCTTCAGATAGGACAGTATAATTTTCCATTTGAGCTAGCTCCTTTCTAGCTGTAACCCAAACAGGTGGAACTTTTGGCACATTGCAATGATGTTGACTGAGAGACATGACCTGGTTGATTGATTCATATCCACCTTGCATATATTCATGGTGTTGCTTTTCCATTCCATTTTTGTGTTTGTTTTCTTTCTTCTCTCACGCAGCGCTAAGATCCCACAGCTTCACTGTGCTTCATTACCATAATTCTACTTTTGTTTATACCAATGATTCCGCCTACTCTAACTCCTCCGCGACTGTAGGTGAGAATTCTAGACGATCCTTTTCTCTTTGTCAAGCTTGGCCATTCGGCTGACGTATGACTTTTGGTGTTCTCCATGTCATTGTGAAGGGACACTGTGAAAAGAGATGTGGTGGCTCAGCGGCTAAGACGCCTGAGCTTGTCGATCGAAAGGGTCGGCAGTTCAGCGGTTCGAATCCCTAATGCCGCATAACGGGTGGAGCTCCCGTGACTTGTCCCAGCTTCTGCCAACCTAGCAGTTCGAAAGCACATAAAAAATGCAAGTGGAAAAATGGGGACCACCTTTGGTGGGAAGGGAACAGCGTTCCATGCACCTTTGGCGTTGAGTCATGCTGGCCTCATGACCACAGAGATGTCTTCGGACAGCGCTGGCTCTTCGGCTTTGAAACAGAGATGAGCACCGCCCCCTAGAGTTGGGAACGACTAGCACATAGGTGCAAGGGGAACGTTTACCTTTACCTCACTGCCCCTTCAATTTGGAATGGCTCCTCATGAATGGGTAGAAGAAGAAGGATGATTCCTGGTGTCTATGCTCAGTCATCCAGGTCATAGTTGACCCAAAGATGCTCCCCCCCACCCTCAAAATGGCAACTGGACTGCTTTTTCCTTGAGGAAGAAGAAGTTTTGATTCTCATTCAAGAAGCTTCCCTAATTAGATTTTAGATTTTTAGATTTTATTGAATTTATATACCGCCCTACTCCCAAAGGACTCAGGGCGGTGTACAGCCATAAAATAAAACATATAAATACAAAATTTAAAATAGACTAAAACAAAATTAAATAATTTGGCTGAAAAATTTAAAATCCCAATAATTCAAAACAAATTAAAATTCCCTTTTAAAATGGGGAAAAGAGTTAGGTCAGGCTGGCTTGATGGAATAAGTGAGTCTTAAGCGCGCGATGGAAGGTGCGCAGGTCCGGGATCCTCCGTATCTCCGGAGGATTCCAGGAGAACATCCAGTAAATTCTTCTTCACTTTCAGTCAGAGCTGGAGGAGCTTCTTGGATGAAAAACAAAACATCTTCTTCAATTCAGAATGGAGGTGGAAGTTCTCCCAAAAGGAACAACCTTTTTTTTTTGCTGTGATTATTAAACGAGTCACTGCATCTTGAAGTGAATCGTATGGAAACCCCCTGGGTAGATCACAAATGTTGATTGCCTGACCCTGGAATGCTTCAGCCATCCTAAATACTTTTAGGATGCTAAGCACATGAATTTCAATCATGTGACAATGGGCACATTTCAATAATTGTAAGTGTGAGGATCAGTTGCAAATCACTTTTCAGCACTATTGTAACTTTGAACAGTAGTTAAATGAACGGTCATAAGTTGAGGACTACTTGTAAATAAACAGGAATAGCCCATTACTTTGGTTTTGATCCTTTCCAGTGTCTTAAAGAGGCTGAGGAATTCTGGGAGTTTGAAGTCAACCCATCTTAAAGAGGATTCTTTCCAGGGAATCTACTCTAAGGGCAGGGAATTCGGTCAGGTTTCTGCATCAGATCTTGGAGATCTTCTAGTCAAGCAGAAGACCCCATAGCATTTCAGACAAGTGGCTGTCCACCCTCCTCCTCCTCCTCCTCCTCTACTCCACTCCAGAAATGCCATTCCGTTCTAGCACTGATAATATATCCTAGTTTGGTCATGAAATGTCTGGAAGGAAACCACTAAGCTCAGGGAGCATTAAGGATTCTACAGTTCTCCTCCTCCTTTTACTTCTTGGAAAAAACAGTCCAGTTGCCTTTTGAAAAAAGCATCTTTGAGAGGATACTTGGTGTTTTGGTGGGGAAAAAAAAATCAGTAAAATTGTTCTGGCCATCCTTCTAAGTGGTGGGGCCAACCCGAAAACTCTTAAAAGCTGCATCTTATCTTGTTTTTTCCTCCCTTTTTCCTTCCTTAGATATCGTCGAAGGGATTGTAAACAAAGGTGTCTATATCCCAAACATCAAGGGAGCGACCTTTCTCCTTTTCGGAAATTATCAAAACTCTTGCATTATTAACCAAGAATTCTGTGAGCCTGAAGGTTAGTAAGAGATTATCCCCAACGCCGTGGTTTTTGATATACGTTCCATATTTTATTTCATTAACTTTATTCTAGCAACGCGACTGGGAAGGGGGAAGGGAGGGGAAGGGAGGGGGAGAAGCACGTTTCTCTGAGCCGCATTTTAAGGGAATCGTAAAATCTCTTCCAGGCATTAGCGGTTATGCAAATGGTTCGTACGGGTTTACATCCAAATTATTTGCTTAGGAAATGGCAAAGCAGCCTGCTGAATAAATTATGCATATTTGTTTATGACTGTAACTAACCACGGGCTTAAAATAATGGCCTTAGGATGGGGAATTCCCTAGACAGAGTCCAACCAGAGTTTACAACTAATGGTTTGGTTTAGCAGTTTTCCTCTGCGGATTGTAATCTCTTCCCCTTGGATCTGTCTTAATGTATCATCAAGGCGTTTTCCCCTTAGGACCATCTTATCTTGTTTATGGGCCAAGTTATAAACTTTGCTGGATAAGAACAAGGGCTGGCTGTGAGCATGGGAGATATCTCTAAGGACATGCATCTACTTGCTTCTATCAAGATTCCAGGCGAACATCCAGTAAATTGGCTTTTAAAGTTAAAGCAGTTTTGTTAATCCATGGTATTCTTCCTGAGATGATGAGAGAGTGAATTTCTCTCCAAGTGAAACCATATAATAGAACTTAGCACTTAGACTTATATACTGCTTCACAGTGCTTTACAATCCTCTGTAAGTGGTTTACAGAGTTGGCATCTTGCCCTCAGCAATCTGGGTCCACATTTTATCGATTTAAGAAGGATGGAAGGCTGAGTCAGCCTTGAGCCGGTCAGGATCGAACTGCTGGCAGTCGGCTGAATTAGCCTGCAATACTGCACTCTAACTACTGTGCACCAAGGGAGGGAAGGACGGAAGGAGAGAGGAAGGAAGGAAGGAAGGAAGGAAGGAAGGAAGGAAGGAAGGAAGGAAGGAAGGAAGGAAGGAAGGAAGGAAGGAAGGGGAAAAGGAAGAACAATAGCAACAGCCACTTCACAGTGCTTTACGGCTCTCTCTAAGTGATTTACAGGGTCAGACTATTTTCCCCAACAATCTGGGTCCTCATTTTATGACCTTGAAAGGATGGAAGGTTGAGTCCACCTTGAACTGGTGAGGATTGAACACCTGGCAGTCGGCCGAGTTAACCTGCAATACTGCATTCTAACACTGTGCACCATAGAAGGAAGGAAGGAAGGAAGGAAGGAAGGAAGGAAGGAAGGAAGGAAGGAAGGGGAAGGGGAAGGGGAAGGGGAAGGGGAAGGGGAAGGGGAAGGGGAAGGGAAGGGAAGGGAAGGGAAAAAAAAGAACAATAGCAATAGCACTTAGACTTATATACCACTTCACAGTGCTCTACAGCCCTCTCTGAGCAGTTTACAGAGTCATCCTCTTTCCCCCAACAATCTGGGTCCTCATTTTACCCACCTTGGAAGGATGGAAGGCTCAGTCAAACTTGAGCCGGTCAGGATTGAACTCTTGGCTGTGGGCAGAATTAGTTTGCAACGTTGCATTCTAACTACTGTGCACGATGGATGGATGGATGGATGGATGGATGGATGGATGGATGGATGGATGGAAGGATGGAAGGAAGGAAGGAAGGAAGGAAGGAAGGAAGGAAGAACAATAGCACTTAGACTTATATACCACTTCACAGTGCTCTACAGCCCTCTCTGAGCAGTTTACAGAGTCATCCTCTTTCCCCCAACAATCTGGGTCCTCATTTTACCCACCTTGGAAGGATGGAAGGCTGAGTATATTTTTCTTCAGGTCTAAAAGGTGCATCTGACTATCCTTGTCCTGTGTCTTTGCTTCTGCTAGGTGTGACTTTTTCCTTTTTCTGGAAGACTCAAGGATATCGACTGAAGCCTCTCCCCACATACCGGGATCAGGTGCTTTCTAATAGATTTAAGGTCTTCTTTGGTGAACACAAAGGCTCCGTGGAGCTCTTCAATCATCACACGTCCAAGAAGTGGGCAGCAAGTTTCATTTCGCCAGGTATTTTTCCTCCTAAGATGCGTTCATTCATTGAAAGAATGGAATGGAATGGAACAACAATAGGATAGGATAGGATAGGATAGGATAGGATAGGATAGGATAGGATAGGATAGGATAGGATAGGATAGGATAGGATAGGATAGGATAGGATAGGATAGAATAAGAATAGAATAAGAATAGAATAAGATTAGATTAGATTAGATTAGATTAGATTAGATTAGATTAGATTAGATTAGATTAGATTAGATTAGATTAGATTAGATTAGATTAGATTACACGAATAGAATAGATACTGGAATGGAATAAGAATAAGAATAGCACTTAGATTTATATACCGCTTCACAGTGCTTCCCATCCATCTTTAAGCAGTTTACAGACTCAGGCTATTGCCTCCATTAGGGTCCTCATTTTACCCATCTTGGAAGGATGGAAGGCTGAGTCAACCTTGAGCCAGTCAGGATCGAACTTCTGGCAGTGGGCAGAGTTAACCTGCAATACTGCATTCTAATGACTTGGAGGGAGGGAGGGAGGGAGGGAGGGAGGGAAGGAAGGAAGGAAGGAAGGAAGGAAGGAAGGAAGGAAGGAAGGAAGGAAGGGCAACAGCAATAGCAATAGCACTTAGACCTCTATACCGCTTCACAATACTTTACAGCCCTCTCTCAACAGTTTACAGAGTCAACATATTGCCCCCAACAATCTGGGTTCTTACTTTACCGACCTCGTAAGTCAAACTTGAGCCGGTCAGGATCAAACTCTTGGCAGTGGGCAGACGTCAGACTGCAATACTGCAGTCTAATCACTGCGCCACCAAGCTCTGGCACAGAAAAAAAGATCACAAGTAATTCAGTAGCTTAATTGAAAGTGGGCAGAAATCAATCCACTGACTCGTTTAGAAACCTGTCATCCCTGTCATAAGGGATCTTCTTAGGGAGTTTGGAAAACTGCCACATTCATAACCATTTATACGTAATTATCGTTATATATCTATGGAGAACTGATTCAGGAGGCATTAGCAATAATTTTAAAAACAACAAAAAGTAATTGAGCTGTCAAAACTACTCAGATCACCAAAAACATTTCAGCTACTTATTGCGAGGTTACATTAAGGGGATGTTTGCAAGTCTGGATGGATATCTCTCCCCCTACACAGCCCAAGAAACTAGGGAGGGTCCTGCCTGGGACATTTCCTACGCCCCTTATTTCTTCTGCAGATTCAGCTGGCTTCTGATCTAGACCCGTGATGGTGAACTTATGGCACCTATGGCAAAGTGGCACGCGAAGCCAAGTCGTCCAGCATGTTCGGCCCTTCCTGTTTGTCTTCTGGGTTTCTGGTGTGCATGCGTGTATGATGTTTAGCTGTCCTTCGCATGTCCAGTATGCATGCCAGAACCGGAAGTTTGGCTTTTCCGGAGTGCGATCCCTTCACGCGTGCGGCTGTGCCAAAAACTGGCCTGCCTATGCACGCAGGCCAGCTGATCGTTGGGCATGCATGCATGCTAGAATCCAGAAGTTCAGCTTTTCCGGAGTGTGGCCCCGATGACTCAGTGCCGAAAAGGTTCACCATCACTGATCTAGACCATTGCCTACTCTTCAGATTTTCCTCCTGCTCTTCCTTCTGTCTGCCAAGGTCATTCTCACATACTATTACAATATCATCACCTGTTGGTACGGTAACCTCACACCTGCACTTTCCTGCGTTCGGCACCATTTTGCCATAAACCCTGGGGGGAGGGGGAAAGAGAGAGTGGGAAGACTTCTAAGGAAAGGGGAAAGTGTTGATTGGGACTGTACTGGTTGGAGAAAGCCTCTTAAGGCCATTTCCCTGGTGAGACACTGCAGTTGGAGACAACCTTCATTCCAAGAGGCCATTTCAAAAACATCTTCTTTGAAACTGATTGGATGATGGAGGGTATGCGTCTGAGAAAGGGAAAGTTAAACCTAAAGTTTTGGCGCACATGAATCTCAGTCCTGAGCTTTGTTTTACTGTTATCCACTTGACCTTTAGTAAACTATACCTTTCTCAAGGAATGGAACCAAGGATCGCTTATTACTTAAAGGTGAGAGTGGAGACAGGGCTGAACCCCACAATAACTGTTGAGGAATTAGCAGAGCAACCCTGAAGTAGCAAGGGTGTACACATGAAAGCGACTGAGAGCAGTTGCAAATAATCACAGTCAACACAGAGATACACTGAGTTGTGTTTACTTTTAGGAAAATAGAAATAAGGCACAGTCCAAGAAACAGTCCAGGTCATACACAGATAAAGCAATAGATAGTTAATCAATAGTCCAGGGATATTCCAATAACAAAGTCTTCTTACCAGTCATTGTAGTCATACACAATAAACAGTTGCAAACAGTAGCAAACACAGCAAAGAGCAGTAACGAGCAGTAACGTTCAGCAAAGAGTAGCAGAGAGTAGCAAAGAGAAACTAACCATGTTTCAAGCTCTCTCTTAAGGACATTGGCTACAGAGTTAACCAATCAGGAAACAGTATGATGTAATACAGCAATAAAGCCTTAAAGCTATATTGAGGTTTTATATATTGGCAACCCAACAAGTTAGGTAACTATCATTTCTTAACAATAACCACTGTTTTCCAGGTCCCTATTGGACTCATGTCCTGTTTACTTGGAAATCTAAAGAGGGCTTGAAGGTCTATATCAATGGGACTTTGAAGAACGTTGATCCCCGCGGGGAAGATTTCTACAACTATGGGGACTCCAATTCCAACTTGCTGATGAGCTCCGAAGGCCGTCAAGGGAAACGCTACATCCATGGCGCCTTTGACGAATTCATCATATGGGAAAGGGTGCTCACCGCCAATGAGATCAAGCAGTATTTCACAGCTGCTATCGGTAAGTTTCGCTCCAGCAAGTCTGGAGTTGAATATCTTGTCTCGCTTGAACCTTGAACAGAACGCTCAAAATCCTCGGTGATATGACGGGAGGATTTCCACCGAGTCAGGAAATCTTAACCAAGATTTTTTCCAAAGGCTGGATAAGACGCCCGTTTTGTAACAGAGACAGCTTAAAAACATTAGGAGATTGTTAATTAATCCTCATTTTGAGAGAGAACATCATCTCATTCAGTAACATGCGGATGTGCCGGCACCCATAATACAATGTGCTCCCCTGCACATGCATGCACGCCCCACCCCCTCATCCCCCATATATGTGCACACGACCCTCCCAGTCTCCCTGCAGCCTCCTGGGCCCAAAAAGGAACCGGGGGGATGTGCACCCCTCACACCAAAATTTTGGCTTAGCAGACCTCCCTGCAACCTCCAAAAATGGGCTGGGGGGGGACACCGCCCCCCCTGCACTCCATCCCACCCCCACACATGTGTGCATGACCCCCATTACTTCTATGCATGGACACGACCACCCCTGCGCATGCACACATATCTCCCGCACGCTCCCCTACACCCGTGCATCCCAAAAATCAGCTGGTTGGTGGGAGGAGTGCACATACGAAGTAGAGCTGAGCTGGGCGATGGCTCACGTGCCTGCAGAGAAGGCTCTGCATGCCAGCTGTGGCACGTGTGCCATAGGTTGACCATCATGGATCTAGAGGTTAGAAGAGCTGCGTAGTGGCTTCTGACAATCTATACAAAATCAGATTATTTGTCCGTCTTTCCTGGTGTATCTAACTGTTGTGGCCCGTCAGCAGCCTGTGTGGATTATAACTGACTTTGACAGTGAGGAGGCTGGTATGGTGTTGCTCCAGCAGCCTGTGCAGCTGGCAGTCGAGTCGGACAACAAGGAGGCTGGACAAACTGTGATGCCAGAGACAGGGATTCAACCAGGGCCTTCAGAACGTCCAGAAGCTCCTTTAAGTGAAGAGGAAGAAGAGGAGGAGCCTGTTCTCGATACACGGGCAGGCACAGTGGCCAAAAGGCAGGAGTGGCTCCTCAGGAGATTTCCTCGAGAGTAAGGCTTGGGGCTAATTGGCCACTCCCTCAGCCTATTTAAGGAGGAACGCCGACTGAAGCAAATTGTAGGGAACAACTTTAGTTCATTCTCTTTCGCATCTAGATTCTCTGCAAATTCCTTCTAGGCTTTCTGCCAACCTTAGTAAGATTGGGATTACTTTATCTTTGTTTTCTTGTAGGTTGTTAAGGAAGTTTATTAACAGCCTTTGTTTGGAAAAGACTGAGTTGTTTTAGTAAATTTAGTGTGTACAAATTTAGTAAATTTGTACAAACTTTGTGTGTGCTGTGTTCTTTGGGATCCGTAGCTGGGGCAGAACACTGACAGTATAGTTTTATGGCAGCACCTCCTCCTTCATACCCCCATCATCTACTCACAAATGAAAAGGCTAGGGATTTAATTTGGTTTTCCTGAAAGCAAATGATTTATCCCTTTTGCTAAACTGTGGTCTTCTTTGGGATTGTCATAATACTCAAAACACTGTCTCAAGAAGCCATTTCCCACAAGGATCTAGCCAGCCCAGATATTTTCACAAGGCTTTGCATTTTCTGCAACATTCTCTGGATACTGAAGTGAATTTTTTTTTTTATTGAAAAAGTTTTACAAATACAAATTTTCCCCCCTTTTCCCCACCGAAGCGAATTTTTTAATGCATCCATTTCAGTGGTGTAATTCAATTTTTTTTACTACCGGTTCTGTGGGTGTTGCTTGGTGGGCGTGGCAGGGGAAGGATACTGCAAAAACCCCATTCCCACCCCACTCTGAGACCAGCCAGAGGTGGTATTTGCCGGTTCTCCGAACTACTCAAAATTTCCACTACCGGTTCTCCCGAACCTGTCAGAACCTGCTGGATTTCACCACGATTCATTTCTAATGTCATCTCCCCTCCAATTTATCTCTTGCATCTTCTCTTCCACTACATTTAGACCACAAAATGAGAAAGTAACTTAGCCAAACAAGATTTCATGTTAAAATGAACGGTGGTGCAGAGAAGGAAAGGACCGTTGTGTGACCATACCGAGGTTAATTCCTAAAAGCCAAAATTGAGAGAAATGTAGTCTATAGGACAGTACTTTGTTATCAAAGATATACTGGGGGCAAGAGTGGGCTGCTGGGGTTTTTTTGGGGGAGAACCTCTAGCTAAGATTCTGTGCAGTTCGGAGAACCCCCAAACCCCACTCCTGGCTGGCCCCGCCCATCCCGCCCTGCCCTTCCCAGGAGTCCCCACATGGACCGTTTTAGACACAGGTAAGTGTAGGGCATGCGCCGAGGCTCAGGGAGGGCGAAAAATGGGCCTACTGGAAGTTCAAGAAGGCTGGAAAGGCCTGTTTCTGGCTCCAGAGGGCCTCCAGAGCCTGGGGAGGCCATTTTTGACCTCCCGGAGGCTGAAGGAAACCCTCCGGAGTCTGGGGAGGGCAAAAACACTCCCCTGCCATGGTGCAGGAGGCTGACTAGGCCACGCCCACCATAGTGACGCCTACCCAGCAACCAGGCAGAGAGCCCCTTTCTAAAATTTTTGAAGCCCACCCCTGGCTGGGGATGTCAACCATCTGTTTGTTCAACAGCAGGGGAGAATGTTGGCTAGTCTCATATTCAGCCATGCAACTTTTCTTCTGGATAACACCAAGTTTTACCCTAGATTATATCCCTGCCACCCCAGTTCTCTGTGCCCAAGGGGAAAGTCATGGTTAATGTTTCTCATTGTGGTTTCTAGGAGACCAGTCGCAGCTTGCTTCAACATCTCCCTCGGGATGGCAAACAACAGCTACTCTTCCCGTGGTAGGTGCATTCCTTAAATTCTTTCCGTGGCATTGCCAGGTTGCATACATTAGTGGGGGGAAAACAAGTTATATCATTCCAAGTTTCCAGCCAGCTGAAGTAAGAAGGAGAAAAGGAACCTACAAGTGTTGATCTTCATGTAAAGCTTAATTTTGAGGTCAAAATCTCTGCCAAATTATGTTTCCCGTTTATGTTCCACTCCATTTCGGGATCCATCTATGAATTGGGGGAAAAAAAGGCCTCGAAATCTGAACATGCTGTGACTTAGTCTTTCCATATTTGCATGCTACTTTCTCTAAAATGCATAATTTGTACATATTGTCGTGTGGTAGTTAAGGTGAAAGGGACACGGTGGCTTAGTGGCTAAGATGCTGAGCTTGTCGATCGAAAGGTCGGCAGTTCAGCGGTTCAAATCCCTAGTGCCGCGTAACTGAGTGAGCTCCCCTGAGTTGTCCCAGCTTCTACCAACTTAGCAGTTTGAAAGCACATAAAAATGCAAGTAGAAAAATAGGGGCCACCTTTGGTGGGAAGGGAACAGCGTTCCATGCGCCTTTGGCGTTGAGTCATGCTGGCCACATGACCACGGAGACGTCTTCAGACAGTGCTGGCTCTTTGACTTTGAAACGGAGATGAGCACTGCTCCCTAGAGTCAGGAACGACTAGCACCTATGTGTGAGGGGAATCTTTACCTTTACCTTAAATAAGGTGATGGACTTGCTCCAGAGACGCCCAGATTCAGAGTTGTAGATAGGAGCTGAAAGGAAAATGGAGATAACTATTGGACATTATGAGATTAAAACCTTCTTCCAAGTTGAGTTAGTCAGAGAAATGAACTAATTTGACAGTGATGAGAAATGATGACAGAAATGAGCTAATTTGACTCAAAGGAAACCTTGTAATAGAAGTTTGAGTTAAGAAATTGAGTTCCCCCAGCATCTGAATTGCATTTTATTCCATTTAAAGTGGAAACTACCTGTCAAGTTTTACTGATGGCTTGGAAGGCCAGATAGTATATTTGTAAAATAAACTGAATGCAATGAATTATCCAGGAAGTTGAATTTTGGAGGGACTAGATTTCCTTGTCAGCCCAGATCCTGAAAATAAAGATGCACAAAATAAAAATAATTATCTAATAAATGCACCTTTAGGTCAAAGAAGAGGCTCATATCCTTGGACCAGGGGTAGGCTGCTGGGGTTTCAGGAGAACCTCTAGCTAAGATTCTGTGCAGTTTGGAAAACCCCCAAATCCCACTCCTGGTCCACCCCACTCCAACCAGTGGTGGGTTCCTCCTGGTTCAGCTGAGCCATTAGTGGTGACGATATGATGTCACTGAACCGGTTAGGCCCCCTGCCCCCCTCCACCCCCCCTGCATTATTCTTACCTTTAATTTGGCTCCACCCCCAATCTATTGCTGCCTCCTGAGTCCCAGCTATTGGCTAGAGGGGAAAAAAATTAACCTCTTGCTGCGGGACTTCAAAGGGCCGCCCGACAGCTGATCAGTGGTAATAGAAAACAAATGAGTAGACTGGTGCTGCAAAAATAAATGGGTAGATCAGTGCCTGCAAAACTAAATCCTAAAGAACTGTCACATGATTATAATTTAGAACCCACCCCTGACCCCAACCCTCCCAGGAGTCCCCACATGGCCTGTTTTGGATGCAGATAAGTGCAGGGCATGTGCAGAGGCTCAGGGAGGGCAAAAAATGGGCCTACCGAAGGTTCAGGCCCATTTCCAGCCGCCAGAGGTCCTCCGGAGCCTGGGGAGGCCGTTTTTGACCTCCTGGAAGCTCAAGGAAAGCCTCCGGAGCCCAGGGAGGGCAAAAATATCCCCCCCTGCCATGGTGGAGGAGGCCTATTGGGCCACGCCCACGATAGCCACACCTACCCAGCACCCGGGCAGAGAACCTCTTGCTAAAATTTTTGAAGCCCATCCCTGCCTTGGTCAGGGTTGACCAATGGTCAGTGCCATTGTTGAAGAAAAGGACATTTTATTATTTCGATGACGATCTGTCTATCATAGTAACTGAGTTGGAAGGGACCTTGGAGGCCATCTAGTCCAACCTCCTGCTCACGCAGGAAACCTGTACTAGGGATTCAAACCGCAGAACTGCCGACCTTTCTGATCCACCAGCTCAGCGTCTTAGCCACTTGAGCCACCTAGTCATCTCACCTAGTCCCTCACGAAGAGAAGAAGCGCCTTTCAATGCCTTGTTATTTTATGCTTACAGCTTTCCATAAATGCCTACCAATCCATCATAATTAATCTCACAGAGGGGAAACGTAGCGTCCACGACCCCCACATCATGTTGGACTACCTGAAAAACATTTCAAACGCCATGCCTAATGAACCTCTCACAGCAAATACTGCCTACAATCTGTCTGAGGTAATTTTTCTTCGTCCCTTAATCGGCTTATTCAGGCCATTTCCTAATTTACAGAGATAGTCCCCCCCTCTTTTTTAAAAAATCAACCTTATTAAGTTTCTTTCATCTGTTAATCAGCTTACTAAGGTAATTGATCCATTTATAGAAAGAAATATCCTTTAGTTATTTAGGCAGTGCACCGTAAGCAGTTTCCCATCTTGTTTTAATCACATAAAACTGTTTTGATTTCTAGCTTATAGAAAATGGCACTAGTGACATTTTCCTCGTGTAAATCACACTTGGCCAATAAAAATTCTCTTCTCTTCTCTTCTCTTCTCTTCTCTTCTCTTCTCTTCTCTTCTCTTCCCTTCCCTTCCCTTCCCTTCCCTTCCCTTCCCTTCCCTTCCCTTCCCTTCCCTTCCCTTCCCTTCCCTTCCCTTCCCTTCCCTTCCCTTCCCTTCCCTTCCCTTCCCTTCTCTTCCCTATTCCATTCCATTCCATTCCATTCTTCTTCTTTCTTCCCTCCTCCCTTCCTCCCTCTTTCCCTCTCTATCCTATCCTATCCTATCCTATCCTATCCTATCCTATCCTATCCTATCCTATCCTATCCTATCCTATCCTATCCTATCCTATCTTCCATTCCAAAAAGGAATTCAAGAGAGCTTGAGCATCTGCCAGGGGACAATTGACATCATTGGTGTTATGAGGTCATTGATTAGTGAAACGCATGTCATTTGAGCTATGACATCATGATGTGCTCGAGAACAACATGGTTTCTACAGATACCTAGAAAGAAGGCATGCATTAATTGCAATCTGACCTTTCAAATGTGTGAAGCAGGATCACATGTATTTATGAAGTAGGATCACCTATCACATGTACATTCCATCCATCCATCCATCTGTCTAACCCTCCATCCCTCCATCTATCTATCCCTCTATCTATCCCTTCATCCCTTGTCTAATAGAAGAAATACACAGTACAGCTGTGCAAATCAAAAAAAGAGGGATATCCTTTCATATTCTCATCTTTGATAGCTGTCTGGATTGAAAGTGACTGTTTCCAAGCCTGAATTTTGCAGATTCTTCTTTATCGAGATTTATGAAGATGAAAGCAATATCTTATAGAAGAATTAATTCCAACGAGTGAATTCTTTTCAACTTAGAACTGACATATATAAATATCGAAATGATTCATATCTAAATGAATCTCTTTTACACAGTTTATGATATTCTGGACACGGGCATATGTGAGGAGTGGGAGGCAGCCCCAGCATCGAAATGATTCACGAACTCCCATGTGGATTCAAAATGAAATGTATTCATGTATTTAATGCATGATTTTTATATCGCAACTTGAAGATACTGTCTTGAGAACCAGTTTTAATAGATTTAACAGAATATCGGAGTTGTTATTTTGGAGGTCTTCTATACCAACCCCCTACCCAAGCAGAAGACCTTATGCAGTTTCAGACAAAAAGTCTTCCAATTTCTTCTTGAAGAACTCCAGTGATGGTGCACCAACCACTTTTGAAGGAAGCTGATTAATTACTTCCACTGATGAATTGTTCTCACTGTTAGGAAATTTCTCCTTCATTCTAGGTTTAATTTAGAGTGTTAGGAACTCCACAGGTCTCAAAACAGTTTCTGAAGATTGCAAAATGGGAAACGAATATATGAATATGTATCAGCAAGCGGTGTCAACGGATTTAGGGCTTTAAAAATATTTTGATGTGAGAAAATATAAAGCATAATTCTATTCTTGATGCTTCAAAGCTTTTAAAAGAGCTTCCGTAACACGATACAAACTGACTTTATGGAAATGTGGCAGTCAAGTCTTGTGGGCACAGCCATGCAGAAAGGGAAAGTGTGAAATGTTTTTGCATTAATGAAGAAAAAGTGAAACTCAATCCCCCCCCCTCCCCCTTGCCGTACTGCTGAATTTTCTAACAAGACTTTGGTATAAGTAGCCCTGAAGTCTTGATGGAAACTCATTTGGTTGCAGCTTATGTAGGTTTCAGAAGTGGAGCATGGGAAAGATGGCATTGGAATCATCTCTCTCTCGCTCTGTCTGTCTATCATCTCTCTCTCTCTCATCTCTCTTTCTGCCTTTCTCATCTCTCTCTCTCTCTCTCTCTCTCTCTGCCTCTCTCTCTCTACCTCTCCCTCTCATTCTCTCTCATCTATCTGTCTGTCTGTCTATCATCTATCTATCTATCTATCTATCTATCTATCTATCTATCTATCTATCTATCTATCTATCATCTATCTATCTTCTGTCTCTCTCATATCTTTCTCTCTCTTTCTGCCTTTCTCTCTTTACCTCTCTCATATCTCTTTATTTATCTCTTTCTCTCAATCATCCACCCAACCCCCACCCACCTATCTGTCTCTCATCTATCTCTCATCTCCCTCTCTCCCTCCCCCCTTCTCTATCTATCATCTATCTATCTATCTATTCATAGATTTTCATGGGTACAGGTATGCAAGTCTTGGCATATTTGGGTCTTTTCCTGTGTAAGATTGAGAGTATCTTGGTGACGTTTTGACAAGGTTTCACTCGTCATCTTCAGGCTGGTGTCTTCGGTTTCATGCTTGTGCGAGCAAAGACACCAGCCTGAAGATGACGAGTGAGACTTCATCGAAACGTCACCAAGATACTCTCAATGTTACATGGGAAAAAACCCGAATATACCAAGACTTGCATATGTATAAGTCTAGATCATATATATATAAATTTGCTCCTGGAAGCATGAAGCCGAGAACATCAGCCTGAAGATGACGAATGAGACTTCGTCGAAACGTCGCCAAGATACTTCCAATTCTACGCGGGAGAAGACCCAAATAACCAAAGACCTACATACAAACACCCGCGAAAATCTCAGAAAATATATATATAATCTATCTATCATCTATCTATCTATAATCTATCATCTGCCTCTCTCATCTCTCTCTCCCCCCCTCTCTCTATATATATCATAACTCTCTCTCCAGTATCTACCTACCTATCTGTCTGTCTGTCTGTCTAATCTTTTCTCCCTCCCTCCCTCCCTCCTCTATCATTATCTCTCTCTCTCTTTCTGTCTCCCTCTCTCTGTCCATCTATTTACCATTTACCAATTTATTTCTTTAAATGTTTATATAGCCACCCATATTATAACAAACTCTGGGGTGGCTCCCAATACGCTCTCCCGACAATACGCAAAACAAGCAGTTGTCCCTGGTTTCAGGTGGGAATGCATCATAGTCAGGAGAATCACACTAGCTAAGAAATGATGGTGTTGATCACATCACAGGACACACACAACCTGTCTTTGTCTATTTCTAGATTTTCTTTAAAGTGGTGGAAGGAGTTCTTAAGATTCCTGTTTGGATCAGCATGAATCAGGTAAGGGTAATATTTTCCGAGACCTTATCTGGGTTCTCTTGGAATCAAGGCCTCCATCGCTTGCTTACCACCCCAGCTTTGTCATTTCTGCTTTCAGACAGCGTCCCTTGCCGGAGGGCTGGTGTCCACCATTGACAGTGTGACATTGCACATCGCACGCAATCTAGGAGGAAGCCCTTCAACCATCACAGTCCAAGGCACTTCATCCGTGGCAGGTGAGATTTATTGGGCTCTGTCCAGTTTTGTTCTCCAACACAGGAGATGAATAACTGAGCAAAGCCGCTTCTGTGGCTTTTCGCTTTTGCTGACGAAGGACATGAAAGTTTCCTTTCCCGTTTTCGCTGGGATGGAAGGTCCATCCCTCCTTGTGGAACATCTACAATGAATCCAGGAAATCAAGGAAGGAGAAATGAAAAAGTAGAAAAGAAAGACCAGCTTCTTAGTTGACTTTGTTCAGGTGTTCCAAAGGGTGTTTTCTTAAGAGCTTGGCCTTCACACAGGCATTGTGTTGTCACTTCACTAATGGATGATATATAGCAGGGGTGTCAAACTCAAGACCCATGGGGCAGGGGTGGGTTTCTCTTACCTTTGCTAACTGTTCACTCGAACACGTGGCACTTCTGTGCATGTGGAGAGTGTATTTGATGATATCTGGCAGGGTGGGTGGAGCCTCCCACCACAGCTACCGCTTCGCTCGAACTGGGGTGAACCGGTAGCAACCCACCACAGCCGTGGGGTGCTTAGATCTGGCCCTGGAAACAGCAAAGGATTGGCCCATGGTGTCCCTGCCAATGAAAAACCTCTGAAGAGCCTCAGATAGCTCAACAGGCTAGATAGCCTGTTATTAACATTCAGCTGTCTGCAATTATTGCAAGTTCGAGGCTCAAGGTTGACTCAGCCTTCCATTCTTTCTAAGGTAGGTAAATTGAGGACCCAGTTTGTGGGGGCAATAAGCTGACTTTGAATAAAAAATATACAAAAGTATGAAGGCTATTGCTTAACGCATTGTAAGCCGCCCTGAGTCTCCGGAGAAGGGCGGCATATAAATCTAATTTTTTTTAAAAAAATGGAGCTCGGCTCTTCCAAGCTCCATTTTTACTGACAGAGGGCTGCAGGAGGCCACCATGCCTGAAAACAGAGCCCGGGGGCACACAGGGTTCCCCCGCCCCCCCAGCTCGGTTTTTGCTGGCAGAGGGCTAGCAAAACAAACTAAAAGCAAAACAAAATGAAAGGAGAAATGTTTCCCCTTTTGCATTTGAGCATCCAAGAAGGGGTGGGAAAGGAGAAAGGGAAAGAGGAAAGGGAAAGGAAAAAGAAGGAAAGATGGGAAGAGCGCAAGGAAGGAAAAAATAAGTAAAGAGGAGAAGAACAAAGAAGGAAGGAAGGAAGGAAGGAAGGAAGGAAGGAAGGAAGGAAGGAAGGAAGGAAGGAAGGAAGGAAGGAAGGAAGGAAGGAAGGAAGGTTATAATGAGAGGGAGGGAGGATCTGAGGGAAGTACTGCCTTAGCACTTGGCCACCACAGGTGCCCCCAATATGAGTGATGTTATTATTATTATTATTTATTATTTATTGGATTTATATACTGCCCTTCTCCTTGCGGACTCAGGGCGGTGTACAGCCAGATAAAAATACAGTGTACAAAAGTTAAAAATCAATTAAAAGCCATATAAACTTTGGCTGACTATTAAGAACAATTTAAATATTAAAATACCACAACACTAAGACACTAAAAATGTTAAAATTCAACGGGGGTCAGGCTAGACCGGCAAGTTGGAAAAGATACGTTTTCAGGGCCCGACGGAACGTTCGGAGGTCAGGGATCGTTCTCAGTTCTGGAGGGAGATCATTCCAGAGGGTCGGGGCTGCCACAGAGAAGGCTCTCCCCCTGGGGGTCGCCAGCCGGCATTGTCTGGCTGACGGCACCCTGAGAAGGCCCTCTCTGTGGGAGCGAACCAGCCGGTGGGAGGCAACTGGCGGCAGAAGGCGGTCCCGTAAGTACTCTGGTCCCAAGCCATGGAGCGCTTTAAAGGTGATCACCAACACCTTGAAACGCACCCGGAAGTCCACCGGCAACCAATGCAGCTCGCGCAGGAGAGGAGTCACATGGGAGCGCCCTGTCGCTCCCATAATCCCCCGCGCGGCCGCATTCTGCACCAGTTGGAGCCTCCGGGTGCACTCCAAGGGGAGCCCCATGTAGAGAGCATTACAGTAATCCAGGCGAGAGGTGACGTGCGCCTGAGTGACTGTGCGTAGGGAGTCCCGATCTAGAAAGGGCCGCAACTGGCGTATCAAGCGAACCTGATAAAAAGCCCCCCTGGCCACAGCTGTCGTGTGATCCTCTAAGGACAGCCGTGGGTCCAGGAGGACGCCCAAGTTGCGAACCCTTTCCGTGGGGGCCAAAGATTCACCCCCAATAACCAGCGATGGTGTCAGCTGGCTATATGTTGAGGTGACCACGCCCAGCCCAGTGCGCTGAGGTCAAGCACAACCTTGATGCAGCCCTCAATAAAATCAAGTTTGACACCCCGATCTATAGTATCAAGCATCAGCCATGATTCTTCCAGCTCTTGTTGCCTTGTGCTTGGAGCAGATTAAATAGAATTCTTTATAGAATTCTTTATTAGCCAAGTGTGATTGGACACACAAGGAATTTGTCTTGGGTGCATACGCTCGCAGTGTACATAAAAAGACAAGATACATTCGTCAAGAATCATAAGGTACAACACTTAATGATAATCATAGGGTACAAATAAGAGAATAGAATAGAATAGAATAGAATAGAATAGAATAGAATAGAATAGAATAGAATAGAATAGAATAGAATAGAATAGAATAGAATAGAATTTTGTATTGGCCAAGTGTGATTGGACACACAAGGAATTTGTCTTGGTGCATACGTCCTTGGTGTACATAAAAGACAAGATAGATTCGTCAAGAATCATAAGGTACAACACTTAATGATAGTCATAGGTTACAAATAAGCAACCAGGAAACAATATCAATATGAATCGTAAGGATGCAAGCAACAAAGTTATGTCGTATAAGTGGGAGGAGATGGGTGATAGGAACGATAAGATTAATAGTAATGCAGGCTTAGTGAATAGTTTGACAGTGTTGTGGGAATTATCTGTTTAGCAGGGTGATGGCATAGGCGCTCAGCAGCGTAGATCAAAATGTGAGCCTCCGAGCTATCGCTGCTGGACTGAGTACCTCTGCCAGTTGCCATAAAACCTCAGAAAATTGGGGGTGGGGGGAGGAGTCACATTTCTCCCTCTTCGGTTTCCTTTTTAAAAATGTTTTACCTGTCGCAAAATGGTAAAGTTCCCTCTTCTTTGCTGCTTAAAAGTCTAGCATATTCCCTCTCCATCTCCCCGCTGGTTTGCTTCAAAAGACGCCGATTGCTCAAAACGTTAAGAGAACAGACCTTGGGGCTCAACAATAAGCAGGAACTGAACAGCAGCCCCTTTCATTTAAGCAGGAAAAAGGACTTTAACTGATGGCTTTGCTCTCCTTTTCCTTCGGGCTTTGATCCGTGTTTGCTTTATTATACAGATTATTCCCTGGTTAAAATGCCTCCCCAGCTCCCGAATGTGCCTCAGTATCGCTTCCCGTTACAAGGACAAAGTTACATTTCTATACCCGGAGAAGCTTTCCAATATTCAGGTAAGGGAATAATTTACTAGAAGAAAGAAAGGTCGAATCTGTTGCCTTTGGCTTTCTCCCGCCAGCCAAGGTCTTCCACCATATGCCTGGGGATGATGGGAATTAACATCCAGCCCATCTGGTAGGCCGAAGAAGAGGCCAGGAGAAAGCAGCATTTTTTTTCCTGAATTGTCCTTCCTTCCGATCATCAGGTCAAATACATGTTTCCCTGTTTGGATTGCTGACAAATCTGTTACTAGAGGGGAAATGGGAAACTGAATTGTTCCCTGCATTGCAAAAATCGGTATGGCCACTGGAAAGCAGCAACGAGTTAGTTTCCACACACACCCCCCCTTGATACTGCTTTGCCATCTAGTGGTCATTGTGATTTTTGCAGCTCCAGTCTAGATTTTTCCAACAGCGGAATGAATTATTGAGCATTTTAACTTCTTTCGATGGTTCTAAATGGGTGACAAATTCATACCAATCCTTCCTATTTTTTTCAACCTCTTTTCCACAAAAGAGGGTGTTAGGATATGATTTGGGCCTAACAGTTGTCCAGGCAATATATGTGTTCTGTGACTTTAAGTTTCAATGCTGCATCATGCTGTAATGCTGAGTCATGCTATAATTACTTGTAATTTAACAATGTATTTAAGAAAGGTACTGTAAGGTATTCAGTTGATGATAAGCTGCTATCATCACGTGCATGTGTGGGTGGATCTGCTACCATCCGGGGTTTGTGAACCAACTACTGTTTGTTTGGTAAGAGTTTGTTTGGAGTTAACCGGTAAAGACTTGGACTGTTTAGAAGACTACGAGATTGTTATCCTTAACAGAGGGTCTCCTTCGTTTTTTATTTATTTATTCATTCATTCATTCATTCATTCATTCATTCATTCATTCTTAAATAATTAATAAATAATTAAATTAAATTTAGATGTCGTCTGACTATTCAAGAGACCCTGGGTGGCTTACAGACAGAGGCAGAAGCAATCAAGGATGAACAAGGATAAAGCTGGACTGAATGGGGTTTTAATGGAAATTTTAGTTTGTAGCGTTTGAATTTTAATTTGGACTGGTTTTATTGTTGTGAGCCACCCTGAGTCCTCGCAGAGAAAGGGCGGCATGTAAGTCCGATTATAAACAAACAAACAAACAAACAAACAAACAAATAAAGCAAGCTATGGGCATTTAAAGCTAAGGGGCTTTAAATGGTGGGGTTTTTGTCTCCTGCATCACTGCAATCCTGATATCGACCAATTTTGTCTTCTTTACAGCCTGGATTACGATTGTGGGTCTCTTCTACCATTCCATGCACCAGTACTTTCATAGCATCAAGCCGTTGGACACCAAGTAAGTTCCTTTAAAAGCACAACACGCTTCCTGAATATGAGACTGGACGGGGTTTGCTTGGCTTCACACAGTGCTTTCCAACTTCAACGATTTTAAGATGTGTGAACTCCTAGAATTCCCTGCCAGATGGATGGACGGATGGAAGGGAGGGAGGGAAGAAGGGAAAAGAAAGGGGGAATGAAGAAGGGGAGGAGATGAGAGGAAGGGGCAGGGGGAGGAAGGGAGGGAGAGAGAAAAGGAGGAGAAGGAAAGGGTGAAAGAAGAGAAAGGGGGAAGGGGATGAGAGGAAGGGACAAAGGGGGGAAGGGAGGGAGGAAAGGAGAGAGGAAAGGAGGGAAAGGAAAGGGGAGAAGGGAAGGGGAGGAGAAGGAGGGAGGAAAGGAGGGAAAGGAAAGAATGAAAGAAGGGAAGGGGAGGGAGAGGAGAGGAAGGGACAAGGGGGGAAGGGAGGAAGGGAGGGAGAGAGGAAAGGAGGAAAAGGAAAGGATGAAAGAAGAGAAAGGGGAAAGGGAGAGGAAGGGACAAAGGGGGGAAGGGAGGAAGGGAAGGAGGGAGGAAAAGAGGGAAAGGAAAGGTTGAAAGAAGAGAAGGGGAAAAGAGGAGAGGAAGGGACAAAGGGAGGGAGGGAGGCAAGGAGGGAGGAAAGGAGGAAAAGGAAAGGGTGAAAGAAGGAAGGGGAGGAGAGGATGAGAGGGAGGGAGGGAAAGGAAAGGAAAGGATGAAAGAAGGGAAAGGAGAAGGGGGAAGGGGGAAGGGGAGGAAAGGAAGGAAGGAAGGAAGGAATTTTAGAACAACCCATTTTGTTTGATCCTCCTCAACTCTCTGCCTCAAGACCCCCAAAAGTTGCATTTCTCAAACAGCAGTTCCTAATGGAAACCTCCTTTTAAAGCAAAGGGACGGTTTTTCCCAAACCAATTATCATCTGGACTGACAGCATGGCACTCAAAAAAAGATTCTCATTGAAAATGCTCAGTCACCCCCCCCCCCACCCCGCCTCCAAGCCGGTTCTCCAACTTCCCTTTTAAAGGCCTTTATCTCGTTGAACTTTAAATCACAGGATAGACTCGAGCTAATTTAACTCTTGAGATAGACCATCCTTCCCGTTTCACTTTCCCCCAGAAGCCAAGGTCTAATTTACACCTCACCCAAAAGCAGATAAACGGCCTTAGAATCCGTTTGGTTTGCTTTTTTTGCAAACTGGCCATGGATTTAAATTATGGAAACTTTGAGCAATATATCACTCAAATTCTTCTTCCCTGACCTGGGAAATTTCCAAGCCTATTCATAAGGTATCTTCAACCCACACAGCTTGTCAAAACTGATTTATTTATGGAAGTAATCACTATCGAATGAAACAGACCAAGGGAGTGGCTAATTTTTCCCTGCACTGCTGTGACCTCACCTACAAGTTCTGAGAAGTTTATTTAAAGAGGGTAGACCTGTTCTGCGTATTGAATAGGCCAAAGGTAACTTGGATTGTCTATGGAGGTTCTCAGTCACCCAGGTCCTAGTTGTCCCCAAAACCAACAAAACTTTCTTTTTTTGTCCCTTGAAGATTTTGCTATTCATCCAAGAAGCTTCTCCCCCCCCCTCATTTTATTTGTTTTATTTATATAACATTCCATTTTCATCAAACAGTGTATCTTCTGGGTACGGTTATGTTTAAATAGACTTATGACACATCTTTGTTGTGATATTCACCATCATATTGATAATATAATAACATAATAATATAATAACATTAATACATCACCTTTAACAACTCTCCCCTTTACCATTTCCTCTCTTTATATCTCGTCCTTTCTAACTTCTGTTTCTGTTATCTAGCCATTGATGAAAGATGTCCCATATCAAAAATATTCAGTTTCTTCTTTATCCTTAATAGTAAGTGTTAGTCTGTCCATTTCTGCACATTCTAATATTTCTTAATTACATTCCTCTCAGACGGATCTCATCATTTTTCCATTGTTGCGCAAACACAATTCTAGAATAGAATAGAACTATTTAGTAAGTCTGCATTACTATTAATCTTCTCATTGCTCCCACCACCCATCTCCTTCCACTTATCACTGTATGACTGTCACTTTGTTGCTTGTATCTTTACAATTTATATTGATATTGTTTCCTGATTGCTTATTTGTACTCTATGATTATCATTAAGTGTTGTACCTTATGATTCTTGACGAATGTATCTTTTCTTTTATGTATACTGAGAGCGTATGCACCAAGACAAATTCCTTGTGTGTCCAATCACACTTAGCCAATAAAAAATTCTATTCTATTCTATTCTATTCTATTCTATTCTATTCTATTCTATTCTATTCTATTCTATTCTATTCCATTCCATTCCATTCCATTCCATTCCATTCCATTCCATTCCATTCCATTCCATTCCATTCAATTCCATATTTTCTATTCTATTCTATTCTATTCTATTCTATTCTATTCTATTCTATTCTATTCTATTCTATTCTATTCTATTCTATTCTATTCTATTCTATTCTATTCTATTCTATTCTATTCCATTCCATTCCATTCCATTCCATTCCATTCCATTCCATTCCATATTTTCTATTCTATTCTATTCTATTCTATTCTATTCTATTCTATTCTATTCTATTCTATTCTATTCTATTCTATTCTATTCTATTCTATTCCATTCCATTCCATTCCATTCCATTCCATTCCATTCCATTCCATTCCATATTCTGTTCTGTTCTGTTCTGTTCTGTTCTGTTCTGTTCTATTCTATTCTATTCTATTCTATTCTATTCTATTCTATTCTATTCTATTCTATTCTATTCTATTCTATTCTATTCCATTCCATTCCATTCCATTCCATTCCATTCCATTCCATTCCATTCCATTCCATTCCATTCCATTCCATTCTATTCTATTCTATTCTATTCTATTCTATTCTATTCTATTCTATTCTATTCTATAATTCTAGTTGCAGTTAGTATATGCAGGATCAAATATGTAGTTCTTTTATCATATTTTTCTGGTAGAATGCCGAACAAAAATATCTCTGATTTCAGGTCTATATGTTTTATCTTTTTTTCCACCCACATATGTATTTTCATCCAGTATTTTTTTTGCTTTTGGGCATGTCCGCTACATATGGTAATATGAAGCAGATGATTGATTACACTTCCAACATTTAGCAGATTTCTCTTTATACATTTTCGCCAATCTTGCCAGTGCAAAATGCCATCTATAAAACCACTTATACAAATTTTCCTTATATAGAAGCTTCTTCAGTCCTGGAGAACTGAAGTACCAAAGACAGAACTAAAGACGTTTTTTGGTTGAGAAGAGAAATATCTTCAAGGGGGAAAAACCCCCAAAGATAGTCCAGTTGCCTTTTGAAAAAGTACCTTTTTAGCTTGGAATTATGTTTCTTTCACCATCTGGACTATGTTTCAGATGTCTAGACTTCCCCTCTCAGAATTCTCTCACCGGCATTGCCTTTGCTGAGAATTCTTTGTTTTAAATACACTTTTTAATGAGGGTTTTAGTTTTTCTTTTACAAGAAAGGAAGATTAAAAACCAATGCATATTAACATAAGGTGAGAATAGGAAAAGAAAACAGGAAGTAAAGAGAAAGCTAAAAGTGCAAGAAAGGGGGGAAAAAGTCAAAGAAAAACGAAAGACAAAAAAAAAATATAAGAAGTCACTTCCAATCTTCTCTTTATCAGTTATAAGTACAATTATGAGTATTACAAGTATCTTATGCTATAGTCTATCGTCAGTGGTGGGATTCAAATAATTTAACAACCGGTTCTCTGCTCGAATGACCAGCTGGATGGGCGTGGCCATGGTGGGCGTGGCCTGGTGGTGTGACAGGCAGCACTCAGCCTCCTGCACCCCGTGGGAACAAAAATGGGCCACAGTGTGTGTGTGTGTGTGTGTGTGTGTGTGTGTGGCAGGAATGTACCATGCCCCCCATGCACTGTTTTGGGTCTAAAAGACCTCCCTGAAGCCTCCTGGGAGCAAAAAAGGGCCATGAGGAGGGGGCTGTCAAAGCGTCAATCAGCCCCGTTACTTTGCGTGGGGTAATTGCCCTCATTTTGAGTTGGATCACTTTTATCCTTCTGTATACTTTGATCAATAAAAACCGGAATACATCTTCTAATTAAATTCATATTTATTGTAAGAAAATAAAGTCATCTCACTAATTGAAAATAATTTACATATTGGCAAAGAATCCCCAGCCTGACCTTAGCTGGCTGGAGAACAAAGGAAAGTTTTTAGGAAAAAAAAGAAAAGAATGCAGGACATGCGCAGTAGATACTGATAAGGAACTTGGCAAACTACGGTAGGTCTGACAGTTCAGAAATAATAGCTCTGCTGGTAAATATAAAAACACAGTGACAGGGGCTGCCCCATTTTGGGCCTAGGAGGCCTCCCTGCACTTACCTGGGAGCCGAAATGGTGTGGGGACTCCTAGAAGGGGCGGGGCAGGGAAGAGTGGAGCCAGCCAGCAATTTTAACTACTGGCTTGCCCGAACCGGCTAAATCCCACCACTGGCTATAGTATACAATGCTAACCCTGATGATGTTACTTAGTGTGAGCAAGAAAACAACCAAGCTCAGAGTTTGTTCCTCTCTCCCACTTTTAAATGAAAACATCTGGCTTCCTTCAAAACCCCCGTTGCAAATAGCAATGCTGAAATTGGTAAACTTTAATTGCTCCCGCAATCTACTTCTCCCTAGGGAAATCTGTTGGGTTTTTTTTTTTTTTCATTTCTGAGCAAAACTCGGAAATGAAAGCCTGTATTATTAAAAAAAAAAAAAAAAGAAGGCCTAGCAACAACTCTTCCGTGTTAACAATCATTTAAGTCTCCCTTTAGATTCCCTTAATCAAATAGCAATGTTGCTTCTGATGTATTTGGCAAATGCCAGCTGTTAAATTCAGTCCTTTGGAAAGGAAAAAAACAAAAAACAAACCACCCTCATAATTCCAAAGCATAAAAATAAAAATGTTTGGCTTTTTACCATGCGTGCAATGCACACACATACAAATAGCACCCCCAACTATCTAAGAAATGCTAGCTAGTCATAGAAGCGAAGAGAGCCAGGATGGCTCATCCCGCCCCCCCCCCCCATGCGTTTGAGCAATGCGTTAATTAAAACTAATAATAAAACCTCCGTTGAGTCATGTTCATGTAACTTTATTGGCAGAAAGGTTTGCTAAGCAGAGTTGAGCATGGTTGGTTTGTGGATGGGAACCCATCTGGAGAATGACTAAGATTAAGATAGACAGGGATGTTGAAACACATCTCTATGAGAAGGCAACCAATTGCATGTGGTCACCAAGACAACTTTGTGGGTAGGTCTTGAAGTCATCAAGCATCGAGCGCCAGCCTGTGACATTCCTGTCGGGAATAGAATAGAATAGAATAGAATAGAATAGAATAGAATAGAATAGAATAGAATAGAATAGAATAGAATAGAATAGAATAGAATAGAATAGGGGAAGGGAAGGGAAGGGAAGGGAAGGGAAGGGAAGGGAAGGGAAGGGAAGGGAAGGGAAGGGAAGGGAAGGGAAGGGAAGGGATGGAATGGAATGGAATGGAATGGGATGGAATGGAATGGAATGGAATGGAATGGAATGGAAGAGGAGAGGAGAGGAGAGGAGAGGAGAGGAGAGGAGAGGAGAGGAGAGGAGAGGAGAGGAGCGGAGAGGAGAATGGAATGGAATGGAATGGAATGGAATGGAATGGAATAGAAGAGGAGAGGAGAGGAGAGGAGAGGAGAGGAGAGGAGAGGAGAGGAGAGGAGAGGAGAATGGAACGGAACGGAACGGAACGGAACGGAACGGAACAGAACAGAACAGAATAGGAGAAGGGAAGGGAAGGGAAGGGAAGGGAGGGGAAGGAATGGAATGGAAGAGGAGAGGAGAGGAGAGGAGAGGAGAGGAGAGGAGAGGAGAGGAGAGGAGAGGAGAATGGAATGGAATGGAATGGAATGGAATAGAGGAGAGGAGGGAAGGGAAGGGAAGGGAAGGGGAGGGAAGGGGAGGGGAGGAGAGAGGAGAGGAGAGGGGAGGGGAGGGGAGGGGAGGGGAGTAGTGTAGTGTAGTGTAGAGTAGAGTAGAGTAGAGTAGAGTAGAGTAGAGTAGAGTAGAATAGAATAGAATAGAATAGAATAGAATAGAATAGAATAGAATAGAATAGAATAGAATAGAATAGAATAGAATAGAATAGAATAGAATAGAACCATTGCCAAGGATTTTATAAGGATTCCTCCTTTGGATTAAAAGACCTCCCGAAGACCTTCCAGCCAAGGATTCTGTAAGAGTCATTTAAAGAAGACTCAAGCAGATGCCCCAATGGAAAATCTTCCCCCTCTCTCCCCCCCCCGATAAACAGCATATATTTTGACATCTACGAGTCAGACTAATGACCAACCCAACTCTTTTTTTTTTAAATGTCCCTTTTCTTGGCCAGGATCCAATTTCTCTCGGTTTTCTCCGGAGGCTTTTTCTCTCTCTCATCGAAACCTTTTAAGCCCCTTTCCTCGATGACAGTTGATAGAAAATCCTCACTTTTCAGCTCATTTGCAAGAGAGAGCAAATTCGCCTCCTTGAATGTCCAGAAAAAGCTGGATGTGAAATGTCAGGGGAAAAAAACTGACGTTTGTCACACACGTCACCCGAGAGTGAAGCTACTGGAGCAAAGTGTAACCACCTGGGGATGGATGGAAGGGGAAATAGAAAGAGGCAGATGGCAGTTCGATTATTTAAACTTTGCTTGTCCAATTTTCCCTCCAGCTAAGAAAATACCTTGGCTGGCTGGCTGGCTGGCTTTTCTTTTTTTCCAATAAAAGTTTTTAAAACACAAAGAAACATACAATGCATCTTTTCTGAACAGAATATTGACCCGGACATCAATTTATACAATTTTTTGTTCATCTTTAACACAGTTTTGTATATTCATTTTTTACCATAGTATTTATTTTTTCTAATTTTAATAAACCAATATTACCTTTCATCCTAACCTCTCATTCTGATATAATTCAATTTTTCTTTTTCCTCCCTAAGTTTGGACCCCTAAATTTAAATTCTCACACATTATGACAATTCCCAATTATTTCCTTAAGTTCCCTTATTCTGATCACAAAACCAATTAGACATAAATCTTAACTCAGATGTTCCAACTATTACAATCTTATATATTAAGCTTATTTATATTCCTCAATCTTGTTTCAATTCTTAATCATCTGTACATGTTACCATTACTTCATATTAACCTAATTAATTCATTATTGCCATTCAATATCTTCCAAATATCACATTTTTTTCATCAATTCAGTTTTTAATTGGCTGGCTGGCTTTCTAATCACAGCTTGTGCCTGTTTGGTTTCTCTTGGCATCCTGGTTTAAATTATCGTTACCCCTGGGTAGGAAACATTTTTTTCCTGAGACATGAAGGGTCTCTTAATAACAGGGTTATACATAATGGACCAAAAGAATAATTTGAAGGGGAAAAGAGAAAGAAAGGGAAACTACCGTGTTTTCCCGAAAATAAGACCCTGTCTTATATATATATTGATTTATGATTTATATGTCACCCTTCTCCGGAGACTCAGGGCGGCTTACAATGCGTTAAGCAAAAGCCTTCATACTTTTGTATATTTATACAAAGTCAGCTTATTGCCCCCACAAACTGGGTCCTCATTTTTCCTACCTTAGAAAGGATGGAAGGCTGAGTCAACCTTGAGCCTGGTGAGAGTCGAACTTACAGTAATTGTAGACAGCTGAATGTTCTTCTTTCTTCCTTCCTTCCTTCCTTCCTTCCTTCCTTCCTTCCTTCCTTCCTTCCTTCCTTCCTTCCTTCCTTCCTCCTTCCTTCCTTCCTTCCTTCCTTCCTTCCTTCCTTCCTTCCTTCCTTCCTTTTTTAAATTTGATTTATATGCCACCCTTCTCCGGAGACTCAGGGCATTAAGCAATAGCCTTCATACTTTTGTATATTTTATACAAAGTCATTTTATTGCCCCCACAAACTGGGTCCTCAATTGACCTACCTTAGAAAGGATGGAAGGCTGAGTCAACCTTGAGCCTGGGGAGATTCGAACTTACAGTAATTGCAGACAGCTGGAGTTAATCACAATGCTTTTAGTCTGCTGAGCTATCCAGGCTCTTTATATATATATATATATATTTTAACCCTGAAATAAATGCTTGGCCTTATTTTCGGGGAGGTCTTATTATTTTGGCGCACATGGAGCAAGATGGGGCTCCTCCAACTGTCTTACCTGATTTCTGTGTTTAAATAGTTTTGGGGAGGGCTTATTTTCAGGGGGAGGATTATTTTAGTGCATGAACTCAAAAGCCCGGTTGGGCTTATTATCAGGGGATGTCTTATTTTCGGGGAAACAGGGTGTCTCTGAGCAGGAAAGGCTAAGCCCTAGGTGGATTTTTTTTTTGAGTCTTTGCATCGATTTATTTGTAGGTGGTGAAGCAGTGGTGAAATTCAATTTTTTTTACTACCGGTTCCGTAGGCGTGGCTTGGTGGGCATGGCAGGGTAAAGATACTGCAAAACCTCCATTCCCCCTCCCATTCCAGGGGGAAGGATACTGCAAAATCCCCATTCCCACTCCACTTCAAGGGGAGGATACTGCAAAATCCCCATTCCCTCCCCACTCCAGAGGAAGGATACTGCAAAATCCCCATTCCCTCCCCACTCCTGGGGGAAGGATATTGTAAAATCTCCACTCCCTTCCCACTCCTGGGGGAAGGATATCACAAAATCTCCATTCCCACCCCACTCCTGGGGAAGGATATTGCAAAATCTCCATTCCCTCCACTCTCCAGGGGAAAGATATTACAAAATCTCCATTCCCTCCCCACTCTGGAGCCAGCCAGAAGTGGTATTTGCCGGTTCTCCGAACTGCTCAAAATCTGAATCTGCTGGATTTCACCCCTGTGCTGAAGGTGTTGTGGTGGTCAGTTTGTGTCCTTCTCATAAGGCTGGGGCTACCCCCCCATGTTTATTTATTTATTTATTTATTGGTTAGATTTATATGCTGCCCTTCTCCGGAGACTCAGGGCGGCTTACAATGCATTAAGCAATAGCCTTCATAGTTTTGTATATACCTGCTTAGTAGGGCTTTTGTCCCCCACCCCCAAGCGGTGTTCTGTTTTATACAAAGTCAGCTTATTGCCCCCACAATCTGGGTCCTCATTTTACCTACCTCAGAACGATGGAAGGCTGAGTCAACCGTGAGCCTGGTGAGATTCGAACTTGCAGTAATTGCAGACAGCTGGTGCTAGTTAACAGCACTTTAGTCTGCTGCGCCACCAAGACTCTTAATGTTTTATTTGTTTTATTTTTATAACATTCCATCTTCATCAAAGAATGTGTGATCAGGGTACAGTTCTGTTTAAACAGTCATATTATGCATCTTTGTTGTGATATTCATCACCACCGTATTGATAATATAATAACATCATAATGTAATAACATTAACGCTTAACACTTAATATCATCTTCTTTAACAGCTCTCCACTTTACCATTTCCTCTTTTTATATCTCCTCTTTTCTAACTTCTGTTTCCATTATCGAGCCATTGATAAAATATGTCCCACATCAAAAAATATTCAGTTTCTTCTTTATCCTTAATAGCAATTGTTAGTCTGTCCATTTCTGCACATTCTAATATGTGTGAGAATTAGGGGTAGGTTCCATATATCTTTACTACCGGTTCTCAATGGCAGTAACATCATGCACAGATCACCCATGATGATGTCGTGGTGGGTGGGCGGAGCCTCCCGCCGGTTTTATTACCGGTTCTATAGAACCGGACCGAACCGGGAGCAACCCACCACTGGTGAGAATGTTTGTCCAACTTGATTTCATTGAGGGCCGCATCAGGGTTGTGTTTGACCTTGGGGGTGGGCGTGGCCAGGGTGGGTGTGGCCAGCATGACATCACTCATGTTGGGGTGGTGGTGAGTGCTCTGCCAGCGAAAACGGGCTCCCGAGCTCCGTTTTTGGCTGCAACAGCCTCTTGCAACCCTCTGCCAGCTCCATTTTCGCAGGCAGAAATACCACAAGCTTCGATGTTTCCAGGACAGTCTCATGGGCCAGATCTTAGCACCCCGTGGGCCGGATCCAGACCCCAGGCCTTGAATCTGACAACCCTGTCATAAGGCCTTCTTAGGGAATTTAAGAAATACAATGAAGGGGATTATTTCTTTTCATATGAGGAAGAGAGAGGAACTTCTGTGCTCTCTCCAGGTTCCTTATAGGAAGGCGAGAGATACAGCTGGACCAGCCAAGGTCGTAAAAGCAGCTCAGATGCCTCCATCCAAGTCTGTAGGCAAAACGTTGCTCCAGATCCAATTGGAAGATCAAAGCAACCAGTTTTTAGGATCTGTAAAATGGTTCAAAGCAAGCAAGGCTCTCTCAGAGGTCCTGTAGAAGTCAGTCAGTCAGTCAGTCAGTCAACCAACCAACCAACCAACCAATCAGAATAGAGCTGAAAGGGACCTTGGAGGTCCTCTAGTCCAACCCCCTGATTAAGCAGGAAACCCAATACCATTTCAGAAAAATGGCTGTCCAGTCTCTTCTTAAAAACCTCCAGTGACGGACCACCCAGAAGTCAAAGTATCCAGATTGCTGAGAATAGTCAGCATATTCATAAGAAGAATATCACAAATATTGTTCCGGAATTTGAGTAGTACTGAACAAAGTCTTCTAAACTGGGAGTTCTTGGACTTCACTCAAGGACAACTGATGCTACTCAAAGGAAGCTACCTTGTTGGTCTCCTTGAGAGCAATAGTTGGGCTAATCTGAGCGACATTTTCTATCCATGGGGGATGAATTTCGTCTTCTCCTACGTGACCTTTACCTCTTGGTTGTTATGGACAGTCCTGAAGCATTGAAAGAGTGGGTGGATGGAGCCTGAATCTCCCATCACTCTGTCCCTCTAAACCGCTGGGATTTTACACTTTAGAAATAAATATAGACTTGGGCTGCATCATTTTCATTGCCATCAAAAGATCGGAATCTTTAATATTATTTGCACGTGCTGTCGTACCTACTGTGTGTCATGTTTTGGAGATGTTCCCTTCCCTTCCCTTCCCTTCCCTTCCCTTCCCTTCCCTTCCCTTCCCTTCCCTTCCCTTCCCTTCCCTTCCCTTCCCTTCCCTTCCCTTCCCTTCTTTTCCCTGCCCTGCCCTTCCTGGCACAGCATTGCACTGCTCCTCCCTCCTTCCCTCCCTCTCATTCCCATTTCATTCCTTCTTGCCTTCTTTCCTCCCTCCCATTCTCATTTCCTTCCTTCCTTCCTTCCTTCCTTCCTTCCTTCCTTCCTTCCTTCCTTCCTTCCTTCCTTCCTTCTTCCCTCCCTCCCTCCCATTCTCATCTCCTTCCTTCCTTCTTTCCTTCCTCCCTCCTTTCCTTCCCATTGTCCTCCTTCCTTCCCATTGTCCTCCCTCCCTCTCTCCCTCCCATTCTCATCTCCTTCCTTCTGTCTTCCCTCCCTCCTTCCCTCCCTCCCTCCCTCCCTCCCTCCCTCCCTCCCTCCCTCCCTCCCTCCCTCCCTCCCTCCCTCCCTCCCTTCCTTCCTTCCTTCCTTCCTTCCTTCCTTCCTTCCTTCCTTCCTTCTTTCTTTCCCATTGTCCTCCTTTCTTCCTCCCTCCCTCCCTCCCCAAATAATGATGGGTGTCTGATGAAACAAAATAAGTAACAGGTCACTAAAGCTATTGCTTTAATTTCCCAGAATTCCTGAAGCTGCTGCCTGCAAGGAGTGTATGATTTTTGCTACCAGCTATCTTATCTCCTTGACAATGGAGCCCCCACCAACTCTATCTCACAATCTGTCAAGCTCTCCCCTGATCACCATCCATATGAAGCATCAACTGGTAAGTGATGATTAATCTTTCAGTATTCGCCCCCCCCCCCCCATTTTTGGTGATAAAAAACTCCAGGGGGTCACTCTACATTTCCGTGAAGCGTGGTTCTCCAACCGACAAAAAATGAAATGAAATAAAATTCAGGAAGTTATTCTGCAAACTGTCATTTGTAAATTCCTTAATTCTCACAGGTTTCACGGGGAAGCTGTGAAAAAGTCAAGGCACCCTCTACCCTCGTGTACGTGGTTGTTAGTTGCAGAGGGAAAATAGTAGAGTTGGTGCAATACTTGTAACCGTACCTTAATCAGCCTTGCTAAATATGTAGACTATGGGAATTGTTTTTGGAAAAAATCAGTTGCTTTGGGTTTTAGGCAGAGATCAAGTGCTTGACAACTACAGAAATATCAAAGATGAAACTGGATGTAAGAGTTAAATGTTTCAATAAATGTTTAATTTAATGTAGCATAAGGAGAGTTGGGCATGTTTTTTTTAAAAAAAAGGAAAAAAAAGAACCTAAATTGGATTTGTGTAGAATCCAATTTCCAAAACCTATCAAAGTCAATTTAGGATGTTTGAATGAAGTCACACAGTGCCTATTTTTCTCTGATCAAAATTTAATTGTTCTCCATTTTGGTTTTTTGAATATTCGTCGGAAAAAGAACACAGGCTTCTGGAAATATTAAATTAAAATACAGAGAGAGAGAGGAGAGAGACACACACAGAGAAAGAGAGATTGAGAAAAAGAGAGACAAAGACAGAGAGTGAAAGAAAGAGACAGAGAGAGAGAGAGAGAAAGAGGGAAAGAAAAAGAAAGAAAAAATGAAAGAAAGAGAGAGAGAAAAAAGAGGACAGAGAAAAAGGGAGACAGTCAGAAAGAGAAAGAGAGAGAGAGAGAAAGAGAAAGAGGGAAAGAGAAAGAAAGAAAACGAAAGAGCAAAAAGAGAAGAGAAAAAGAAAAAGAAAAAAGAGAAGAGAAAAAGGGAGACAAGGACAGAGAAAGAGAAAGCGAGAGACAGAGAGAGAGAGAGAAAAAGGAAAAGAAAAAGAAAGAAAAAATGAAAGAGAGAGAGAGCAAAAAGAGAAGAGAGAAAAAGACAGAAAGAGGAAAAGAGAGACAGAGACAGAAAGAGGGAAAGAAAAAGAAAGAAAAATGAAAGAAAGAGAAACAGGAGAAGCAAGAAAAAGGGGGACACAGACAGAGAGAAAGATAAAGAGAGCGACAGATAGAGACAGAGAAAGAGGGAGAGAGAAAGAAAGAAAATGAAAGAGAGAGCAAAAAGAGAAAGAAAAAGGGAGACAAAGACAGAGAAAGAGACAGATAGAGATAGAGAAAGAGGGAAAAAATGAAAGAAAGAAAGAAAAAAGAGAAGAGAGAAAAAGGGGGAGAGAGACAAAGAGAAAGCAAAAGAGAGAAAGAGAGAGACCTATTGATAAAAATATTGCTCTAGTAACAGCTTATTAAATGAGCTGGTTTCTTACAAATCCTCAGATCTTGGCAACAGACTGTGATAGTAGAAAGAAGGCCTCTGTAACATTTCTGTTTTGTTATGGAAGGGAAAGTTGTTGGCATCTGGTTCAATAGACATATTTTCTGTCATCTGCAATATAATAGGATTACTAATTGATTTGCTGCAGATGCTGACTCTCAGGCGGGAGGGTGGGGTAAGTTAAGAACACAGATATTGATTTTATTTATTTATTGTTCTCCCTTCCTTGGCGTGTGATGGTATGGAAAGTTTTTTTTTTTAAATGAATGGCATCCCAGCATGCCTTTCATTCTAACCAGCCGAAAAGGCATAACATCTGCACAACTTCCTTGCCGAGTTCTTGTCTTGGATAAGTTAGTGAACGTATCCAAGTTATATTCGGTGGGGTGGCTTCCATGAGTTGAGGTTCAAAATACTTGCTCGTATTTCGAGGCAGGTCATCGAGCTAGAATTTTATGGACTGCCAAAGGCGATTCACCGATTCTTCCATCTCAAATGTTGGCTGGTTGGTTCCAGTTGTAACTGGGGAAGGGACAACAGATGACCACAAAGTCTTCCATCGTTGGGTTTATCAAAGGGAAAAAGGGATTCAGTTTTCCACAATGGGAAACATTAAATTGAAAATGAATACAGCAATAGAGAGAGATGAAGGAATTGGAAGGGAGGAGGAAGGAGAAAGAGGGATGGAAGAGTAGGGAGGAAGGAAGGGAAGAGAAAGCAGAGTAGGAGAGAAGGCAAGACGGGGGGAAGAGAGGAGGAGAAGGAGAAGGGAAGGGGAAGTAAAGAAGAGAAGAAGAAGGTGGGGAAAGAAAGTTGGAAGGATAAGAAGGAGAGGTTAGGTTTGAGGAGAAAGATTGCTGTATAATTAAAAAAAAAGAAAGATGAAGTGGAAGGAAGGCAGCTCTAAACAAACAAATATAAATATATTAAGAAAAAGAATGAATTGTTTAAGAATAAAAGAGGATAAATATGCACAAATAGTAAAGTTAAAATTTAGGGATAAAGGAAGACGTTTATCTATGCAAGTATAGAAATACTGAGATATATTGGGGGGAAAAAAGGAAAGGGGGAAGACGATATTGACAAAAATTGTAATTGAGTAAAATACATTTGAATTCTACTAATTGTTTAAGATAAGAAATGACCAAAACTGTTAAAAAAAAGCTATTTGATTGATTTGATTGATTGATTGATTGATTAGTTTGTCAAACATGTACAAGATAGCAGGTATAAGCATGAACATGACATGAAGTCATGAACGAAGGAAATGAATACAAATAAATGGGGACAGTAGGACAGGGACGGAAGGCACACTGATGCGTTTATGTATGCTCACTTTACAGACCTCTTAGGAATGAGGTGAAGTCCAGGGTAGACAGTTTAAGGTTGAAGCTATGAGGGTTTGAGGATGTTACAACGGAGTCGGGTAGAGCATTCCAGGTATTGACCACTCTGTTGCTGAAGTCGTATTTTCTGCGATCGAGTTTGGAGTGGTTTACCTTGAGTTTGTATCTATTATTTGCTTGTGTATTGTTGTGGTTGAAGCTGAAGTAGTCATTGACAGGAAGGACATTGTGGCAGATAATTTTATGTACTATGCTTAGGTCAGACTGAAGTCGGTGTAGTTCTACGCTATCCAAACCCAAAATTTTAAGACTGGTGGCATACGGGATTCTATTGTGAGTAGAGGAGTGGAGTACTCTTCTCGTGAAATACCTCTGGACCTGCTCAATCGTATTAATGCCAATATCATATAAAGTGTGGATTCCAGGCAGATGAGCTGTATTCGAGAATTGGTCTGGCAAAGGTTTTGTGTGTCCTAGTTAGCAATACAATGTTACCGGAGAAGAAGCTTTGCAGAATTAAGTTAACAATATTTAATGCTGCTGCACTTTCTCAGTTGAGGGTGGGAATTTCTGAATTGCCTTGGTGAAAATATTTGATAAACGAGGGAGGTGGCCAGCCACTTTTCTGATAACGGAGGAATGTGATGATATTCTGAGCTAATGAAGTTTTTCAAGCTCTTATCCGTTTCTGGAGTTCTGAGAAGCTCGTGTAACATTGGGGAACTGAACCATAGTGGCTGATGTTGTATTTGTCTTCTCCAGAAAATCCTACTTCTAAGGTAGGGTTGTCCAACCTTGGCAACTTTATAATTTGTGGACTTCAACTCTCGGAATTCCTCAGCCTGCCACAGAGGGAATTCTGAGAGTTGAAGTCTACAAAATTGCATCCAATGTATTGATGTCTCTTTCTTTGATCTTCAGACTAAAAAACAGGGGTGAAATGCTACCGGTTTGGTACGGTTCGGGAGAACCGGTAATGATAAAAAGTATCAGTATTTCTGATGATCAGCTGTGCCGCACGGTTTAGCTTTGCTAAACGCGGTTTAGCTTTGCTAGAGAGCAGGAAATCCTGCTTTCTAATGAAGCTAAATCATATGGCACAGCTGATCCCCTCCCTCACTGTTCTACTTACCGTATTTTTCGAAGTATAAGGCACACCTTTTTCTCCCCTAAAAGGAGATAAAAATTTAGGTGCGTCTTATATACCAAATGTAGCCCTGTCCACCTACTGCCCTCCCTTTGGCCTCTGCCTCGCAGCAGTTACCTCCTTGCAAGCAAACAGCAAGAAGAAACAGCTCCTTTCAGCTTCAGCACAGGCTAATTAACACAAGTTGATTGGATCGGCCTCCCGGCTCTCAGCTGATTTGCTCTCAGCTGTTTTGTGCAGGGCTCTTGCTGCTTGCTTGAAGGAGGTGAATTGCTGGAGCAGATTCCCCCCCCCCCCCCCGTGCTAATCAAGCTATGCTGAAATTGAAAATGAAAGTAAAGCAGGCCGTTTGCTGCAACGAGGCAAAATTGCTCAGAGGCAGAGGAAGATTTCTTTTTCTTCTTTTCCTCACCAAAAAAGGTAGGTGCGTCTTATACTCTGAAAAATACGGTACCTTTCCATGCCTCCTTTTTGCGCACAGCACGTATGCGCAGCCAGCAAACCAGTTCAGATTTCACCACTGCCAAAAAAAATCTGTTTTTGGGTTCCACCCTCTGAGCTCCTGCTTTGATGGATCCATCTCACCTCCCTACAAAACTCTTAAGCGTTTCTTCTCATTACCCCCATCTTGAAAAAGGGAGAAATTACAGATTTCGGTAGCGTGGGCAGAAATGATCATCTGAAGCCATCCAAGGGATGGACCACTTTCTTTCTCAGAATCCATTGCTGAGAAAAATGATCACCTCCTTCAGACAATGGTTGAAATCCAGCAAACCAAACCAGCCTGTTTTCACTGGGGGTGGGGCTCCTCCCTTGCCTTTGGAAGTTGTGGGAGCTTCATCACTGGAAGCTTTAAAGAAGAGACTGGACTGCCATCTGTCAGAAATGGTGGAGGGTCTCCTGCTTGAGGGGAGGATTTGACTAAATGACCTACAAGGTTCCTTCCAACTCTGTTAATATGTATTCCTCCCTCCCTCCCTCCCTCCCTCCCTCCCTCCCTCCCTCCCTCCCTTCCTTCCTTCCTTCCTTCCTTCCTTCCTTCCTTCCTTCCTTCCTTCCTTCCTTCCTTCCTTTCACTAGCCTGGTAGGTCTAGAAGGGAAGGACAACAAAACAAAAATATTTCCTATATACTTCCTTCCTTCCTTCCTCCCTCCCTCCCTCCTTCCCTCCCTCCCTCCTTCCCCCTCCTTCCTTCCTCCTTCCTCCTCCCTCCCTCCCTCCCTCCCCCTTCCTTCCTTCCTTCCTGCCTTCCTTCCCTCCCTCCCTCCCTCCCTTTCTCCCATCTCTTCCTTCCTTGGTGGTGCAGTGGTTAGAGTGCAGTACTGCAGGCTACTTCTGCTGACTGCTGGCTGCCTGCAATTTGGCAGTTCAAATCTCACCAGGCAACGTTGACTCAGCCTTCCATCTTTCCGAGGTGGGTAAAATGAGGACCCAGATGGTTGGGGGCAATATGCTGCCTCTGTAGAAACATTTAGAGGGGGCTGAAAAGCACTGTAAAGCATTATAAGTCTAAGTGTTATTGCTCTTCTTTCCTTCCTCCCTCCATTCCTCCCTCCCTCTTTCTTTCTTTCTTTCTTTCTTTCTTTCTTTCTTTCTTTCTTTCTTTCTTTCTTTCTTTCTTTCTTTCTTTCTTTCTTTCTTTCTTTTCTTTCTTTTTTCTTTCCTTCCTTCCTTCCTTCCTTCCTTCCTTCCTTCCTTCCTTCCTTCCTTCCTTCCTTCCTTCCTTCCTTCCTTTTCTCCCTCTTGATTAAAGACCAATTCAGGTCTGGAAAGGAAAGAGGTGTTGGTTTGGCATGGGCTGGGTGCTATGAACTGCTTGAGAATGGATGCCTGTGGGGCAAAGCCCAGCTTTGGAGCCCTGCTTCTGAATGTCATTCCTCATTAGCCTAACACCACTCTTGATTTGTTGACCCTCTGAAAACAGTAGAAATAATCCTCCAGATCCATTCCAAACCATCGTCCTTTGCCTGACCCCATTCCTACCTCATCTAAGTATAGGTTGTTTCTGCTGAACTGGCAGACCTGCCCCTTCATCTTCTTTCTAATTGCACGTTATGCCATTTATTTCTTTTTTTTAGAAGTAGCACTTCAGCTGATGACTGGGAAAGGTTCTGCTTGGTTCCTCTTTGACGAAAAGAAAGACTAGGGATGACACAATAACAATGGGCCAATATCTCAGGGGCTGCCACAAAGAAGAGGGGGTGCGGGTCAGCTTATTTTCCAAAACACCAGAGGGCAGGACAAGAAGCAATGGGTGGAAACTCATCAAGGAGAGAAGCAACTTAGAACTAACCAGAAATTTCCTGACAGCGAGAACAATTAATCAGTGGAACGAGTTGCCTCCAGAAATTATGGAAGCTCCATCACTGGAGGCTTTTAAAAGAGATTTGACAGCCATTTGTCTGAAATATTATAGGGTCTCCTGCCAGAGCAAGGAAATGGACTAGAAGGCTTCCAACACCCCTTCCACTTCTGTTATTCTGTTATACAATGGATCCTTTGCCAATTATGCAGACAAGTTCTGACCATGTCGCCTTTAGATGTTGTGAGTGCTCCATCACAGAAGGTTTTCAAGAAGAGATTGGACAGTATAGGGTCTCCTGCCAGAACAGGGGGTTGGACTAGAAGACCTCCAAGGTCCCTTCCACGTCTGTTATTCTCAATTGGGGGCCCTTCTTGGCATTGCGTGCAGTAGTCACAGGGTTGAACCTTCTTAGAAGGATGGTCAACCACTGAAGGTTGAACTAGAGCAGGGGTCTGCAACCTTAAACACTCCAAGAGCCATTTGGACCCTTTTCCCACAGAAAAGAAAACAGAGGGAGCCATAAAACTCTTCCTTTGCCTGACTATTTCTTAAACAGCCACAAAACTAGCATATGTAGTTGAAGAGCCTGGTGGCACAGCAGACTAATAGCCTGTTATTAACATTCAGCTGCCTGCAATTACTGTAAGTTCGAATCTCCCCAGGCTCAAGGTTGACTCAGCCTTCCATCCTTTCTAAGGTAGGTAAAATGAGGACCCAGTTTGTGGGGGCAATAAGCGGACTTTGTATAAATATACAAAAGTATGAAGGCTATTGCTTAATGCATTGTAAGCCGCCTTGAGTCTCCAGAGAAGGGTGGCATATAAATCGAATAAATAAATAAGGAAGGAAGGAAGGAAGGAAGGAAGGAAGGAAGGAAGGATCTATAAGAGCCTTGTTGGTGCAGTGCACTAAAGTGCTGTTAAGTAGCACTTAGCTGCCAGCTGCCTGCAATTACTGCGAGTTCGAATGTCACCAGGCTCAAGGTTACCTTCCATCCTTTCTAAGGTGGGTAAATTGAGGACACAGTTTGTGGGGGCAATAAGCTGACTTTGTATAAATATACAAAAGTATGAAGGCTATTGTTTAATGCATTGGAAGCCGCCCTGAGTCTCCGGAGAAGAGCGGTATATAAATCTAATTAAAAAAAAAATTAAACCTTTTCTGTTTTCTTCCGAAACTTTTCTTTTCTTGGATTTATCCATGGTTGGCCTACCGGAGATTGAAAAGTTCAATAAGTCGTATGCTGGCGGTTGTGACACATATTTTGAGTGACAGGGGGCCGCAGCAGAGGGATGAAAGAGCCACATGCGGCTCCAGAGCCACAGGTTGCTGACTCGTGAACTAGAGGATAGGGGCTAGATAAAGAGTGGTAGTGGAACTGGTTCTGTGGGATAGCCTTTGCTTTGCACAGAGAAAGTCTCCGGTTGAGTCCTCACATTTTCAGGTACCTGAATTGGAAGCCTCTTCACATCAAGAAAACAGGAGATTTGCCATTACATAGATACAGATTAACACGAGTTGGAAGGGACCTTGTAGGCCATCTAGTCTAGCCCAAGCAGGAGACCCTACACCATTTCTCACCGATGGCAGTCCAGTCTCTTCTTGAAAGCCTCCAGTGATGAAGCTCCCACAACTTCTGAAGGCAACTTCTGTGTTCCATCGCTTGATTGCTCTGACTGTCAGAAAGCGTCTCCTTATTTCCAGGTTGAACCTCTCCTTGATCAGTTTCCATCCAATGTTCCTTGTCTGGCCTTCGGGTGCCTTGGAAAATAGCTTGACCCCCTTCCTCCTCTCTGTGGCAGCCCCTCCAATATTGGAAGACTACTATCCTGTCTCCCCTGATATAATCCATTACCATAATCCATTCCCTTCCACAATGGTTGCATTTTATCACATATACCGTATTTTTTGGAGTATAAGATGCACTGGAGTATAAATCGCAGCTTAGTTTTTGGGGAAGAAAATAAGGGGGGGGGGGAGATCTGCCTACCAGGTATTCATCTGGCTACCTTAGTCTGCTCAGCTTCAGCACATTAGTTTGCTGGGTTTTTTATCCTCTGCTTGAGGATAAAAAACAGCTTCTAAGGCACAGCTGGGAGGAAGCAGCAATGAGAAAAAAAGGCAAAGTACGGGGAGATCGCTTCACTCAGCTAGCTCCCAGTTAGGGCTGAAAAAAAGCTTTGAGAAAGCTACATTCGGAGTATAAGACGCATCCAAATTTTCAGCCTCTTTTAGGGGGGAAAAAGGCGCGTCTTATATGCCGAAAAATACAGTAGCCTGATTGGAGTAGGATTCATGATTTGTTCTGGAACTCAATATGGAGGACACTTGGACACCTTAAATAAATATGGCCAGTCACTCTTTGTGATGCTGTGTGCAACCTTTTCCGCACCCCAAGGGCATCCCAACCTCTGTAACGGAGGCTCTGCATCTCCCCAAACATATAGGCAGGGCCAGGAGAATATCTGGATCGGTCTAGGAAGGCTACATCACTGTAGATGAAAAGCAAAGCAGCTGGTCTCCACTGGCTTATGGTGATGTATGAATCCAGTCTAAAGTGTCTGCTACAAGGCCTTCTTGATGAATAAATAATAAACCCTGTCTATTTTCTCAAGGAAGAAAACGGGGCATTCCATCTCCCCACCTGTAAAGTGAAATTTGACAGAATTTGACAAAAAAAAAGGCCGTCAGGATGGACTTAAGTATAAGGAATATTTACAGCCCTGATAAATATAAATCTCTCTGCTGCCTGCAGCCACACGGAACTGAGGGAGATGTTTCTGTCACGCTAATAATTATGCCAGGGGTTTTCCAGTTTTCTTCCTTCCTTCCTTCCTTCCTTCCTTCCTTCTTTCCTTCCTTCCTTCCTTCCTTCCTTCCTTCCTTCCTTCCTTCCTTCCTTCCTTCCTTCCTTCCTTCCTTCCTTCCTTCCTTCCTTTCTTTCTCTCTCTCTCTCCTGCCTTCCTATCTTTCTTTCTTTCCTTCCTTCCTTCTTCTCTCTTTCTTTCTCTTTCCTTCCTATCCTTCCTTATTTCCTTCCTTCCTTTCATTCTTTCTTTCTTTCTCTCTTTCCTGCCTTCCTATCTTTCCTTCCTTCCTTCCTTTCATTCTTTCCTTCTCTTTCTCTCTTTCCTGCCTTCCTATCTTTCCTTCCTTCCTTCCTCTCTCTCTCTTTCTTCCTTTTTCCTTCTTTTCCTTCCTTCCTTCCTTCCTTCCTTCCTTCCTTCCTTCCTTCCTTCCTTCCTTCCTTCCTTCCTTCCTTCCTTCCTTTCATTCTTTCCTTCTCTTTCTCTCTTTCCTGCCTTCCTAACTTTCCTTCCTTCCTCTCTCTCTCTCTCTTTTTCCTTCTTTTTCTTTCTTTCCTTCCTATCCTTCCTTCCTTCCTTCCTCTCTATCTTTTCTTTCTTTCTTTCTTTCTTTCTTTCTTTCTTTCTTTCTTTCTTTCTTTCTTTCTTTCTTCTTTCGTCTCTTCCTCCCTTCCTCCCTCCCTTTCTCTCTGTATCTTTCTTTCTTTCACTTTTACCACAATTTTTTTGGAAGCGAGAAAGTTTCTGTCAATAAAGTTTCTTTCTGTTCTGAAAGCCAAGCGTCTGTGCAGTTGATGGGGTCTGTTTCCCCTCAGTCAATGATCTTGTGGGGCCCAGATTGCCAACTTTTGATCTTAGACCAACTGTATCTGCAGCTTCACCAGAGCTTGCGTCCGCTTGGAGAAGTCATCTCTGTATATTCCTTTCCCCCCAAAATAGATAGTATTCTATTCTAAGCAGAAGGCAGCGCTGTGTCAACATTTGCTGAGCTGATCGACTCCACGGAGAAGTTGGAGCAATATTGTGGGTTTATGAACTTCTAAGTCAATCCGAGACCTGGGTTTGCACACTTCGTCCTTGGTTTTCCCTCACAGAATAGAGAGGATTATGGCCCAATCAAATGTTGCTTGCCTGTTTCACTTAATCCTCCAATCTTCCTTCCTTCCTTCCTTCCTTCCTTCCTTCCTTCCTTCCTTCCTTCCTTCCTTCCTTCCTTCCTTCCTTCCTTCCTTCCTTCCTTCCTTCCTTCTTTCTTTCCTTCCTCCATCCATCCATCCATCCATCCATCCATCCATCCATCCATCCATCCATCATATCTGTCTGTCTGTCCGTCTATCTACATCTATCTATCTATCTATCTATCTATCTATCTATCTATCTATCTATCTATCTATCTATCTATCCATTTATCCATCTATTTTCTATCTCTTTTCCTCTGTCCCTCCTTCCACCTTCTCCTTCCGCCTCCTTCCCATCTCCTTCTTTCCCATCCCCCCTCTCTCCCTGTCTCCTCCTTCACTTACCTTTCCTCCTCCCTCCCTCCCTCCCTCCCTCCCTCCCTCCCTCCCTCCCTCCCTCCCTCCCTCCCTCCCTCCCTCCCTTCCTTCCTTCCTTCCTTCCTTCCTTCCTTCCTTCCTTCCTTCCCCATTCAGAGTTTCAGGCCCACATCAGCAAATAATTTGGGTTCTCCAAGGAAGTTTGCTAGACTTTGATGGATTGGGCAATTCCAAAAATTGCGGTCAAAAGGTTTCTGCTATAAAATTTTATCTCCTCTCTCCCTCTCCCTCTCCCTCTCCCTCTCCCTCTCCCTCTCTCTCTCCCACTCCCTCCCTCTCTCTTCCCCCGATGATCTGCAATATGGATATATCTCTTGGTGAGGGGAAAACCAGTGGCTCCTAACCTCTTTGCTGTCTAGCGTGAGGGAGCCATCTCCATCTCCAAATCGCTCCGCTGAGCTTGTTTTGAGATCAAATAAGGTCAGCTGGATGCTGAGATCTTGTTGCAAATTCACAACCAATTCTCTTTTCAAAATTACCAATCGGGCAGCATCTTTAAGCCTCCCTGCAATGCACGGGGAAGTGTATTTTTAAGGAAAGTTTAGGGAGGTGGCGTGTGTGTGTGTGTGTGTGTGGAGAGAGTGACAGTTTTTCACACTTTGAAATAGGATTTTTCTCTTGGAATCTGATTACTCATGAGCCTCCTGGTGAGGAAGAAAACCTACTGCTTTCCTGGACAGCCAGCAAAATCATACTTGTCTTTGAATATGCTCAGCCCCGGGAGCTGCAGATACGGAGGGGCCATTCAAAGTTACGACGACACTGAAAAAGTGACTGATGACTATTTTTCACACGATCAGTGGTGAAATCCAGACTGGTTTGCTTTAACATTTATTTAAAAAAAATAAAATAAATGTGGGTGTTCTGTTGAAGCAGGCCTCCATGGTATGGAAATGAAGTGGGGGACAATGGAAATGAATTCTGCACATTGTTCTCTGGCCGTGTATGCGCGCCATGTGCCAAACGGTAGCTCTGCCAATCAGCTGAGAGAAAACCGGTCTGAAAGCATCTGTCTCCTCCCCTTCCTAGCACATTAGGTAGGGTCCCTTCTGAAATACTTCCCATACCCCTTTTCCTTCTGTGGACTGAGATGCCCCTTATCTGTCCCTCGCCTTGGCTGCGATTCTCCTTTTTCCTGTCTCCCGAGATATTTCCACAGACCACTGCACTGAGGTTGGTGATGTAGTAGGAAAGGGCAATAAAGATGATTGATTTGTTTGTTTGTCAAACATGTACAAGATGACAAGTATAGGTAGGAAAATAAACATAAACAAAGGAAGTTAATACAAATAACTTCCGAGGTGGCGCAGTGGTTAGAGTGCTGCACTGCAGCTACTTCAGCTGACTGCTAGTTCAGCAGATCAGCGGATCAAATCTCACCGGCTCAAGGTTGACTCAGCCTTCCATCCTTCCGAGGTGGGTCAAATGAGGACCCAGATTATTGGGGGCAATATGCTCTTTAGTATACTGACGATCGTTGTAAACTGCCCAGAGTCCTCGGAAAGTAGGCGGCATAGAAATATGAGTAATAAGTAATAATAATAATAATAATAATAATAATAATAATAATAATAATAATAACAACAACAAGAAGAAGAAGAAGAAGAACAACAACAACAACAACATGTTATCACCAACAGCAAATGCCGCCTCTGAAATGAGAAAGATGAGACAGTCGACCACCTGATCAGTGGGTGCAGCAAAATTTCACAAACCGACTACCTACAACGCTATGACCGCGTTGCTAAGATCATTCACTGGAAATTGTGCCAGAAGTTTGGATTTGAGTACAGCAAAAACCACTGGGAACATCAGGTTGAGAAAGTTTTAGAGAATGAGAACCTCAAGATCTTGTGGGACTTTAGGATTCAGACTGACAGGCACTTGGTCCACAACACACTTGACATAACAATAGTTGAAAAGAAAAAAAGTGTGGTTCATTGACATTGCAATACCTGGGGACGCACGGATTGAAGATAAGCATCAAGAAAAAAATCACAAAGTACTGGGACTTGCAAATTGAAGTTGAGCGACTGTGGAAAAAGAAATCGTGTGTTGTCCCGATTGTAATTGGAGCCCTTGGAGCAATACCCAAAGAGCTACCCCACTATTTAGAAATTCTAAATTTACCAGACTTGAACATTTTGACTCTACAAAAAACCACCTTACTTGGAACAGCTTACATCCTCCGACGATACCTTAACAGTTCCTAGGTCCTTGGTTAGGACTCGAGCTGCTGAGCTATTAACCAGCCTCAAAGGCTCTGAATCTCACTACAGATTAAATAACAACAACAACAACAACAATAATAATACCTTAACAGTTCCTAGGTCCTTGGTTAGGACTCAAGCTGCTGAGCTATTAACCAGCCTCAAAGGCTCTGAATCTCACTACAGATTAAACAACAACAACAACAACAACAACAATAATAATACCTTAACAGTTCCTAGGTCCTTGGTTAGGGACTCGAGCTGCTGAGCTATTAACCGGCCTCAAAGGCTCTGAATCTCACTACAGATTAAATAACAACAACAACAACAACAACAACAACAACAATAATACCTTAACAGTTCCTAGGTCCTTGGTTAGGACTCGAGCTGCTGAGCTATTAACCGGCCTCAAAGGCTCTGAATCTCACTACAGATTAAATAACAACAACAACAACAACAAAAATAAATGGGGACAGTAAGACAGGGACGGTAGGCATGCTGTTGCACTTATGCACACCCCGTTTATGGACCTCTTAGGAATGGGGTGAGATCCACGGTAGATAGTTTAAGGTGTGGGGGTTTGAGGCTGTAACAACAGAGTCGAGTAGAGCATTCCAGGCGTTGACCACTCCGTTGCTGAAGTCATATTTTCTGCAATCTAGTTTGGATTAGTGGACTGGAGGCTAAAACATAAGAAAAATGGTTGTGGAATTGGGTATTATCTGGTGAAGCAACATCCTAGGCAATTTGCATTGGATAAGGTTTAAGGTTTATTGGATTTATATACCGCCCTTCTCCCGAAGGACTCAGAGCGGTGCACAGCCATAATAAAAGACAAGTTATACAAAAATTAAAACCAATTAAAAGAATTAAATAATTTGGCCTTATCCATTTTAAAATCCCCTCAATTTAAAACCATCCAAGTTCCTATTCAGCCAGGCCAGCCTGTTGGAAAAGCAGGGTCTTTAGGGCCCCGGGGAAGGTACGGAGGTCGGGGATCGTACGTATCCCAGGGGGTAGTTCATTCCAGAGGGTGGGTGCCCCCACAGAGAAGGCTCTCCCCCTGGGGGTCACCAGCCTACATTGTTTAGCCGACGGCACCCTGAGGAGCCCTTCTCTGTGGGAGCGTGTTGGTCGGTGGGAGGCTATCAGTGGCAGAAGGCAGTAAGTATCCTGGTCCTAAGCCATGGAGTGCATTAAAAGGTGGTAACCAACACCTTGAAGCGCACCCCGGAAGACCACCGGGAGCCAGTGCAGCTCATGCAGGAGAGGTGTCACATGGGTGCACTTAGTTGCACCCATAATTGCCCACTGCGGCCACATTCTGGACCAGTTGGAGCCTCTGAGTGCTCTTCAAGGGGAGCCCCATGTAGAGAGCGTTACAGTAGTCCAGGCGGGACGTGACGAGGGCATGAGTGACCGTGCGTAGGGTGTCCTGATCCAGAAAGGATGCAACTGATGCATCAAGTGAACCTGATAAAACGCCCCCCCCTCCCCTGGCCACAGCTGTCATATGTTCTTCTAAGGACAGCCGTGCATCCAGGAGGACACCCAGATTGCGAGCCCTCTCTGAAGGGGAGACGAAGATTCACCCCCAATAGCCAGCGATGGAACCAGCTGGTTATATCAGGACGCAGGAAGCCACAGCCACTCAGTCTTGGAGGGGTTGAGTCTGAGCCTGTTTTCTCCCCATCCAGACCCGCAGCGAGGTCTCCAGGCAGCGAGACATCACATCAAGGGCATCATTGGGGTGGTCTGGGGTGGAGATGTACAGCTGAGTGTCATCAGTGTACAGATGACATTCCACCCCAAAACCACGGATGATCTCGCCCAGGAGCTTCACAAAAATGTGAAGCCTTTCACCCTTTCTGGCTCCACCACCTTCAACTACTGAGGTTGGGTCCTATTTTTATCCAGCGGCTTCACAACCTCAGTAGTTGAAGGTGGTGGAGCCAGAAAGGGTGAAAGGCTTCTATAGTCAATTGAACAGAATAATGATAGAATAATAGAACTGGAAAGGGAACACTGGAGGTCTTCTAGTCCAACCCATTACTCAAGCAGGAGATCATTTCAGACAAGCAGCTGTCCAGTCTCTTCTTTAAAAAACCCTCCAGTGATGAAGGATTAGAGGGTGATATGATAGCAGTGTTCCAATATTTGAGGGGCTGCCACATAGAAGATTTGGGGATCAACCTATTCTCCAAAGCACTTGAGGCAGGACAAGAAGCAACGGGTGGAAACTAACCAAGGAGAGAAGCAACTTAGAACTAAGGAGGAATTTCCTGACAGTGAGAACAATTCATCAGTGGAACAACTGGCCTCCAGAAGTTGTGAATGCTCCAACACTGGAAGTTTTAAAGAAGAGATTGGATAACCATTTGTCTGGAAAGGTGTAGGGTCTCTTGTTTGAGCAGGGGTTGGACTAGAAGACCTCCAAAGGTCCCTTCCACCTCGGTTATTCTGTTACACCGTTGACTCTTTGCCAGTTATACTGACCATGTATATACCCTCAAAACTACACCCCTGTGTTATGTTACATGCTCTCCACAAAGAATGCAACG
>CM075968.1:29217665-29235165 GCA_038048745.1 Coluber constrictor foxii
TCTCTCTCTCTCTCTCTCTCTCCCTCACCCCCTCTCCCTCCCTCCCTCCCTCCCTCCCTTCCTTCTTTATTTTTGACATTCCCCCCCTTCTTTAAATTTGCCCTGTTTCTACTCTGTAAAAAAAAAACCTTCAACAAAAATTAATTAAAAATAAAAGTTCCTGCATGGCGGTGAGGGTCTAGCTTTCCAAAGTCAACAGTGGTTTACTTAAATTACGAACAAAGTCAGCGACACTTATAAATCAGTCCTCCCTGTTTTTCCCCTCCGCCAGTCAGCCTCTTGCAAAATTGCTCTCCCCGTAATAAAAGGGAGCATTGTAATCAATAACTTCTCGGTTTTTTGCAGGGGAAGCTTCCTAATCCAACTTTTATCTTGAAACAGATAATTTATTAGTCATATTTCAGAGGAGAGGATGCCAGGAGCAAGAGATGAATGTGGATTGTAAAGGATGGGAATGCCTCTCGCAGCGTTATTTCAAAGGTTGCAACCGTAGCTTGCCCTTTCTTTGCGGAAGGAAAGAGAGGCAACTTTGTGGCCCAGAGGAAATGATTCAAAATTCTCAAAACACACCGGAGGTGGTCCCCACAAAATGGCTGGCAGGGGGCTGAAGGGATCCGTAAAAACAGCTGTCGTTGTAGGTGTCACAACTTGCAAAATGCCCATTTATCAGACGCCTGCTCCCAATTGTGATGTTTTAGCCTCCTGGTCGGATCCTGATTGGCCTAATTTAAGTTGGCTTTTTTCTCTTATCCTGTTCCCCCCAAAATAAGACATCCCCTGATAATAAGCCCAATCAGGCTTTTGAGCACATGGCAATAAGACCAAGTGCTTATTTCAGGGTTCAAAAAAATATAAGATAGGGTCTTATTTTCGGGGAAACATGGTAGTATGAACATAACATAGAGCTGTTTTTCTTAAAATAATCCCTGTGGAGTTTATGTTGGCCTGTTTGAACAGCAATTATTGGAAAAAAGTTGATAGTCGCCTTCTTCTTCTTCTTCTTCTTCTTCTTCTTCTTCTTCTTCTTCTTCTTCTTCTTCTTCTTCTTCTTCTTCTTCTTCTTCTTCTTCTTCTTCTTCTTCTTCTTCTTCTTCTTCTTCTCCTCCTCCTCCTCCTCCTCCTCCTCCTCCCTCCTCCTCCTCCTCCTCCTCCTCCATCCCTATCTCCATCATCTCTTTCTCTTCCTTTCCCCCTCCTCCACAGTCTTCCTCCTCCTCCAGCTCCTCCTCCTTCATCCCATCTCTATCTCCATCATCTCCTCCTCACCTTCCTCTTCCTTTTCCCACTCCTTCACAGTCTTCTTCTTCCTCCTCCTCCTCTTCCTTCTCCTTCCTTCTCCTCCTCCTCTTTCTCCTTCATCTCCTTCATCTCCTCCTCCTCCTCTTCCTCTTCTCCCTCCTCCACGGCCTTTCCCCCCCTCCATCTCCATCTCCATCTCCTCCTTTTCCTTCATCCCATCTCCATCTCCATCATCTTCTCCTCACCTTCCTCTTCCCCCTCCTCCATAGTCTTCCTCTTCCTCCTCCTCCTCCTCCATCCTCTCCGCCATCTCCTCCTCTTCCTCCTCCTGTCAAGTGACCCCTTCTATGACCTTCTGACAAGCAAAGTCAACAGGGAAGCCATATTCACTTACACAACTGTGTTATAACTGAACAACGTCAGTGATTCACTTAACAATGGTGGCAAGGTTGTAAAATGGGGCGCAACTCACATAAAAGCAACCGTCCTGTTTAGCAACAGAAATCTGGGGTTCAAACTGTGTTTGTAAGTTGAGGACCATCCGTAGAGTGTACTTTGATCAACTTAGCAGACAAAAAAACAGCAACCCAAGAACGTTGACAATGGATGTCAACGTGGTACATTCTTGAAATTAATGGACCCGAATGATTGTCAAAAGCTGTTCCTCCAGCAGCGTGAGTCCAACTGAAAAAACAGATGACCTAACCGAAGCCTGTAATATATCAGCCAACTCGTGCAGGAGCTTGAACGACATCCCTGAATGAGAGGAGGGGGAAAAAAGCATACATATTGTCTCATTTGCAAGATGGACCAGGGTTGTTGATGCAGCTTGCGGAAAAAATATTCATCGGTTCGCTGGCCAAATTCAACATGTAAGGAAGACCTTGTGTGTGTGTGTGTATGTGTGTGTGTGTGTGTGTGTGTGAGTGACAGAGATTTCTCTAGATTCTTTTGGAGTTGAAGGCTCATTCATCTTTGGAGAAAGCAAAGCTTATTCCCTTACTAGCATTGATGATGTTACCTAGTTTGGTAATGAAACCTCTGCAAGAAAACAGCCAAACTCAGAGAACACCAAGAACTGCAGTCTTCTTCTTCTTCTTCTTCTTCTTCTTCTTCTTCTTCTTCTCTTCTTCTTCTTCTTCTTCTTCTTCTTCTTCTTCTTCTTCTTCTTCTTCTTCTTCTTCTTCTTCTTCTTCTCTTCTTCTTCTCCTCCTCCTCTCCTCCTCCTCCTCCTCCTCCTCCTCCTCCTCCTCCTCCTCCTCCTCCTCCTCCTCCTCCTCCTCCTCCTCTCTCCTTTTCCTTTATTCCACAAACCCTCACTCCCTTCTAACCAATTCTGTTATATACATGATATACAATGACAATAAAGGCTATTATTAGCACCAATAATGTTTGTGCTAATGAAATGGTAATGAAACTTCTGCAAGAAAAGAGCCAAACTCAAGAGAATACCAAGAACCCCATAGTCTTCCCCCACCTCTCCCCCACTCCTCCTCCTCCTCCCAATAAACAGGCCAGCAGTCAAACCCCCAAATATACAGACCTCCAATGGAAGTAGACAGCCATCCATTCTGTGCTACTCAAATCTCGAGCGACAAGCATAGGTTTTTTTTTTGCTTTTTTCTTAATGCCAGAATGCAGTTCATAGTATGAACTGAAAACGAGGAAGAATGAAAAAATTGCAAGCTAAAGTAACCCAAAGAGAGGACCTGTTCTTCAACACCTAAATCTCTTTCTCTCTGCCCCCTCCCTCCCTCCCTCTCTCTCCTTCCCTCCCTCCCTCTCTCTCCCCTCTCTCTCCCTCCCTCCCACTCTCTCTTCCCCCTCTCCCTCCCTCCCTCCCCCTTTCTCTCCTTCCCTCCCTCCCTCTCTCTCTGGTCCCCTCTCTTTCCCTCCCTCCCCCTTTCTTCCCTCCCTCCCCCTCTCTCACCCTTCCCCTCCCTCCCCCTCTCTCTGCCCCCCTCTCCCTCCCTCCCCCTCTCTCTCCTTCCCTCCCTCTCCCCTCTCTCTTCCCGCTCTCCCTCCCTCCCCCTCTCTCTCTGTCCCCTCTCCCTCCCTCCCCCCTCCTCTCTCCTTCCTATCTCCCTCTCTCTGTCCCCTCTCTCTCCCTCTCCCTCCCTCCCCTCCCCTCTCTCTCCCTCTCTCTCCCTGCCTCCCCCTCTCTCCTTCTCTCCCTCCCTCTCCCTCCTCCCTCTCTCCCTCCCTCCCCTCTTTCTCCCTCTACCTCCCTCCCTCCCTCTCCTGCCCCCTCTCTCTCCCTCTCCCTCCCTCCCCTCTCTCTCCCCTCTCTCCTCCCCTCTTTCTCCCTCTCCCTCCCCTCCCTCCCTCCCTCCCTCCCTCCCTCCCTCCCTCCCTCTTTCTCTCTCCCTCTCTCTTTAAGAAGACAGGCTGTCTTCTTATTGTGTTTCCTTTGTTCAAGATCACATCATGGATGCTTCTTGAAGTCTAAGCTAGTCTAATAGTGTCTGTGATTCTTCTTTCAAATCAAGCCAATTGCTGAATTAAGGATTAAATGGTTGTGATTTATTGCTGGTGTAAAGTCTGCCAGTTTTGAACAATAAGGTTGTAGAAAATTAGGAATAGAGCATGAAGAAATTGCATTTAAGAATAGGTAGATGTCAGAAGGAACCGGGCAACTGTTCCAGGAATCGTTGCAGGAACTAGGCATGGCTAGTCTAGTGAAGAAAAGGACCAGGAGAGCAATGGTGGTATTCAGTTGGTTCTATCTGATTTGAGCAAACTGGGAGCGGTGGCTGTGGAGGCTCTGCTCACCCGCTGGACGTCATCACATCCCATTTTGATGCTCTGTGCATCTGCACAAGCGCTCAGATTTGCGAACTGGTAGTGAAGATCCCTGCAGGGGAGATAGGATAGCAATCTTCCAATATTGGAGGGGCTGCCATAGAGAGGAGGAGGTCAAGCTATTCTCCAAAGCACCTGAAGGCCAGACAAGGAATAATAGATGGAAACTGAGCAAGGAGAGATTCAACCTAGAAATGAGAAATTTTCTGGCAGTGAGAACAATCAATTGATGGAACAGAAGTTGCCTTCAGAAGTTGTGGGAGCTTCATCACTGGAGCTTTCAAGAAGAGTCTGGGCTTCCATCTGTCAGAAATGCTGTAGGGTCTCCTGCTTGGGTGGGGTGGGGTGGGGTTGGACTAGATGACCTACAAGGTCCCTCCAACTTTGTTAATCTGAATCAATCTAAGAAGATCAAAGGCCTGGAGACTAAAACATACGATGAACAGTAGCAGAAACTGGGCATGGCTAGTCTAGCGAAGAGAAGGACCAGGGGAGACAGGATAGCAGTCTTCCAATATTTGAGGAGCTGCCACAGAGAGGAGGAAGGGGGTCAAGCTATTTTCCAAAGCACCGGAAGGTCAGGCAAGGAATAATGGATGGAAACTATTCAAGGAGACATTCAACCTAGAAATAAGGAGGAATTTTCTGACAGTGAGAATCATCAACCAGTGGAACAGAAGTTGCCTTCGGAAGTTGTGGGAGCTTCATCACTGGAAGCTTTCAAGAAGAGACTGGATAGCCATCTGTCAGAAACGTTGTAATAGTGTCTCCTGCTTGGGCGAGGGGTTGGACTAGATGGCCTACAGGGTCCCTTCCAATTCTGTTAATCTGTAAAGAACTTTTATTTTTATTTATTTTATTTAATTTGTCGAGTTCATATTAGATAATATATATATAAAGTATAAGCCAGTGGTGAAATGTAAAATTTGTTACTACCGGTTCTGTGGGCATGGCTTGTGGGGGGAGGTGGTAATATGACTGGGTGAGTGTGGCCAACTTTTTTTTTTTTTTACTTTTAAAAGTATTTTTTCTACAAGCTTAAGAGGTTGCAGAAAAAAAATGTTTTTAGAAGCCTCTGACAACTCAGCTGGGATCATCAGAGGCTTTTAAAGGCATTTCCCCCCCCCCACAATGCTTTGAAAAGCCTCTGACGATCCCAGCTGAGCTGCACAATCATCAGAGGCTTTTTTTTTACTTTTAAAAGCTTTTTTTCGGCCGAAGAGAAAAATGCTTTTAAAAGTAAAAAAAAGCAGCCTCTAATGATTGAGCGGCTCAGCTGGGCATTGGGGGGGGGGCAAGGATTTTTGCTACCAGTTCTCCGAACCACCCGCCACCTTTGTTACCGGATCGGGCGATCCGGTCCGAACCGGGAGCATTTCACCCCTGGTATAAGCATGAATTGAATACATAAAATGAATCCAATTAAAGGAAACATTAGGACAGGGATGGTAGGCACGCTGGTGTAAACTGTATTTAGTATGAGGACAGCAAGCACAGTTGTGTGAACCACAGAGCAGCGAAGGCTTCTGCCTCGAAGAAAGCTGATTTTGACCAATTCTGTAAAAAAGAAATAAAGAAATGCATGGATAGAAAATCACACTAACTGGATGAAGTCAAATGAGGGCAGTTGCTCTACTCCTGCCTTGGATAAGTGGAGTATTGCTGTGCTTGGCAAATTACTTTGTCGCAGACCGACCTGGAACAAGGTAAAGTGGCCCCCCCCCACCGTTTAACCACTTCTGATCAATAATTTATTGCGCAGAAAGCCAAGAAGCCATGATGGACGAATTCCAACCCCACCGCTGAGGATCAAATGCAACTTTGGTTTTGGATAATCTTGCATCTGTTTCGCCCCTGACTTCATTCCATCTAAAAGAGTTAGAAGCAATTTTGGGAAGTTAGCAGGGGTTAAACAATAGTTCCAATCCGCTCAGTGGGGAAATCCAAATCTTTTTTACTACTGGTTCTGTGGGCGTGGCTTGGTGGGCGTGGCCGGATACTGCAAAATCCCCATTCCTTCCCTACTCCAGGGGAAGGATACTGCAAAATCCCCATTCCCTGCCCACTCCAGGAGAAGGATACTGCAAAATCCCCATTCCTTCCCCACTCCAGGGGAAGGATACTGCAAAATCCCCATTCTCTTCCCGCTCCAGGGGAAGGATACTGTGAAATCCCCATTCCTTCCCTACTCCAGGGGAAGGATACCGCAAAATCCCCATTCCCTCCCCACTCCAGGGGAAGGATACCGCAAAATCCCCATTCCCTCCCCACTCCAGGAGAAGGTTACTGCAAAATCCCCATTCTCTTCCCGCTCCAGGGGAAGGATACTGTGAAATCCCCATTCCCTCCCCACTCCAGGGGAAGGATACTGCAAAATCCCCATTCCCTCCCTACTCCAGGGGAAGGATACTGCAAAATCCCCATTCCCTCCCTACTCCAGGGGAAGGATACTGCAAAATCCCCATTCCCTCCCTACTCCAGGGGAAGGATACTGCAAAATCCCCATTCCCTCCCTACTCCAGGGGAAGGATACTGCAAAATCCCCATTCCCTCCCCACTCCAGGGGAAGGATACTGCAAAATCCCCATTCCCTCCCCACTCCAGGAGAAGGATACTGCAAAATCCCCATTCCCTCCCTACTCCAGGGGAAGGATACTGCAAAATCCCCATTCCCTCCCCACTCCAGGGGAAGGATACTGCAAAATCCCCATTCCCTCCCCACTCCAGGGGAAGGATACTGCAAAATCTCCATTACCACCCCTCCAGGGGAAGGAGACTGCAAAATCCCCATTTCCTCCCCATTCTTGGGGGAAGGACATTACAAAATCTCCATTCCCACCCCACTCTGGGGCCAGCCAGAGGTGGTATTTGCCGGTTCTCCGAACTGCTCAAAATTTCCGCTACCGATTCTCCAGAACCTGTCAGAACCTGCTGATTTCACCCCTGAATCCGCTCCTTACTCTGCTAAGAGCCTCATCTAATTTAGATGGCTTATTTATTCACCGTGTGAGCAGAAACCTGTTCAGTCCTTCTGAGAAACTGTTTGGAAAGTGCACTTCCAGCGTCCCTTCTGTGAAACTGAAGTGTCCTTCAATTTTTTTTTTCTTCACAGCCTGCACTGCAAATATGTCTATGTTCACTTGAAAGGTTATGGGAAAATTGCAGAATCGCAAACGGATTAGATCATGTTTGAATAGGCTTTGATGTTTTTTTCCTCCTCCCGCCTCTCCTTAGACTCAGTTGCTAGCTGTGAAAAAGCACAGTTTCCTTTGTCGAACCTGGAAAGGATATAAACCATTGAGACCTTGGGCCTGGTATATGATTTGTTCTTGAGATGATTTCAGCCATCAGACCCTATTATGTGAGATACTTCCAACAAAGGAAGCTTATTAAATATGCCAAGGCAAAGCCAATCAATAGCTAAGCAAGAATTTGAGGAAATAACATTCTTTGCAGTGTTTTCTTACTTCCATTCTTGCATAGTTTTCTCATTCATATGGTAAGGCCACACTTGGAATACTGCATCCAATTTTGGTCATGACAATACAAAAAAGATGTTGAGACTCTAGAAAGAGTGCAGAGAAGAGCAACAAAGAGGATGAGGGGACTGGAGGCTAAAACATATGAAGAATGGTTACAGGAACTGGGCCGGCTATTCTAGTGAAGAGAAGGACCAGGGGAGACAGGATAGCAGTCTTCTAATATTTGAGGGGCTGCCACAGAGAGGAGGGGGTAAAGCTATTCTCCAAAATCCCAGAAGGCAGGACAAGAAGCAATGGATGGAAACTGAACAAGGAAAGAAGCAACCTAGAATTTAGAAGAAATTTCCTGACAGTGAGAACAATTAATCAATGGAACAGTTTGAATCCAGATGTTGTGGATGCTCCCAACACTGGAAGCTTTTAAGAAGAGAGTGGACAACTATCTCTCTGAAATGGTACAGGATTTCCCGCCTGAGCAGTGGTGTTGGTCTAGAAGACCTTACTAAAGCCTTAGTAAGACCATACCTAGAACATGCATCTAGTTTTGGTCACCACACTATCAAAAAGAGCTTGAGACTCTAGAAAAAGTGCAACCAAGTGAGAAGAGCAACCAAGATGATGAGGGGACTGGAGGCTAAAACATATCAAGGGTTGCATAAACTGGGCCTGGCTAGTCTAGTGAAGAGAAGGACCAGGGGAGACAGGATAGCAGCCTTCCAATATTGGAGGGGCTGCCAGAGAGAGGAGGATGGGGGTCAAGCTATTCTCCAAAGCACCCGAAGGTTGGACAAGGAATAATGGATGGAAACTGATCAAGGAGAGGTTCAACCTAGAAATAAGGAGGAATTTTCTGACAGTGAGAACCATCAATGGATGGAGCAGAAGTTGCCTTCAGAAGTTGTGGGAGCTTCATCCCTGGAGGCTTTCAACTGGATTGGACTGCCATCTGTCAGAAATGGTGTAGGGTCTCCTGCTTGGTCCTAAATGACCTACAAGGTCCCTTCTAACTCTGTTAAACTGAATCTATCTAAGATGATCAAAGATCTGGAGGCTAAAACATACAATGAACGGATGCAGGAACTGGGCCTGGCTAGTCTAGTGAAGAGAAGGACCAGGGGAGACAGGATAGCAGTCTTCCAATACAGGCAGTCCTTGACTTACATCAGTTCATTTAGTGACCATCCTGAGGTACAATGGCAGTGAAAAGTGACTGATGACCATTTTTCACACTTACGATCTTTGCAGCCTCCCCGTGTTCATGTGATCAAAATTCAGATGCTTGGCCATGGTTCATATTTATGACCGTTGCTGTGTCCCAAGGTCACGCAGTCCACTTTTGCAGCCTTCTGACAAACAAAATCCATGGGAGGAAGCCACATCCCCTTAACGACCGGGTGACTAACTGATCAACTGCAGCAATTCATTTAGCAATTGTGGCAAGAATGGGACAGAACTCACTTAACAAATGTTATCACTGAACCACAGAAATTGTGGGCTCAATTGTGGTTGTAAGTTGAGGATGACTTGTATGCCGCATGGAAGAAGGGGGGTCAAGCTATTCTCCAAAGCACCAGAAGGCAAGAAAAGAAGCAATGGGTGGAAACTAATCAAGGAGAGGAGCAAGCTGGATTTAAGAAGAAAATTCCTGATAGTGAGAATAATTAACCAGTGGAATGGCTTGCCACCAGAAGCTGTGAGTGCTGCTCCATGATTGGAGGCTTTTAAAGAAGACATTGGACAGCCACATGTCTGAAATTGTATGGGGTTCCCTGCTTGAACCGAGGGCTGGGCTACAAGACCTTCAAGGCCCCTTCCAGCTCTATTAATCTATTATTCTATCCTGACTCAGAGGCAACCATGAATTTGAAGCTTTTTCTCAACATTTTAAAAAAATATCTCAGAATCTCTGACAACTGTCAGGTCACTCCAGCCTAATGCTAAATAATGCACCAAACTCCACCGATGATCTTTAGATGAATTACGGTGCATTCCCATCAAAGATGTCCTTTCAACTCAGTTTAATCGATGAGGTTTCCTACCAATGTAGAACTTGGCTATAGGATGCTATCGGTAGGCAGGTTCAGCTTCATTCTGTGTCGGATGATCTGAAGAGGGAGATATTTCATTCTGGACATTATCAGCATGGCATAGGAAGCCTGGTGCAGTTTATCTACAAAACTTCTAACTTGATATAATCTATATTTTGTATGGGGGAGTATACATATAAATGACAGGATCAACATTCTCACTAGAAGAACTGTCTTACTATAAGTGGATTCAAGAGCTGAAATGGTTGTTCCTACTGTAGTAATAGCAATAGCACTTAGACTTATATACCACTTCACAGTGTTTATATACTGCTTCACAGTATATATATATACCGCTTCACAGCCCTCTCTAAGTGGTTTACAGAGTCAGCCTCTTGCCTCCAAAAATCTGGGTCCTCATTTTACCCACCTTGGAAGGATGGAAGACTGAATCAACTTTGAGCCGGTCAAGATCGAACTCCTGGAGTGAGCAATGACTTAGCTCTGACAGTACTGCATTCTAACCACTGCGCCACCACGGCTCTTAAATCACATGACCCCAGGAGGCTTCAACCGTCATAAATGAATGCCAGTTTCCAAATGTCCAAATAAGGTGAATTGAACTGCAGGCAGTGGGCAGAGTTTCCCTGCAATACCACATTTTAACCATTGTGCACTATGGAAGGAAGGAAGGAAGGAAGGAAGGAAGGAAGGAAGGAAGGAAGGAAGGAAGGAAGGGAGGGAGGGAGGGAGGGAGGGAGGGAGGGAGGGAGGGAGGAACAATAGCAGGGAGGGAGGGAGAGAGGGAAGGAAGGAAGGAAGGAACAATAGCAGGGAGGGAGGGAGAGAGGGAAGGAAGGAAGGAAGGAACAATAGCAGGGAGGGAGAGAGGGAAGGAAGGAAGGAAGGAAGGAAGGAAGGAAGGAAGGAAGGAAGGAAGGAAGGAAGGAAGGAAGGAAGGAAGGAAGGAAGGAAGGAAGGAAGAGCAAGAGTACTTAGACTTATATACCACTTTACAGTGCTTTCCAGCCCGCTCTAAGTGATTTTACAGAGTTAGCCTCTTGCCCCCAACCATCTGGGTCCTCATTTTACCCACCTCGGAAGGGATGGGAGACTGAGTCAACCTTGAGCCTGCTGAGGTTCAAACTGCCAAACTGCAGGTAGCCAGCAGTCAGCAGAAGTAGCCTGCAGTACTGCACTCTAACCACTGCGCCACTGAGGCTCATGGAGGAATGGTTGCAGAAGCTGATGGAGTTGGCTGAAATGATTAAAATGATTTAATCAAACTGATTACTTTGATTAAAGAAAAGAACATAAGTACTTCTGTTTGGAAACCGCTTCTGAACTTCCTGCTTGATGTAGAAAAGAATGAAACTTTGATTTGGGGTTTTACAGATTAGATTGATAGAGCTTTGTAGAAATGACTGGTCCATACTATTATAGTAAATCAAAAAGTTGTGATTTGTGGTTAATGATTCATTCTACTGTAACAGAGAGAGTTGGGAACCAACGTTTCTTTTTATTTTTCTTTCTCTATCCTTCCTCACTTTTCTTTCCCCTTTTCCTTTCCCCCTCACTGTCCTCTTGTTTGCTTTTGTATTTTATAATACTTTACACTTTAATTTAAAAAATGTATAAACAAAGATCTGAGATGGTTGGAGTTTGCAGCCTTGGTGGGTCACTGGGGACATTTGAAATTTGGAGGTGATGCTAGGAGTCCTCTGCCAAAGTAGCCATGGTGGTGATGATGGGCGTACTCAAAGTACTTTTTACTAATGGGTGAAATTGTTTTTGTGATATGCCCTACAACCCGGAAATACGGTGTGGGTTCCAGGCGGATGAGCTGTATTCAAGAATTGGTCTGGCAAAGGTTTTGTATGCCTTAGTCAGCAATACAATACCCTTACAATCCAGTGTTTCTCAATGTCAACAAGATTTATGTTAGGTGTTTTGTGCCAGCCATGGCAGTTTCTTAAAGGGCCACCAGATGGGAGCAAAGAGGCACCTCTGATCCCAAGGAGCTCCGGCCGCTGCAGCACCATTGGGGAATGCTAATGGCCCTCCGGCCCCCACACACATCAGTAAGGGAGGGGCCAGGGACCCCTATAAGAACCCCTGCACAGGGTCTGCTCTCCCCTGCTCTTGTTCTACTCTCCTATGGATCTGACCCATAAGCTCAACCCAGGCATGGATGCCTCCATACCTGGGAATCCATTTTATTCTACTTTTACTTATAAATAAATACTTAATTTGATTGCATCCTTGCATGCTGCCTTTTCTTGGAAGCACCCTCAATGAACCATCGTTCTTTCGTGAGATCCCTCACAATTTAGATGGGTGAACTTCCAGAATCCTTAAACTTGTCAAGGTTGAGAAATAGAATAACAACAGTTGGACAGGACCTTGGAACCCTTCTCCAACCTCTTGCCCAAGCAAGAAACCAGGGGTGCTATTCAGCAGGTTCTGACAGGTTCTGGAGAACTAGTAGCGGAAATTTTGAGTAGTTTGGAGAACTAGCAAATACCATCTCTGGCTGGCCCCCGAGTGGGGTGGGAATGGAGATTTTGCAATATCCTTCTCCCAGGAGTGGGGAGGGAATGGGGATTTTGCAACATCCTTTCCCAGGAGTGGGGAGGGAATGGGGATTTTGCAGTATCCTTCCCCTGCCATGCCCACCAAGCCATACCACACCCACCAAGCCACTGGCTTGCGTCTGATAATACCTACTTGGGCGTAGGTCACAACACTTTCTAGCTAATCTAAATCGTGTGGCACAGTGGGTTCCCCCACCCCTCGCTGTTCTACTTACCTTTGCAGACTCGGAAGGCTTCGAAATGTTCCTTTTTTAGTGCTGTGCCGGCGGACTCAGTAGCTGACTCACAAAACTGGTAGCAGACTTCAGAGGGTTTCACACCTGATCTGCAGATCAAATCAAATCAATCTGTGTCTTTTGCGAGCCCTGAAAATAGGTTCTTAGCATGTTTTACTGACAAAGAAATACAGGGAGAGGAGTATAGATCTGTTTCAAACTATTTAGCTCTCGTCAGCTAGCCATACCCTTTCTGGGATTCGAACCCCGGTCTACTTGCATATTAGGTAGATGTCTTAACCTCTAAGCCATGGGCTCTCTTCCCTTTGTTGGCTATACCAGGTGAAAGATTACATGGTGGTTTTTTTTGCCAGGGCAACCTGGTCTACCCAATTATGGGATGGAAAATGGAAGCAGAATTCTCTGTTCCATAATTGGGTAGGCCAGGTTGCCCTGACCAAAAAAACCCACTTCAGTTTTGATGATGGTGATGGAGACATCGGTAAGATGCAGAAGAAGTTGTTAAAATCATCCTAGCATTCTCCCCTGTCCCTTGTTTGCCAGGTTCCTGCCTGGCCTGTCACCGACATGCAGATCAGCGATTTAATTTATGCTGTTATGATAATATGTTGCAGTTCCAGGAACTTTTTATAACTCTCCTAAAGCTCTCGGTGCCTTCGGGGCAAACTTGTGGGCAGTTAAATGATACTTTCCAGAGGTCAATGTGGATTTTACATTCTCGCTCTGATGCCTTGTCCGATATAGACCAGGCTGACCAAAACCTTTTGGGTGAAGATCTCCAGAGTGCTTTGATGGATAAAATAAAGACTTTTAGAAGAACGCCATCATACCGGGAAGCAAAATAGTCCTCGACTTACAACCGCAGTTGGGGCCAGGATTTCTGTTGTTAAGCAAATCATTGAATCATAGGGTAGGATAGGGGAGTAATGCCTCCTACAAAGGCAGCATTTAAGATCCAGCTGCTGCAATTACTTGTGAGTTCAATCCCAGGCAGGCTCAAGGTCGACTCAGCCTTCCATCCTTTATAAGGTGGGTAAATTGAGGACCCAGTTTGTTGGGGGCAATAAGCTGACTTTGTATAAATATAAATATACAAAAGTATGAAGGCTATTGCTTAACACATTGTAAGCCGCCCTGCGTCTCCGGAGAAGGGCGGCATATAAATCAAATTTAAAAAAAAAATAGGATTGTTAATTGACTTGTCAGAAGGCCAGCCAGGAAGGTTGCAAATGGTGATAGCACTAGATAGTTAGTGCTATCTAGCTCTAGATATAAATTCAAGATAGCTCTTGAATTTATATACCACTTCACAGGGCTTTAAAGCCCTTTCTAAGTGGTTTATAGAGTCAGCCTCTTGCCCCCAACAATCAGGGTCTCCATCTTGATGTTGTTTTTACCCTTTCTCAATGGACATCCCTGCACTTTTCCCTCTCCATATTTACTTGTCCTATGCCTGGACACTCCCAGCCCAAATCTCATCAGATCTTTCTACCAAACCGGCCACCCTTGGAATACCGCATCCAGTTTTGATTGCTATGATGTAAACAAGATATTGAGACTCTAGAAAGAGTGCAGAGAAGAGCAACAAAGATAATGAGGGGCCTGGAGGCTAAAACATATGAAGAACGGTTGCAGGAACTGGGTATCTCTAGACTGATGAAAAGAAGGACCAGGGGAGACATGATAGTAGTCTTCCAATATCTCAGGGGCTGCCACAAAGAAGAGGGAGTCGAGCTATTCTCCAAAGCACCTGAGGGCAGGACAAGAAGCAATGGGTGGAAACTCATCAAGGACAGAAGCAACTTAGAACTAAGGAGAAATTTCCTGACAGTGAGAACAATTAATCAGTGGAACGACTTGCCTCCAGAAGTTGTGAATTCTCCAACAGTGGAGGTTTTTATGAAGAGATTGGACAACCATTTGTCTGAAGTGGTGTAGGGTTTCCTGCCTGGGCAGGGGGTTGGACTAGAAGACCTCCAAGGTCCCTTCCAACTCTGTTAATTCTACTCTATTCTATTCCCCCCGCCCCCCAAGAAGTATTGGTTTTGGACTATTGGAGTTTGGAGTGATGAAAATGTCCTCAATTTGATCTGTGAACGTTCTTACCAAAGTCTTTCCCAGAAGGATGAACACAGGGTGGGTCAGTGGGTTAACGGAGACTCTGCAAGCACCAAATATTTGTAACCCTCCCCAACATCCTCCCCCCTCCCTCCAAAATGGAGATTTTTTTTTATCCAAATGCACCGGGGTGTCCATCATCTGTTGGTCTGCTTCCCGACCTTAAATTGAAACAGCTGCAGCTGGAACCGCTCTGCAAAACAACAATGATTATTTTTCCCCACGGGCAGCAATGAGGAAAACCCATCTGTAAAAATTGTTCGGGTTGTGTATGTATGTGTTTCGAGATGGGGATGGTGGTGGTGGTGGGAGGCAGGGAGAAAGGAGAAATATTTGTTTTTTTTCCCTTCCAACCCAAACCTGCAGAGAAGCTCAGGTCTCACCAAAATGTTGAAGGGATCGAGGATTAGAAAGGTTGAAGAAGCAGGTGGTTAAAGAGATTAGCTATGTATTATGCCAGAGACATCTTGGGGACCAGCGGCGTGAAGGCCACCAGATTCTGGCATTAGGAGATAGGCTCCCCAGGCAATGTGTTCCTTTGTTTATAACATCTGTAGCATTGTGCGGCCTCCCAGATAGCACAACTTCTCAGCTTGTTGTGTTCCGAAGAATGCATTTGTATCGCTCTCTTTGGCCTCCAGTGTGAAGTTTCCGAAAGATGCCCTAATTAATTCATGAGCCATGAGCCAAACTTCAAAAGAAATACAGTCATTTCTGAGGAGCACCATTTCGGCAATATTTGGATGCAGTTAGAACTAATCCCACATAGATTTACAGTTCCCCTATGACCCTGTCTCTCCCCTCTTCCCTGGCCATGTCATAAATCACATTCTCCAATTAACCACTTTGGCTGGCTGTGAAATCCAACACCCTCCTTCTGATATGCGATCAGGAAGCATGTATGGAATGTAACTTCAGTTAGGGAAGTCAATCAGCTCTATCAGTTCTCCCTCCCTCCTGCTCATGGCAACTTGAAAGCTTTTCAAGTTGACACCCAGGTTGCTCTGTGAGTCATTTCCTCAAGAACTTCGTAAGATGCTCGTTGCTGCAGCCCACCACATTGGAGATGTGCATGTGTGTGTGAGTGCAAGTTTAGTCTAATGAAAAGAAAGACTAGGGGTGATATGATAGCAATGTTCCAATCTTTGAGGGGCTGGCACAAAGAAGAGGGGCGTCAATCCAGGGGTGGGCTGCTGGGGTTTGGGAGAACTTCTAGCTAAGATTCTGTGCACCAAATCCCACTCCTGGCTGACCCCGCCCACCCTGCCCTGCCCCTCCCAGGAGTCCTCACGTGGCCCTTTTTGGATACATGAGCCGAGGTGGCTCAGTGGTTAGGGTGCAGTACTGCAGCTACTTCAGCTGACTGCTAGTTCAGCAGATCAGCGGATCAAATCTCACTGGCTCAAGGTTGACTCAGCCTTCCATCCTTCCGAGGTGGGTAAAATGAGGACCCAGATTGTTGGGGCCAAGAGGCTGATTCTGTACACTGCTTAGACAGGGCTGTAAACCACTGTGAAGCAGTATATAAAAGAGCCGAGGTGGCGCAGTGGTTAGAGTGCTGTACTGCAGCTACTTCAGCTGACTGCTAGTTCAGCAGATCAGCAGATCAAATCTCACCAGCTCAAGGTTGACTCAGCCTTCCATCCTTCCGGGGTGGGTAAAATGAGGACCCAGATTGTTGGGGGCAATATGCTATTTAGTATACTGTCTTTGGTGTAAGCTGCCCAGAGTCCTCGGAGAGTGGGCGGCATAGAAATATGAGTAATAAAATAATAAATAATAAATACAGGTTAGTGCAGGGTGCAGGCTGAGGCTAGGAGGGAGTGAAAAACAGGCCTACCGGAAGGCTGAAAATAGGCCTGTTTCCAGCCTCCTGAGGGCCTATGGAGCCTGTGGAGGCCATTTTTGCCCTCCCAAAGACTCAAGGAAAGCCTATGGAGCCTGGGGAGGGCAAAAATATCCCACCCCTGCTGTGGTGGAGGAAGCCAACTAGGCCACGCCCACCATGGCCACACCCACCCAGCAGCTGAGCAGAGAACCCCTTGCTAAACATTTTGAAGCCCACCCCAGGTCAATCTATTCTCCAAAGCACCTGAAGGCAGGACACAAGGTAAAGGATGGAAGCTCATCAAGGAGAGAAGCAACTTAGAACTAAGGAGGAATTTCCTGACAGTGAGAACAATGAATCAGTGGAACGGCTTGCCTCCAGACGTTGTGACTGCTCCATCACTGAAGGCTTTTTAGAAGAGCAAGGGGTTGGACTAGAAGACCTCCAAGTTCCCTTCCAATCCTATTATTCTCTGTTTCATTGCAAATCACAGAGTGAACGGATGGGGAAGTAGCCAAAAATCAGTGAGGCAGCATCTAAAAATATAGGCAGTTCCAAGCAGGATGTTTTATTATAGTGGTTGTCTCCTGCTTGAGTAATGGGGTGGACTAGAAGACCTCCAAGGTCCCTTCCAACTCTGCTATGCTGCTAGAGGTCACACCAGTAACAGTAGATAAAGTTAGCTTTGCAAAAAAAAAAAAAAAAGTTTTTGTAGGGAATTGTCCCCAGTGAGAAATTGCAATTTTTTTGTTTCCCGGAAGGAAGCTGAGATTTTTTTGATCTGGGGTTTTTTTTTTTTTTTGCATTTGTTCTAAAAAGCAGCTTTACCTGGCTGAGCAAAAGGAGAACTTATTTGCATTTCTCCGCATGAAATCAAATGGAGATATTTTTAGATGCCTGCTCGGTGCAAGCGATAACTTGTGATAAAAAAGGTTGGTCTAGTTCATGGGTCTGCAACCTTAATCACTCAAAGAGCCATTTGGACCCGTTTCCCACAGAAAAGAAAACACCGGGAGCCACAAAACCCTTCCCGTGCCTGACTATTTCTTGAGAGGCCACAAAACTAGCATAGGTAGTTGAATTAAACATTCTGTTATCTTCTGAAACTTTTCTTGGATTTATCCATGGTTGGCCTACCGGGGACCGAAAAGCTCAATAAATCACATTGTTGCAC
>CM075968.1:29240165-29295165 GCA_038048745.1 Coluber constrictor foxii
TGCTGTGTGCACAATCCTGATGTGGTCTAAAAAGCCAATAAATTATTCCTTGGATCAGATTGCAAGAATCTCGATTGTTGATTGGACACACGATGTACCCTGCGAGGAGGGGAGGGGGGGGGAAAAGAAAAGAAAAGAAAAGAAGAAAGAAAGAAACACAGCACAATACAGATTGACCTGCCACAGAATATTTTAGGAGATAAAACGGAAAAAAAGAATAGATTGCCCGGTCTGGTCACCGAAAATAGAAGGAAAAGATCAAACTTAGCAAGCTTTAAATGTGGAACAAAAGACAACCTTGTGGTTTTTTTTCCCCCATCGGCTTCGCTTATTGTATTGTGTGAACGCAACCATTGTTATGCCACCAAAGATCTTCTGTCCTGCATGTTCTATGGGCTCACCTTTTGCATAAAACCAGATTAAGATTACAATTCATGAAACGCTGGGTTTCTGGGGCTGGGTTACAAAAGCTAAACCATTCACCTGGCTCATTGATCTAAGCATGAATTCCCAGCTGATGGGCTATAAGGAAAAAAAAAACTGTTTAAACTCTTGCCCTGGGGCTTTAAAGGGCCGCCCTACAGCTGATCAGTGGTAAAAGGCAGTTTGGTGGTAGACCGATGCCTGCAAAAATACATGAGTAGACCAGTGCCTACAAAAATAAATGGGTAGACTGGTACAGCTCTGCAAGCAGTTAAAAGCCTGGTAGACCAGGACCTCTGCTAAATCCTAAATAATTGTCACATGACCATCAACTCACGCCCACAAAATAAGCCACGCCCAACAACCGGTAGTAAAAAAATTTAGAACCCACCCCTCCTCTGAGCTGTTTCTTCACTGTGCCTTCTGCATTTTCTCTTTTGTGACCCTCCTTTGAAATATGTCTCTCCTTTTCTCCGTTCCCCGCTGGGTCCTCTTGTCTCCGGGCCAAGTTTATTGAACTTGATGCATCTGCCAAGCCCTCCATCATCTTCCTTTCCTCAGCTTTTCCCTGAACTTGCACTAGATTTGTCAATATTTTCCTCCGACAAAGAGACATCCGACACTTTCACAGATGGAGGATTTACGACTTCTTCTTCTTCTTTTTTCCACGATGCGCATTGCAATTGTTCCAAAGTCTGCTGACCTTTACAGGCTCCGGGACGGCTTGCAAGCCTGAATCTCATTTGTTACCGATCTTCTCTGGGATAAATTGTGGATGCAAAGTTCACGTTCTCCTGAATTAGAAAAAGCTTGAGATTTCTTTTTTTTTTAATTGAAAATTTTTAAAAAGTTTTACATAGATTTCCCCTTCCCCCCACCCATCCCCCCATGCCCTCCCTAGCCCAACCCCCACTTCCCAAAGCAAAATACAGAGTATCACATTTAACAATCATAAACTAATTTAAGCTAATAATCTATAGTCTCTTATCACCCTCTTGAACTTTTAACTCCCTTTAACTAATCTAACCTTATGTACTTTATAACACTCTCTTAACCCATTCCTTATTCGAAAACTAATTGTAATTTTCTAGTCTTATATTTGCCTTGAATATATTCTATCCATCTTTTCCATTCCAACCTGAACTTTTCATTTGAATGGGCTTTTAAATATGCTGAAATTTTCACCATTTCTGCTAAGTTCATTACTTTTAATATCCATCCTTCAGTAGTTTTCTTGATAATCCCGGATTTAGGCAGCTGCTCAATCAGTCAGTTCCCCTTCTTAAATTCAAATTCAGAATAGAGCTGGAAGGGGCCTTTGAGGCCTTCTAGTCCAGCCTCCTGCTCAAGTTGGAGACCCTCTATCATTTCAGGCAAGTGGCAGTCCAGTCTCTTGTAAAAGTCTCCAGTGATGGAGCACCCATGATTTCTAGATGCAAGCTGTTCCACTGGTGAATTGTCCTCACTGTTAGGAAGTTCCTCCTTAATTCCAAGTTTCTTCTCTCCTTGATTAGTTTCCATCCATTGTTTCTTGCTTTCTGCTTTGGAGAATAGATTGAGCCCCCTCTTCTTTGTGGCAGCCCCTCAAATACTGGGATACTGCTATTGTATCACCCCTAGTCCTCCTTTTCTCTAGACTAGCCAAACCCAATTCCTGCAACTGTCCTTCCTATCTTTTCGTCTCCAGGCCTTTCATCATCTTAGTTGCTCTCCTTTGCACTTTTTCCAAAGTCTCAGCATCTTCTCCCACAGTGACTGTTTTTGAGCCCAGTTTCGCCCAATCTGCCCTTGTAGCTTTTGAAAAGGGTTACTCACACGGTGAAATATTTCTGCTTCTTTTAGCACGGATACTGCTGCCATGTTTACCCCAGTCCTTCTTTTCTTCAAAAAGTTGTTGTTAGTTGCGAAGTTGTGTCCGACCAGTGGTGAAATCCAATTTTTTTACTACCTGTTCTGTGGGCGTGGCTTGGTGGGCGTGGCAGGGGAAGGATGCTGCAAAATCCCCATTCCCTCCCTGCTCCTGGGGGAAGAATATTGCAAAATCTTCATTCCCTCCCCACTCCTGGGGCCAGCCAGAGGTAGTATTTGCCGGTTCTCTGAACTACTCAAAATTTCCGCTACCGGTTCTCCAGAACCTGTGGGATTTTACCCCTGGTCCCTCTTCTGTGTTTTCTTCTTGACGTTTTTATCCTTTTTTTCTTAGCATACCCAAACTGAGCTCATAAACACTAATTTTAAATCTTAGCCTCATGTGTGACTCCGGGTTCAAAGATGGTGGCTTATGTATTAACGTAGCCTCTTCTTCAAAGAGCTCATTACGCTTCATTCAGCAAACTATAATTAAACAGCTCACTTTAGCAATCCTTCCCACCGGCAGATGGGCATGTTTTCATGGAAAACCTTGACCTTCAGCTGTGCCTTATTTTTATTTTTTAAATAGTATCTGTCCAACCTATATGCATGAGATCTCCTTGGAAATAAGTGTGAGTCGGTGGTTTTCTGCTCAGCTTCTCATTTAATTTTTGTAATGAAAATAATCTCCAATAATTCAAGGGGGATGGAGCCTGGGAGTTGGTGGAGACCAAGAGAGGTCCAGAAGAAGATTGGTGGGAGGAGATGCCATCTGCCCCCAACTTCATATCTAAACCAGGGGTGAAATGTAAAATTTGTTACTACCGGTTCTGTGGGCGTGGCTTGGGTGGGGGTTTAATGTGACTGGGTGGGCGTGGCCAACTTTTTTTCTTTTTCTTTTTACTTGTCAAAGCATTTTTTCTAATGCTTTGAAAAGCCTCTCTGCCAACGAGGAAACTCAGCTGGGATTGTCAGAGACTTTTCAAAGCATTTTTTTTTACCACCTCTTCGGCCAAGAGGTTGCAGAAAAAAATGCTTTGAAAAGCCTCTGATGATCTCTGCTGAGCCGCACGATCATCAGAGGCTTTTTTTTACTTTTAAAAGCATTTTTTCATCGGAAGAGTTTGTAGAAAAAATGCTTTTAAAAGTAAAAAAAAAAAAAACCTCTAATGATCCTCTGGCTCAGTTGGGCATGGTAGGGGGGGCGCAGGGATTTTTGCTAATGGTTCTCTGAACCACCCACTCCCATTACTACCGGATTGGGTGATCCGGTCCAAACCAGGAGTATTTTTTTTAAAATTTGATTTATATGCCGCCCTTCTCCGGAGACTCAGGGCGGCTTACAATGCGTTAAGCAATAGCCTTCATACTTTTGTCTATATATACAAAGTCAGCTTATTGCCCCCACAAACTGGATCCTCAATTTACCCACCTTAGAAAGGATGGAAGGCTGAGTCAACCTTGAGCCTGGTGAGATTCGAACTTACAGTAATTGCAGACAGCTGATGTTAATCACAATGCTTTAGTCTGCTGAGCCACCAGGCCCTATTCACTCCTGATCTAAATCTTGGAGGAATTACCAAAACAGATGAGCAAACGAACAATCCCTTCCAACCCCCAAGTCTCTAAATCACACAAGCAGAATAGTACTTCTAAAAGAATAGCAGAATTTTGGTCATCATGAAAAAAAAAAGATGTGGAGACTCTAGAAAAAGTGCAGAGAAGAGCAACAAAGATGATTAGAGGACTGGAGGCTAAAACATACGATGTACAGTTGCAGGAACTTGGTATGTCTAGTCCAGTGATGGCTAACTTTTTCTAGACTGAGTGCCCAAAGCTTGCGTGTGAGAATGTGTGTGTGTCGGTGCGTGCATGCCAAAACCCCCAAAATTCAATGCAACCTGCCCCCATGCACGCAGGCTCCTGCATGCACCCCACTCCCCTGCACATGTGTGCATATGCCCCTATGTGGGCTCTGCCCCCATGCATGCATGTGTACCCCCACATGTGCCCCATCCCCAGCAGTTGCATGGACGTGCCCCAGCCCCCCACATGCTCCCCACCCTTCCGGGCATGCAGAGCAGAGACCCAAAGACCAGCTGGGCAGTGGGAGGCATGCATGCATGCGGCAGAGCTGAACTTGGCTGACGACTCGCACACCCACAGAGAGGGCATTGTGTGCCACCTCTGGCATGCGTCCATAAATTCGCCATCACAGGTCTAGCCTAATGAAAAGAAGGACTAGGAGTAGCATGGAAGCAACTTTCCAATACTTGAGGGGCTGCCCCAAAGAAGAGGGAGTCAAGCTATTCTCCAAAGCACCCGAAGGCAGGAGAAGAAGCAACGGGTAGAAACTAATCAAGGAGAGAAGCAACCTGGAACTAAGGAGAAACTTTCTGACAGTGAAAACAATTAACCAGTGGAACAGCTGGCCTCCAGAAGTTGTGGTTACTCAATCACAGGAGGTTTTTCAAGAAGAGATTGGACAATCATTTGTGGGACCGCCTTCTGCCGCCAATAGCCTCCCACCGGCCAGTACATTCGCACAGAGAGGGCCTCCTCCGGGTGCCATCGGCCAGACAGTGTCAGCTGGTGACCCCCAGGGGGAGAGTCTTCTCTGTGGTGGTGCCCGCCCTCTGGAATGACCTACCCCCGGAGATACGCAGGATTCCAGATCTCCGGACCTTTCGTCGGGCCCTTAAAACCCATTTATTCCATCTAGCTGGGCTAGCTTGATCCCATCCTCCGTTTTAAATTTGAAATTGATTTGAAATTGGGTTGTTTTAATTATTGGCCAAATAATATTTAATAATTTTTAATTGTTCTTAACTTTTGTATACCATGTTTTATTTTGGCTGTTCACCGCCCTGAGTCCGCAAGGAGAAGGGCGGTTTATAAATTGAAATAATAAATAAATAATAATAAAAACCATTTGTTTGTAATGGTGTGTAGGCCAGGGTTTGCTGCCTAAGCAGGGGGTTGCAAGGTCCTTTTCAACTCTGTTATTCAGTGGTGGGATTCAAAAATTTTTACTACCAGTTCTGTGGGCGTGCCTTGGTGGGTGTGGCATGGCTTGGTGGGCGTGGCAGGGGAAGGAGACTATAAAATCTCCATTCCCTCCCCTATCCAAGGGAAGGATACTGCAAAATCCTCATTTCCTCCTGATCAGCTGGGACTGATAGATGGGGGCGGGGCCAGTCAGAGGTGGTATATACCGGTTCTCCAAACTACTCAAAATTTCCGTGACCGGTTCTCTAGAACTGGTCAGAACGTGCTGAATACCGCCTCCACTGTTATTCTATGTTTTAAAAGATATTGGACATTTTCAACAAGACTGAGGAGAACGAGGAAGGGTGGGTTGTTTGTGGAAAACAGCTTATAGCCAAAGGGGTTGCTACTGAAATCCAGACTAACTCATTCACAATTAAAACGTGGAGAAGAGAGGGAGAAATTTACTGCTTTTCTGAGGTAACAGCAGCTTTGATTGTTGAAGTTCCTCTCACCAACCATTCCTTTTTGGATATTTTAAACTTGGCCCCAGTTCACAAAGTTGTCCTAGCTTCCATCTGAAGAAACCACTTCAAAAAAAATTGAGCGTGGCGTGTGTTAGCAGCCAGCGGTGGTGGAAACCAGAAGCTTATAGAAGCTGCATTTAAATCTTGGTGTGCCCAGCTCTGGGTCAACCACACCCTGTATTTAAGATAGCTTGAAGAAGCTGGGATTACGGAGAGTGAGAGGTAGAGAGACTAAAAAAAAAAAAGAAAGGAAGGAAGAGTGGATCGTTTTGGCATCCAGTTTTGCTCACCACATTATAAAAAAGATGTTGAGTCTCTGGAAAGAGTGCAGAGAAGAGCAACCAAGATGATGAGGGGACTGGAGGCTAAAACATATGATGAATGGTTGCGGGAACCGGGCATGGCTAGTCTAGTGAAGAGAAGGACTAGGGGAGACAGGAGAGCAGTCTTCCAGTATTTGAGGGGCTGTCACAGAGAAGAGGGGGTCAAGCTGTTTTCCAAAGCATCTGAAGGCCAGAGAAGGAATAATGGATGGAAACTGAACAAGGAGAGATTCAACCTAGAAATAAGGAGGAATTTCCTGACAATGAGAACAATCAATCAATGGAACAGAAGTTGCCTTCAGAAGTTGTGGAAGCTTCATCACTGGAGGCTTTCAAGAAGAGATTGAACTGCCATCTGCCAGAAATGGTGTAGGGTCTCCTGCTTGGGTGGAAGGTTGGAATAGATGACCTCCGAGGTCCCTTCCAATTCTGTTAATCTGAATCTATCTAAGATGATCAAAGATCTGGAGGCTAAAACATACAATGAACAGTTGCAGGAACTGGGCATGGCTGGTCTAGTGAAGAGAAGGACCAGGGAAGACAGGATAGCAGTCTTCCAATTTTGAGGGGCTCCCACAGAGAGGAGGAAAGGGATCAAGCTATTTTCCAAAGTACCTTAAGGCCAGAGAAGGAATAATGGATGGAAACTGAACAAGGAGAGATTTCAACCTAGAAATAAGGAGACATTTTCTGACAGTGCGAACAATCAATTGATGGAACAGAAGTTGCCTTCGGAAGTTGTGGGAGCTTCATCACTGGAAGCTTTCAAGAAGAGACTGGATGGCCATCTGTCAGAAACATTGTAATAGTGTTTCCTGCTTGGGCGAGGGGTTGGACTAGATGACCTACAAGGTCCCTCCCAACTCTATTCATCTGTATTAATCTGTATTAAAGGCAGACCAGATTTGAAAGCTCTTTGCTATAGCTGTGTGATGCACGTTTACCACGACGACATGGGTGTGCGTATGTGTACAGGGTGAGCAAAGAGAATCATAGGCCATTCTAATGACTTTTCATCAACCGAGGTCTCTGCCAGCCAACGTTGGCACAACGCCAACCTCATAGCTCTACTGAGCCGTGTGTTCACCCAGGGTGACGCCTAATTGAATTTAGTTTATTTATTCCTCCGATTTGTCGAACTGCCTGCTCGGCACGTGAACCCAGGGTGAGGTGTACCCTCAATAAACAACAACAAAAGTCATATAATAAGAACCTAAGCAACAAATAATAAAAAACATGACAATGAAATGCCGGGAACAATGCATTGTCCCTTTTCTGACTTGTGTCTGGGCAAAGAGCCAGCTTTTTAATGTTTTTTCAAAAGACAGGCAGGGTTGGGGGCCAACTAAATCTTGGGGAGGGGGAGAAGCTGTTTCAAAAGACAGGGACCCAGATCCTGTGGGAATATCCTGCATGGTTCTTCTTCTTCTTCTTCTTCTTCTTCTTCTTCTTCTTCTTCTTCTTCTTCTTCTTCTTCTTCTTCTTCTTCTTCTTCTTCTTCTTCCTCTTCCTCTTCCTCTTCCTCTTCTTCCTCTTCTTCCTCTTCTTCCTCTTCTTCTTCTTCTTCTTCTCCTTCTCCTTCTCCTTCTCCTTCTCCTTCTCCTTCTCCTTCTTCTTCTTCTTCATTAAAGAATTTTTTTTTTCAAATACTTCCCCCTCCCCCCTCTCTTCCTTACCCTCCCCCCCACCCCCCACCTCCGAACTTCCCGGAACAAAATACAGGGTATAGCAATTAACATAGATTAACAATTTAATTGTTAATATAGCAATATAGCAATTTAACGTAGATTTTAATGGGTGAATTTTAGGAGGGATTAGGAGGGATTTTAAATTTGGGGAAGCCAAAATTTGATTTAATTACGTTTTTAGATTATTTTTAACTTTTATATTGCTTGTATTTTAATTGTTTTAATGTTTGGCTGTTCACCGCCCTGAGTCCGTCAGGAGAAGGGCGGTATATAAATCTAATAAACTAAACTAAACTAAACTAAACTAAACTAAACTAAACTAAACTAAACTAAACTAAACTAAACTAAACTAAACTAAACTAAACTAAACTAAACTATCATATGCTAAACTAGGCTAGCTATCTATGGACTCCTATCCCCCCCTTCACACTTTAACTCCCCTTTTACCTAACTAAATATGAATATTCTTAATTTTTCTATTCATTCATAAGCTATTTGATACTTTTTGGTCCGATATTTGTTTTGAATATAATCATTCCATCTTCTCCCTTCCGATATATATATCTTTCTTGTGAATAGTCTTTCAAATATGCTGAAATTTTTGCCATTTCTGCTAAATTCGCTACTTTTAATGTCCATTCTTCAATAGTAGGCAGATCTTCCTTCTTCTAATACTGCGCCACCAAAAGTCTAGCTGCAGTTATTAAATTTAAAATCAATTCAGTCTCTATAACCGTACAATCTGTAATTATACCCGACAAAAACAACTGTGGAGTAAACTTGTATGGGTTTTTTTAATGTGTCTTTATGGATTCAGAACTCTAGAGCGGTGATGGCCAACCTTTTTCTCTTCATGCACCAAAAATGTGTGTGTGCGTGCACAACAGCATTATGTGTGCCGACACCCATAATACATTGCGCCCCCGTGCATATGCACACGACCCCCTCGTGACCCTCGCATTCGTGCGCAGGCGCATGAGGGATGGGATTCAAAAATTTTAGCAACCTGCACCACAGTGGAGGGAGGGCGTTTTCACACTCCCCAGGCTCTGGAGGGTTTCCTCAAGCCTCCCCTGGGCTCCGGAGGCCCTCTGGAGACCGGAAATGGGCCCGTTTCCAGACTTCCAGGCTGTCCGGAGGGCCCATATTTTCCCCACCCTAATCTCTGGAGGGTTTCCCTGAGCATCCGTGAGGGCAAAAACGGCCTCCCCCAGGCTCGGGAGGCCCTATAGTGGCCAGAAAGAGGCCCAATTCCAGACTTCCAGAACTTCTGGGAGTCCTGTATTTTGTCCTCCCCAGGCTCCAGGGGCTTTCCCTGGAGGATGAAAACTACGTTCCCCTGGGCTCCGGAGGCCCTCCAGGGGTCAGAAACGGGCTTGTTTCCGCACTTTTGGAATGCGTGTGCTGCACCCCCTGCACTCCCCCCTCTGCATTCAAATGAATCCTGTGCATCTGTGCACATCTCCCGCATGCGCCCCACCTCTGTGCATCCCAAAAATCAACTGGCCGGCAGGAGGTGCGCGCGTGTATACCAGTGGTGGGGTTCAAAATTTTTTACTACCAGTTCTGTGGGTGTGGCTTGGTGGGCGTGGCATGGCTTGATGGGCATGGCAGAGGAAGGATACTGTAAAATCTCCATTCCCTCCCCAATCTGGGGGAAGGTTACTGTAAAATAACCTGAGTGGTGAAGCAGACTAATGCTACTGTTAAAGATGGTATTTAGTTTCCAGCTGCCTGCAATTACTGCGAGTTCAATTCTCACCAGGCTCAAGGTTGACTCAGCCTTCCATCCTTTCTAAGGTAGGTAAAATGAGGACCCAGTTTATGGGGGCAATAAGCTGACTTTGTATAAATTATACAAAAGTATGAAGGCTATTGCTTAACGCATTGTAAGCCGCCCTGAGTCTCCGGAGAAGGGCGGCATATAAATTAAAAAAAAAAAATCCCCATTTCCTCCCGATCAGCTGGGACTCGGGAGGCAGAAAATAGATGGGGGCAGAGCCAGCCAGAGGTGGTATTTGCCAATTCTCCGAACTACTCAAAATTTCCACTACCGGTTTTCCAGAACTGGTCAGAACCTGCTGAAATGCACCTCTGGTGCATATACAGCAAAGCTGAGCTGCATGCTATAGGTTCTCCATCATAGCCCTAGAATATTGGGTTAATTTGGGATTCTGGGTAATGAAAAGAAAAAGAATTCATTCAGGAAGTGTGTTAAATTATCATGGCAAAGCAAATGTAGGAGAAGAACAAGCTGGAAGGCAGAGTTAAACGTGGCACCAGTTTGGAATCATTGTGTTGCCACAAAAGTCCAGCTCTCTGTGAATTCCATTGGCCCTTATCTTGTGCCAATTTAGCTTTGACCGTTAGTTGACTGGATGTGTAGAGGTAGCAATAATAATCCTTTCTGTGCTTTGAACTCAACGAATGCTCCTGGCTCTTCACACTGACAGCAATTAAGACGTGTTGTAATTTCTGTCCATTCAGGAACTGGATTGAACGTGTTATGTGTATAATTGTGTATTGCTTAAATATAGGGATGAACCAAAGTTCTTTATGTCTTGAGCATCTCCCATGGAGTGGTGCAGTGGCCTAGAGGTGAAGCTCTCGCCTCAGAATCAAGAGGCTATGAGTTCAATCCTAGGTAGAGGCAGATATTTTTCTCTCTCTGGGCACACTGAGAATATATCTGCTGAAAAAAACTCTGCATTGGCGAAAGGAAGGGCATCTGGCCATTTAAACACTCCGCTAGCTTCATTCTGTTGCCCAGACTCCACCCCACAAGGGATTATGGGGTCATTAAAAGAAGATGATGATGTTGTGACCTAAGCTTACTGAGTCATTACAAGACTCAAATAAATCTATTTCCAAATAAACCTATTTTATTGTAACAACTAGGAATTACGTTCATTCCCAGCTGAGTCCCAATTAGTTGCAAAACAAGTCCTTCGGAAGAAGTCCTTCTGGATAATCACCAACCTTTATCTTCTTTGACACTCTGCCAAAGGCCCTACTTGGCAAAGCCCCACGAAGTTAGAAACAAACAAGAGATGCCGACTGGAAACAGAGGTAGTGTCAGGTTTCGAGGTCGTCTCAAATAAATTGCATTTCAAACAAAGTCTTTGATGAAAAAAACTCTCATTTATTGAGCACAACATTCTAACTCCGACTCATCGTAGCCAACACTGACTTCCGACCCAAAAACCCTCCCTTTCCTTCCCCCACTCCTCTGCACTCATTGGCCATCTTCCAAGTCACTCTACCCGTAATCTACCGCTCCATCTCAAAGGAATTTCCCCCTCCCCTCCCATCTCCTAGGGGATATTATCTCCAGGGAAAATAAGTAGGTGAAAAGTCAAACGTCCCTATCCAGACGCCTCCGCTTCTCCTTCTTATGTCAGCACTAGAGTAAATGCAGCTTGAAGTGCTGACAGGTAGCAACGTTGCTTTCCTGCAAAAGGCCCAAGTGTCTTTATTTCTCTCTCTCTCTTTTTTTTTTAATTTGATTTATATGCCGCCCTTCTCCGGAGACTCAGGGCGGCTTACAATGTATTAAGCAATAGCCTTCATACTTTTGTATATTTATACAAAGTCAGCTTATTGCCCCCACAAACTGGGTCCTCAATTTACCCACCTTAGAAAGGATGGAAGGCTGAGTCGACCTTGAGCCTGGCTAGGATTGAACTCACAGAAATTACAGGCAGCTGGTTCTTAAATGCTGCCTTTAGTAGGAGGCATTAGCCCCCTACGCTACACAGGCTCATGTTGCAATTACTGCAATTACCAACCAATTACTCCAACCCCTTTTAAACCTTATGGGAGGGGCCAATCATCTCCTGGCCTTACTCCCGAGTCGTCCCTTTTGCTTTAGCTGCTCTTGCCTTCTGGCAGCTCTGCGCATGCGTGCACTAGTAACAGGCTCCTCCTGTTCTTCTGTTCCTCTGCCTCTCTGCTATCCAACTCTGGGGGCTCCAGAGTCCGCGTATCACTCCCAAGCCCTCATCCGGGCCTTCCCCAGACACCAGGACTGGCCCATGTTCCTCCCCAGCCTCCTCACTGTCTGACTCCACTGCCAGCTCCGCAGGCTGGTGGTGGACCACAACAGATGAGCATTTCCCATGGGGTGGAGAAAGTGATGTCATGCGCGCCATGATGTCATCACACAAAACTGCATGAAACAATGACGCATGGGACATCCTGGTTGCTTATAATGGATGCCTCTGCTTTCTCCCGGCGGTTGTTGAGATGCAACCCCCCCCCCCACGAGAAGCCAGCGAAAATAACTTTCTCTCTAAATTTTAGCTCCACTTTCTATTTTCTCACTTGCATGAGAGGTCAGGGTGGTTGAGATCAATAAGGAGCATAAAAGCTTTCAGGAACTACATTGACAGATGGGGTTTAAATGACTTCAGGTTGTGTTGGCTTCGGAAATGGCCATGCACCCTTTGGCTTAGCTGACTTCCTTTCTGATTTATGAAGCTGGCAAGAGCAGAGAAATGGAGCTGCCTCTTCTCCACCCATTTACAAAACTACTATCAGGTCACACAATTTTATTAGGGCTGTTGGCCTTGCTTCCACCTTAAACTCTTCCAGGAGGTCAGGAGGTCAGATCTGACCTCTGTATTTTATGAGTTCGGGACAGGTTGGCAGTTTTACCTGTTTACACCATAGTGATTGGATAATCCCAGTTTGTGTTGTCCTTCATGATGCTTTGGAGTTGCAGGTATAGATTAATAGAGTTGGAAGGGACCTTTAGGTCATCTAGTCCAACCCCTAAGGATTGCCTCTCCTTCCGATTTAAGAAAGTAAGAACTCTTGAAACGTGGTTGTTCAAAAGGATTCTTTTATTAAGCAGAAGTGATAGCAATTAAACCAATTAAAGCAAGATCTGAATACGTTTTGGCAAGACAAGTAGGATTAAAGTAGTAGAGACCCCACCCTTTAAGTCAGAATGCAGATTTTAGCCAATACACAAGCGTGAAGATGTTTTCTTTACTAGTTTCCCCGAGAACCCGAACGAACATGCATTCACACTGTTATCCTTTAAAGTGAAACAACCCACATGGCTATCATAAACATTCCTCCCGGTAAAGAGGATCCCAGGGCTCTTTGGTTGTAAAATATCTGTTGACACAGGCAATGCTAGCAAATCGAATCCAAGTCTCCCCCTTCCTCCAATTGAATGGCAGTATCACTTTTAGGGATCTGACACCCCTGCCCAAGCAGGAGACCCTACACCATTTCTGACCGATGGCAGTCCAGTCTCTTCTTGAAAGCTTCCAGTGATGGAGCTCCCACAACTTCCGAAGGCAACTTCTGTTCCACCGGTTGATTGTTCTCACTGTCAGAAAATTTGTCCTTATTTCCAGGTTGAATTTTGTTCAGTTTCCATCCATTATTCCTTGTCTGGCCTTCATGTGCTTTGAAAAATAGCTTGATCTCCTCCTCTCTGTGGCAGCCCCTCAAATATTGGAAGATGCTATCCTGTCACCCCTGGTCCTTCTCTTCACTAGTCTAACCATGCCCAGTTCCTGCAACCATTCTTCATATATTTTAGTCTCCAGGCCTTTAATCTCTTAGATAATTCAGATTAACAGAGTTAGAAGGGACCTTGGACGTCATCTAGTCCACACCATCCAAGCAGGAGACCCTACACCATTTCTGACAGATGGCAGTCCAGTCTCTTCTTGAAAGCCTCCAGTGATGAAGTTTCCACAACGTCCGAAGGCTCCAAGTTGAATCACTAGAGTAGCCAGGCCCAGTTCCCGCAACCGTTCTTCGTATGTTTTAGTCTCCAGTCCCTTCATCATCCTGGTTGTTCTTCTCTGCACTCTTTCTAGAGTCTCAACATCTGTTTTATAGTGTGGTGACCAAAACTGAATGCAGTACTTTTGGCGTGGTCTTACTAAGGCTTTATAGAGTGATATTAGAACCTTACTTGTTGTTCGCCTATGTCTTTTTATTGCTGGTTTTAATTGTAAGGTCTTTCCTTATAATTCTGATTCTGAAATAAAGCATTCCAACAGGCCATTTTCTGAATTCACAGATTCGAAAAGATCTTCTGAAGTCAACCCACACTTTTGTTAACACAGGCATCATCCATATGGACACAGGGCCAACAGTTGGCCAATCAGCCAATCTTTGGACATCTCTCATTGAAGAGAAGCCCAACATTTTCCTAGGTCGCTGAATCCACCACTCAACTATTCTTAGCATTCAGGAAGGTTGGCCCCAACCTTCAGCCACAAAGTACTACCTTGCTTGTTATTTAGCTTTATCGCATTGCTTACACCTCTGGTACCATTTTAGTTATCCTCTCCGGCTGCCCAGGTTTGTAGAAACATTTATAGAGAAGCAATCAGTGTATTCCATGTGTCAGGCCTGCCACTATGTCAGCCTGTAAGTAGAAATGATCCTTGGCTCCATTTGCTGAGAAAAGTCTAGCTCACTAGAGATCACCTGTATTGCAGTATTGCAAAGCCAGAACTGAGAATCGCACGCCAAATATCTCTAAATTCTATTTTTCCATTAACGATCTCTCATTGCTCATCCCAGTGTAACTAGTGTAATCAGGTTCAGGCAACATGTTTTCATAATGGTCTGTCCAAGCGCAGGTTGGTAAGCGGTTCCTTCTTTCTTCCAGCTGGGTGACCTTGAGGTAGCGTCTCAAGGAGACACAGCACTTACTTTTGTTTTCCCAAGTATTCTCCCTTTGATTCCCTCTCCCCACAGTTCATGGCAGTCTGTTACCGTATAGCACAGGAGTCTGCAACCTTAAACACTCAAAGAGCCATTTGGACCCGTTTCCCACAAAAAAGAAAACACAGGGAGCCACAAAACCCTTCCTGTGCCTGACTGTTTCTTGAGCGGCCACAAAACTAGCATATGTAGTTGAATGAAACCTTCTGTTTTCTTCTGAAACTTTTCTTTTCTTGGATTTATCCATGGTTGGCTTACCGGGGGTTGAACAGCTCAATAAATTGCATGCTGATGGGTGTCACATATTGGCGGTTGTGACGCATATTTTGAGTGACAAGGAGCCTCAGCAGAGGGGTGAAAGAACCACATGCAGTCCAGAGCCGCAGGTTGCTGACCCCTGGTATAGCACAAGCAAGCATAAGGTGGCAACCAGAGATGGTATTCAACCAGTTCGGACTGGTTCAGACAAACCGGTAGCAGTGACTGCAGGTAGGCCCACCTGCCCCTGCCCTGATGTAATGCCATCATATTTAGGAACGTTTTTGAGGCTGGGTGCATGCGTGGAAGGCACACACACTCGAGCATGCAGCGAGTATGCGGAAGGCCGGGTGCATGCGTGGAAGGCACACGCACACAAGCATGCAGCGAGCATGCGGAAGGCAGGGTGCATGCATGGAACGCACACGCACTTGAGCATGCAGCGAGCATGCGGAAGGCCGGATGCATGCATGGAACACACACGCACACAAGCATGCAGCGAGCATGCGGAAGGCCGGGTGCATGCGTGGAAGGCACACGCACACGAGCATGCAGCGAGCATGTGGAAGTCCGGGTGCATGCATGGAATGCACACGCACACGAGCATGCAGCGAGCATGCGGAAGGGCGGGTGCATGCGTGGAAGGCACATGCACACAAGCATGCAGCGAGCATGCGGAAGGCCAGGTGCATGCATGGAAGGCACACGCACTCGAGCACTCGAGCATCCAGTGAGCTTGCGGAAGGCTGGGTGCATGCGTGGAAGGTGCAGCATGGAAGTTTGTGTGGTGAATCGGTGTCGAGAATATATGAAACCCACTGCTGATGGCAACTGACAGCATGGTTATAATGCCTTATATACCTTCTCCCTGGGTTGGTGTCAGAGTGCTGTCCCCTTCTTCCATGATCGTTCTTTTCTGCCTCTACGTGGCTGTATGTTTCTTGGCACGGAGGCCTCCCAGTATAGTATGTACAGAGACCATAAGTAACATCTGAAAGGCTTCCTGGCCCCCATCACCATGTTCATCTCACCACGTCTTCTCCGGATTGCCTCTCCCACCCATTCCCCAGGGGCTGGCTGAGCAAGCAGAGAAGAGGAGCTGGAGCGTTGAAAGGTCAAGAGACTAATAAGGGCAATACTTCATCCCAGAAATATGCAAGACGTTGCACTCTGTAGGCATTGCCCAAAAGGATCGAGATTAGAAAAAGCTGGGGGAAAAAAAAGGTTCCCCATCAAAGCTCGGCGTGTTTTTAATTTGGAGCTCTGCATATCGCTCTGTGACCCCTGACAGATTGTTTCACCACACTTCTCTAATCTTTTAATGCAAGAAATCTGTAAAGAGAAAACCTTTTCTTGTCCCGGTTCCATATCTGTGGGGCGCGATTTAATGCGAGTCTATTCATAAGGAACCCATTAATTTTGACAGCAAGGCCTCCTTGGGTTATTGCCTATTTTTCTAACTGATCTAGGACCGTTATGAAGATTTTATAACTTGCTAATTGGAACAGAATTTAGATTGTTTAGACCTGGAACTTATATGATCTTAAAGTGTGCTAAGTCACCTCTGCTATCATCATCATCATCATCATCATCATCAGAAGGGACCTTGGAAGTTTTCTACCCGGTTTCTCCGAAAATAATACCCAACCAGAAAATTAGTCCTAGCATGATTTCAGGATGCTCGTAATATAAGCCTTACCCCAGGGGTGAAATGTTCCCAGTTTGGACCCGATCACCCGATCCAGTAGCGATGGAGTCGGGTGGTTCGGAGAACCAGTAGCAAAAATCCCTGCCCCCTCCCCCCATGCCCAGCTGAGCTGCAGAATCATAGAGACTTTTTCTTTTAATTTTTAAAAGCATTTTTTCTACAACCTCTTCGGCCGAAAAAATGCTTTTAAAAGTTAAAAAAAAAAGCCTCTGATGATTGCATGGCTCAGCTGGGATCGTCAGAGGCTTTTAAAAGCATCTTTTCTACAACCTCTGAAGAGATTGTAGAAAAAATGCTTTTAAAAGCCTCTGATGATCCAAGCTGAGTTGCCTGATCGTCAGAGGCTTTTTTCCTTTTAAATGCCTCTGCTGATCCAAGCTGAGTTGCCTGATTGTCAGAGGCTTTTAAAACAAAAAAAGCCTCTGACAATCAGGCAACTCAGCAGGGATCGTCAGAGCCTTTTGAAAGCATTTTTTTGCAACCTCTTCACTGAATTGCCTGATCGTCAGAGGCTTTTTTCCTTTTAAATGCCTCTGCTGATCCAAGCTGAGTTGCCTGATCATCAGAGGCTTTTAAAAGAAAAAAAAAGCCTCTGACGATCAGGCAACTCAGCAGGGATCATCAGAGCTTTTTGAAAGCATTTTTTTGCAACCTCTTCGCTGAAGAGGTTGTAGAAAAGATGCTTTTAAAAGTAAAAAAAAAATTGGCCATGCCCACCCGGTCACATTCCTCCCCCCCCCCACCAAGCCACATCCGCAGAACTGGTAGTAACAAATTTTAGATTTCACCACTGCCCTACCCCCAAAATAAGCCCCAGTTCAGATTGTCAGCCAGGTGGATGCATTTAGTACCGTATTTGCCCTAAAATAAGAGCTAACCAGAAAATAAGCCCTAATGCATCCTTCGGAGCAAAAACTAATACAAGACCCGGTCTTATTTTCAGGGAAACACAGAAGTCCAATCCCCTATACAAGCAGAGATCTATACTATTTCAGACAGATGGCTCCCCATCTCTTCTTAAAAGCCTCCAGTGATGAAATACTTTCGGTTGTCCCACTGGTTAATTGTCCTCACTGTTAGGAAGTTTCTCCTTTGTCCCAAGTTGCTTCTCTCCTCATTTAGTTCCCATCCATTGTTTCTTGTCTTGCCTGACACTGATGCTTTAGAACATAAATTGATCCCCTCTTCTTTGTGTCAGCCGTTCAAATATTGGAATGCTGCTATCACATGCTATATCTGATATCCTTTTATTTAAGCAGAGTCCCTAGGCTAGTATTTCTCAGTCTTGGTGACTTTAAAATGTGTTGTTTTCCAGAATTCTCTAGATCCAGCAATGTGGTTTTTCTCCTTGGTGATTCCTTTTTTTTTTACAAACATATCACATCAGTGCATGAATGCTGTGGCACCTGTCATACATTCTAATACAAATAAAACTAGTAAGTCATAGTTATTAAATTAGTCATAGTTATTACATTCAATCAACTTATGTACTTCTAATAATAATATACAATTATAATAAGTTGCAATCTATCATTATTCAATTATTCCATGTTTTCTCTTATTGTTACTTTTATTTTATTATATGTCTACACTAACATTCCCCCTTCTCTTATTTCTATTACTTATTCTAACTTTTAATCATGTTATCATTTACTGAAAAGCATTTTCTTTCTATCCTACCTAACTTCTAGTCATGCCACCTACCTTTAAAAAAAGGGGGGGAAAAGAGAGCTAGAGAAAAGGAAAAGCTAATCAGAACGACAAAGAAAAGAAATCATCTATCCATCATCTCTTGCCCGCTTCAATACTTTAGTTGATATACTTTTTAAGATTTGCCTCCCACATTCTTCTCTAGGATCTTAATCTCTATCTGTAACTGCTTCTTGATGATTCCTTGATTAGGACTGTTTTCTGCTTGCTTAATTGTTTGTCTGGTGTTAATCCCTGCTTATCTGAGCATAGGCTGCTGGAGAGGATGTGTTTATAAAACTATATTGAGTGGAGTTTACCCTAAATTGATGTTTCTCAAACTTGGCAATCTTAAAATGTGTAGACTTCAGCTCCCAGAATTCCCCATATAGCCTGACTGGGGAATTTTGGGAATCAAAGTCCACACATCTCAATGCTGCCAAGTTTGACAAACACTGATCTAGAGAAACTCAAAATCAAAAAGAATTTGGCAGCGTCTCTTAAGACAAACTTTAAAAAAAAAAGAAATTAGCCATGATCTTTCCACCTTAAAACAAGTCCATCTTTCGAGTCCATCTGCTGGCCGGCTCACAATCTGAGTCTTAGATTCTCATGATGCAATGCAGGAAAAGTTGGTGGGGCCCCAGGGTTGCTAGGAAATCCTAATGTTTTCAAGTTTGGGTGAAACTGTGGAATCATAAGAGCCAATTTTGCAAACGCTTGAGCCAAACTATGATACAGTATGAATTGCGATGAAGAACGCTTGCAGGAATTGGGTATGGCCAGTCTAGAGAAAAGAAGGACTTGGGGGGGACATGATAGCAGTCTTCCAGTATTTGAGGGGCTGCCACAAAGAAGAGGGGGTCAAATTATTTTCCAAAGCACCAGGAGGCAAGACAAGAAACAAGGGATGGAAGCTAATCAAGGAAACAAGCAATCTGGAATTAAGGAGAAACTTCTAACAGTGAGGACAATTAACCAGTGAAACAGCTGGCCTGCAGAAGTTATGGGTCCGTGATGGCGAACCTATGGCACGCATGCCAAAGGTGGCACGTGGAGCCATATTGGTGGGCACGCAAGTGTTGCCCTAGCTCAGCTCCAGCAAGCATGCATGCGCTGGCCAGCTGATTTATGGGCTTTCTGGGTCCGACGGAAGTCAGCAAACGGGCTGTTTCCGGTCTCCAGAGGGCCTCCGGGGAGGTGGGGAAGATTGTTTTTGCCCTCCCCAGGCTCCTAGAAAGCCTCTGGAGCCTGGGGAGGACAAAAAAAAAACGGGCCTACCGGGCCCACTGTGCCATCACATGTCAAAAGTGGGGGGGAGCATGGGGGGGTCACTCACACATGCATGGAAGGGGGGCAGGACACATAGAATTATGGGTGTGGCATGCATGCACGCGACCACCCCACATCCCCCCAGCTTTTGGCATGCATGCGATGGCAAAAAGGTTAGCCATCACTGTTATAGGTGCTTCATCCCTGGAGGTTTTTAAGAAGAGACAGGTCAGCCACTTGTCGGAAATAGTATAGGATCTCCTGCTTGGGCAGGGGGCTGGACTAGAAGACCTCCAAGCTTCCTTCCAGTTCTGTTCTGATTGGTTGGTTGGTTGGTTGGTTGGTTGCAAATTCTGATTCTTCTTATCATAATAATGGTAGCAGAGAAAGGTCATAAAATCGGACCTCACTCATGTTAACAAGTGCCTTGCTCAGAAATGGAAATTCTGGTCCCAATTGTGGCCATAAATCGAGAACTATCTGTATATACCATATTAAAAAAGAAGCCAGTGGTTTCTTAGAAACAGGGGGTTGGACTAAATAGAAGGTCCCTTCCAGCTCTATTATGATTGAAGGGTGTGTGTGTGTGTGTGTGAGAGAGAGAGAGAGAGAGAGAGAGAGAGAGAGAGAGAGAGAGAGAGAGAGAGAGAGACAGACAGACAGACAGAGAAACAGAGATAGAGAGATAGAGAGAGACAGACAGACAGAGAGAGAGACACACACACAGACACACACAAAGAGAGACAGAGAGAGAGACAGAGACAGAGAGAAATAGAGACAGAGAGACAGAGAGACAGAGAGAGACACACAGAGACACACACAGAGAGACAGACAGACAGAGAGAGACAGGGAGAGAGACACACACAGAGACACACACAGAGACAGGCAGACAGAGAGAGACAGACAGAGAGAGACACAGAGAGAGAGACAGAGACAGAGACAGTGAGAAATAGAGATAGAGAGACAGAGACAGAGAGAGACACACAGAGACACACACAGAGAGACAGACAGAGAGAGACAGAGAGACAGAGAGAGAGAGAGAGAAAGAGACAGACACACACACACAAAGAGAGAGACAGAGACAGAGAGACACACACAGAGAGACAGAGAGAGACAGAGACAGAGACAGAGAGACAGAGAAAGAGACAGACAGACAGAGACAGAGAGACAGAGAGAGACACACACAGAGAGAGACAGAGAGACACAGAGAGAGAGACAGAGAGACAGAGACAGAGAGACAGAGAGAGAGACACACAGAGAGAGATAGAGAGACACAGAGAGAGAGACAGAGACAGAGAGACAGAGAGACACAGAGACAGAGAGAGATACACAGAGACAGAGAGAGAGAGAGACAGAAAAAGAGACAGACAGAAAAAGAGACAGACAGACAGAGACAGAGAGACAGAGAGACAGAGAGAGACAGAGAGACAGAGAGACAGAGAAACGCAGAGAGAAAGAGAGAGACACACACACACACACACAGACACAGACAGAGAGACAGAGAGAGAGAGAGACAGAGAGAGAGAGAGACAGAGAGAGACAGAGAGAGAGAGACAGAGAATGACATTGACCCAAATGTCACTTCAGCAGAAGACTGGAAGATTTTAACCCTCCATATTGGTTAAATTGAAATGGAGTCTGTAGGATATATCCTTAAATTTCAAAACAGCTGTAGACTTTCTCCCAGCAACTTTTAAGGCAGCAATTTGTCCTACCGATGTACGCATGTGTGCCCTTTCCCCACCTGCTCCATTCCCTGCCCTGCCTTCCAGCAACACGACAAGGGTTAAGTTGGTTGGAGAGATCCTTTCCCTGCTGCAAAATTGGACCGGAGTGCTTGTCATTTTCACGTGGAAAGATTGGGCTCTTGCACTGCCCTGCCAAAAACTTTGATTTGGAGGGGTTAAAAAAAAAATGCAGCTGCTCTGGTAACTTTGCAAAAACATTTTTTACTCAGATGCGGAATGAAGAACAGGCCACCCCACCTGATCCTGGCGTGTTGTTGTTGTTGTTTCTTTCTTCCCAGGCCTTTTCTTTTTTTTAAAAAAAAAAAAAGATTGAAAGAGTGATGTAGCAGGCAAAAGTTATGCAAGCCTGTAATTATTGTGAGTTGCCTCTCCCAAGTGGCTTAAAAGACATGCACCCTGGTGGTTAGAATTACTGCGTGATTTCTTAATTCCAGGAATTCTTCTCATTGTTTTCATCCCTGGTAGATATTTAGTATGATTTGGATCGCTACCACGAGAATAGGATACCCGGGTTTCCTTTTTGTTTTTTAAAATTGCTAATCTTCTGCGATAAATTTTCTTCGATCTGAGTCTTCACAGAGATGGGGTAGTCTGTTGAATCTGCCATCTAAGCTCATAGAAAGGTTGTAGGCGGGTTATAGAAGAGTTTATTATGGGATGGACAGACCGTCAGCCAGATGTTCAGCCTGGATTTGGCACTTTTGTCCACCACTAAGGACCTGGGATAGGCAGATGTTGTCATTTGGTGATGTTCAAGATGAAGGAAGGAAGGAAGGAAGGAAGGAAGGAAGGAAGGAAGGAAGGAAGGAAGGAAGGAAGGAAGGAAGGAAGGAAGGAAGGAAGGAAGGAAGGAAGGAAGGAAGGAAGGAAGGAAGGAAGGAAGGAAGGAAGGAGAAGGGAACAGAAAGAGGGAGGGGGAGGGAGGAATGAGAATGAGAAGAAGGATGGAAGAAAGGGAAGGAGGGAAGAAGGGAGGAAGGGAGCGAAGAAGGGAAAAAAGAAGAGAGGGAGGGATAGGAATAAGAAGGGAGGGAAGAAAGGAGAAATGAAGGGAACAGAAAGAGGGAGGGAGGGGAGGGAGGGAGGGATGGGAATGAGAAGAAGGAGGGAAGAAAGGGAAGGAGGGAAGAAGGGAGGGAAGGAGGGAAAAAAGGAAGAGAGGGAGGGATAGGAATAAGAAGGGAGGGAAGGAAGGAAGGAAGAGAGGGAGGGATGGGAATAAGAAGGGAGGGAAGGAAGGAAGGAAAAAAAGAGAGGGAGGGATGGGATGGGAATAAGGGAGGGAAGGAACAAAGGAAGGAAGGAGAAATGAAGGAAAGGGGAACAAAGTAGGGAAGAAGGGAAGGAAGGAGGGAAAAAGGAAGAGAGAGAGGAATGGAAAAGAAGGGAGGAAAGGAAGGAAGGAAGGAAGGAAAGGAGAAATGAAGAGAAGAGGGAGGGAGGGAGAGCAAGGGTGCAATGGAAATGAGAAGAAGGTGGAAGAAAGGGAGGGAGGGAGGGAGGGAGGGAGGGAGGGAGGGAGGGAGGGAAGGAAGGAAGGAAGGAAGGAAGGAAGGAAGGAAGGAAGGAAGGAAGGAAGGAAGGACATTGAAAGGGTGAGAGGAGATGATGCTATTTATTTTCATGTCTGGTGGACTTGCAAAAAAGTTAAAGCATTTTGGATAAAAATATGGTGGATTATTCAGAACCTCTTGAAAAAACAGATAAAATTTACTCCACAGTTGTTCTTGTTAGGTATTATAAAAGACTGTATGGTTATATTTATTTATTTGTTTGTTTGTTTCAATTTATAAACCGCCTTTCTCCTTGCGGACTCAGGGCGGTAAACAGCCAGAATAAAAACATGGTATACAAAAATTAAAAGCAATTAAAAATTATTAAATATTTTCGGCCGACAATTAAAACAATCCAATTTAAAATCAATTTCAATTTAAAACAGAGGATGGGATCAAGCAAGCCCAGCTAGATGGAACAAGTGGGTTTTAAGGGCCCGACGAAAGGTCCGGAGGTCTGGAATCCTGCGTATCTCCGGGGGTAGGTCATTCCAGAGGGCGGGCGCTGCCACAGAGAAGGCTCTCCCCCTGGGGGTCGCTAGCCGACACTGTCTGGCCGACGGCACCTGGAGGAGGACCTCTCTGTGCGAGCGTACTGGCCAGTGGGAGGCTATTGGCGGCAGAAGGCGGTCCCGCAAGTACCCAGGTCCTAAGCCATGGAGCACTTTAAAGATGGTCACCAACACCTTGAAGTGCACCCGGAAGACCACCGGGAGCCAGTGCAGCTCGCGCAGGAGAGATGTCACATGGGAGCGCCACGTCGCTCCCATAATTCCCCGCGCAGCCGCATTCTGGACCAGTTGGAGCCTCTGGATGCACCCCAAGGGGAGCCCCATTTAGAGAGCATTGCAGTAGTCCAGGCGGGAAGTCACGAGAGCGTGAGTGACCGTGCGTAGGGAGTCCCAATCCAGAAAGGGACGCAACTGTTCTTCTAAAGACAGCCGTGCGTCCAGGAGGTTGCGAGCCCTCTCTGTGGGGGCCAATGTCTCGCCCCCAATAGTCAGCAATGGCACCAGCTGGCTATATCAGGATGCCGGCAGCCACAGCCACTCAGTCTTGGAGGGGTTTAGTCAGAGCCTGTTTCTCCCCATCCAGACCCGCACAGCTTGCAGGCACCGGGACATCACTTCAACGGCATCGTTGGGGTGGCCTGGGGTGGAGATATACAGCTGGGTGTCATCAGCGTACTGATGGAACTCCACCCCAAAGCCACGGATGATCTCACCCAGCGGCTTTACATAAATGTTGAACAGAAGGGGCGAGAGGACCGATCCCTGCGGCACCCCACAAACAAGGCGCCTCGGAGTCGACCGCTGCCCCCCTGTCAACACAGATTGGGACCGGGTCAGAGAGATAGGAGGAGAACCACCGTAGAATGGTGCCCCCCACCCCTAACCCCTCCAACCGGCGCAACATGATACCATGGTCGATGGTATCAAAAGCTGTTGAGAAATCTAATAGGACCAGGATAGAGGAGCACCCCCTATCCCGCGCCCTCCAGAGATCATCCACCAACGCGACCAATGCCGTTTCCGTGCTGTGCCCAGGCCGGAAGCTGGACTGGAGTGGATCTAGATAGACAGCTTCATCCATTAGAAACTAATTTGATTCTGAACTTAATAACTGCAGCAAGACTCTTCGTGGCGCAGTATTGGAAGAAGGAAGATCTACCATCCATTGAAGAATGGACATTAAAAATAACAAATTTAGCAGAAATGGCGAAAATTTCAGCATATCTAAAAGATCATTCAAATGAAAAAATTATGTTGGAATGGAAAAGATGGATAGAGTATATTCAAGGCAAATATAAGACTAAAAAATTACAAATAGCTTATGAATAAAGAATGAGTTAAGAGAGTTTTATAAAGTACTTAATGTTAGTTTAGTAAAAGGGAATTAAAAGTTCAAGAGGGTGATAAGAGACTATAGATTATTAGTTTATATTAGCTTATGATTGTTAAATGTGATACTCTGTATTTTGCTCTGGGAAGTGGGGGTGGGTGGGTTGGGGAGGGTAAGGGGGGAATGGGTGGGAGGAGGGGGAAGAGGAAATGTATGTAAAACTTTTAAAAATTTTCAATTAAAAAAAGAAAGGGTGAGAGGGAAGAAGAGAGAGAGGGAGGGAAGGAATGTAGGAAGGAAGAATTGCAACAATAATTCAGCAAAAGAAATATCAGCTGCATAGCCAAAAACTTCCAGTGCAGATTTAAAAGAGCCAAACTCTACTTAGAACAGCCAAACTCTTGGTGCATTTTCTCCCACCTTCATTTTCTCCTACCCTGCAGTTTTATCTCATCCCCTTTTGCAAAGATGGGGGGCAGGGGGGGAGAGTTCTTTTGGGATTGTAACTATGAAAACACTAAAAGAGCATTTCTCCCCCTCCCAATGAGGCATTGATCAAATCTTTCTTTCTTTCTAGACGCCCCTCCAGTACAGCCAAGCCACGAACCGAAGTAATCAAGTGAGACTGTATTGTGCCTTTCTGGATTACAGGTGAGTTGTCATCCTGGTATAAGACTTATTTGTTGCCAGGTGCATCCAACCGTGTCATCTGCTCACTCGGAATAATGAAATCATGATTCTTCTTGGCAGCAAAGCTAAAACAGGGGACTAGGCCATTATCAAGAGGGACGCGGTGGCTCAGCGGCTAAGACGCCGAGCTTGTCGGTTGAGAGGTCATTGTTAAGTATTGAATGAACATTCAAAGGGACCAATCAGAAACGAGTAGCTGGAGCGGGAAATTTAAAGGCACGTCAGTGGCTGAAGCCGCGGACAGCTCCCTTTAAAAGGGGCTGCCGTGGCTCGCATTGGCGTTTGCTGTACCGGAGCTGAATAAACTGATTTAACTGCCGTACATGTCCTGCATCCTCTGTCTACGCCCACTATTCAACAGTGGGCAGTTCAATGGTTCGAACCCCTAATGCCGCTTAACGGGGTGAGCTCCCGTGACTTGTCCCAGCTTCTGCCAACCGAGCAGTTTGAAAGCACCTAAACAAAAGATGCAAGTAGAAAAATAGGGACCCCCTTTGGTGGGAAGGGAACAGAGTTTTGTGCACCTTTGGCGTTGAGTCATGTCGGCCACATGACCATGGAGACGTCTTCGGACAGCGCTGGCTCTTCGGCTTTGAAATGGAGATGAGCACCGCCCCCTAGAGTCGGGAACGACTAGCACGTATGTGCGAGGGGAACTTTTATTTTTTAGGCCATTATTAACTCAAGTCTGGGGGGAGTGGTATTATTATTATTATTATTTACTTTATTCATTAAACATGAAACTCAGTCAACTGAATATTCAAAAATGTGTCACAAATACCATTGACTGATGCTAATGGTTGATACGGTTGCTGCCAGCATCCTAGGTATTTTTTAAAAAAATTTTTAATTTTAATTTGATTTATATGCCGCCCTTCTCCGGAGACTCAGGGCGGCTTACAATGCGTTAAGCAATAGCCTTCATACTTTTGTATATTTATACAAAGTCAGCTTATTGCCCCCACAAACTGGGTCCTCAACCAAGTACCTTCTTAAAATGTACGATATTTATTTTTTTAATTATTGTTATTGTTTTTTAAGAAAAGCAAACAAACCCTCACATCTGGCAAAAAGGAAAACCACTGGAATACTTGAGTGATGCAGGCCAACCATGTGGCATTTTTGGACTGGCACCGTCACTTAAATTCTCATCCTTTACAACATCTTACAAAATCTTACGAAACCCAATAGATGTGGCTGAGAGGACAGGTTTGAGCTCCTGGTCTCCAAAAACAGAAGACATTATTTTTATTTGATGGGGTGACCGGGAGGAAGGTTCCCACCCTGGAAGATGGGTCTGGAGTGATCTGGGATGATCTGAAGATCTGGTGATGGTTAATGCAGTTTTTGGATCCCAGTTTTTGGCTCTTACTCAACAGTTTCTGTGTTCTTCAACTTTGGTGTTTGGTCTGCACTGGAGCTCTCTAAACATCTGAATGCATCTGAATGCATCTGAATGCAAAATCAACTGGGACAGTTTAGAACCTGAGTTTTTATCTTTGGTTCCAGCACCATTCCCACTGTAACACCCATGCAGTGGGTAAATTCAAAAATTTTCCCTACCAGTTCTGTGGGCATGGCTTGGTAGGTGTGGCTTGATGGTCATGTGACCGGGAAAACCAACAATCACACTTCACACAAAAATAACACAAAAGCTACACAACTCACTCACACACAATGCAAAAGCAGCTGGACTTCACACAAAATGGCCCCTGCAACAAGCAGGAACAGAGGTGGGTTTCAGCAGGTTCTGATCAATTCTGGAGAACCGGTAGCGGAAATTATGAGTAGTTCAGAGAACCTTTAGTAAAAATTCCGGCTGGCCCCGCCCCCATCTATTCTCTGCCTCCCAAGTCCCAGCTGATCGGGAGGAAATGGGGATTTTGCAGTAACCTTCCCCTGCCACACCCACCAAGCCATGCCACGCCCACCAAGCCACGCCCACAGAACCGGTAGTAAAAAATTTGAAACCCACCACTGAGCAGGAACCTCACAGAGTCAAAGAGAGCTCAAAAACAAACTATCACACTTTACACAAAAATACCGGTTCGGGCAATAGGTAGTAAAAAAAATGATTTAAAACATAAAAAAAAAAAAATTCCGGCAATTGTACGGCACAGCTGATTGTCACAGCTGATCGTCGGAACCTTCTTTAAAAACTTTTTTTAAAGCATTTTTTTTACTACCTATTTGCCTGAACCAGTAGTAAAAAAAAATGCTAAACTGGTTTTTACAACCAATTCAGGCGAACTAGTAGCATTTTTACTACCTCTTTGGGCAATCCAGCCCGAACCGGTAGCATTTTACCCCTGCACCCAGGAAATGGTGTTTTTTTCTCCCTTTCTTTTCAGAAAATTATGAAATACTATGGGTGAATGGGTTTTTTTTCTTATTTAGCCAAAATAGAAAGCAATCAGAGGCATGATGTGCAGTTTTATGGAGCCCGCTCTGTCTTCTCCTTGCCCCACTCCATCATTCATTATTGGTTTCACATTATGCAACATTCTTTAGAAGTGTTCGGCCTAAAAACGTCGTTAAGTAAATAATTTGGGCACAAAAAAGGGACACTGGTACTTTGGCGCTCATCGTTAATTGGTTCCGGGAGGCGTGATGAGCACCAAAAACGATGACAATTTTTTTCCCAAAAGGAATTAGAAGTTCACAAAATAGCTGACACCTAGAAGTTCTAACTTGTATTTTGAATGTTCCAAAGATGCTTTTTTCAAGGTTGACTCAGCCTTCCATCCTTTCTAAGGTGGGTAAATTGAGGACGCAGTTTGTATAAATATACAAAAATATGAAGGCTATTGCTTAATGCATTGTAAGCCGCCTTGAGTCTCCGGAGAAGGGTGGCATATAAATCAAATAAATAAATAAATAAATAAACAAACAAACAAACAAACAAACAAACAAGTAAGGAAAGAAAGAAAGAAGAAAGAAAGAAAGAAAGGAAGGAAGGAAGGAAGGAAGGATCTATATGAGCCTTGGTGGTGCAGTGCACTAAAGTGCTGTTAAGTAGCACTTAGCTGCCAGCTGCCTGCAATTACTGCGAGTTCGAATCTCACCAGGCTCAAGGTTGACTCAACCTTCCATCATTTCTAAGATGGGTAAATTGAGGACCCAGTTTGTGGGGGCAATAAGCTGACTTTGTATAAATATACAAAAGTATGAAGGCTACTGCTTAATGCATTGTAAGCCGCCTTGACTCTCCAGAGAAGGGTGGCATATAAATCGAATAAATAAATAAGGAAAGAAAGAAAGAAAAAAAGGAAGGAAGGAAGGAAGGATCTATAAGAGCCTTGGTGGTGCAGTGCACTAAAGTGCTGTTAAGTAGCACTTAGCTGGCAGCTGCCTGCAATTACTGCGAGTTCGAATCTCACCAGGCTCAAGGTTGACTCAACCTTCCATCCTTTCTAAGGCAGGTAAATTGAGGACGCAGTTTGTGGTGGCAATAAGCTGACTTTGTAATAAATATACAAAAGTCTGAAGGCTATTGCTTAACGCATTGTAAGCCGTCCTGAGTCTCCGGAGAAGGGCGGCATATAAATCAAATTTAAAAAAAAGAAAAAAGAAAAAAAAGAGGCAACTGGACTTTCTGGTTTTTCTTTGAAGGTGTTTTGGTTCTCATCCAAGACATTTCTTCAGCTCTGACTGGATGATGGGAAGAAGCTGAAGAAGCTTCTCAGATGAGAAGCGAAACATCTTCAAAGAAAAACCAAAAAGTCCAGTTGCCACTTGAGAAAAAAGCACCTCTGGGGCAACCATGACCTGGGTGACTGAGAATCTCCATAGAACATTTGTGTTTGGAATACCAATCAAAGGATGAGTACCGGGACAAGATTCTCACATCAAAATGTGTCGAGTATCAAATTGGGTAAGTTTCAAAGCCGTTGAGGGTACCACTGTACGTCCATCTTTTGCAGAAACGGAAGCGGTGTTTGGTCCAACCAAGGCTGTGTGCGTGACGGGGGTGACCTCAACTATTCTACCTGCCTGTGCAACCATCTCACCAACTTTGCCATTTTGATGCAAGTGGTGCCACTAACGGTAAGCCAAGTCAAATATTCATAACTGTGGTGTGGTGTGTTTAGGCAAACTAATAGTCCTGGATCATCTAGACTGGGGTTCCTCAACCTTTCGGACCTCAGGGACCACTAAATTCATAATTTTAAATCCCACAAACCACTAATATGATCTGCCTAATGACTGGGTGGGTGGGTGTGGCTAGGTGGTCATGTGACTCCGGAGCCTCCAGAGGCAGACAGCAGAGAGGCAGAGGAACAGGAGGAGCCTGTTCCTAGTGCACGCATGAGAAGAGCTGCCAGAAGGCAAGAGCAGCTGAAGCAAAAAGGACGACTCAGGAGTAAGGCCAGGAGATGATTGGCCCCTCCCATAAGGCTTAAAAGAGCAGCAAGGAGCCGTTGGGTTCTTTGCAGAAAAGCAACGTTGATTCCAGTGCTTCTTGTCAGCGTCTCTTGAACTTTGTGGGGGTTTTGCCAAGAAAAGCCTTTGGCAGGTTGCCAAAGACATCAAAGGTTGTTGATAAGGCCGTAGGACCGGTTACGAAGAATTTTGTTTTGGACTAAGCTGAGAATGAATTAATTCTCAGCTCTTTTAATAAAATAAGTTTGTTCAGGACTGAATTGTGTTTGGTAATCACTACGTGGGCCTCGGTCACAACACCCTCAACCCACACGGCAGACTTGGCTGTTCCCGCTCAACGCTGGGTGGTACGACTCCTGCCTTTTGGCAAAGGCCCTAATTAATCTTTTTGGATCCAACGATCAGATGGATGATACAAACTTTGGCCCGATCACATGTCCGCCTTGTATCATCTAAGCAAATGGGAATTCATCTCCACGTCTTGCTTGCCAAGGACCTTGGTGCCGATTGGCTGTGCTAAAAGAAGAAGACAATTTACAATTAGGATTAACTGGAAAAAGCTGCAAGAGATGATTTTGCATTCAAATATTTGCCTGGAGTGTGTGTTTATTCCGCACAGGTTGTTCTAATCCACGGAGACCCCTTGCCAATGTTTGCACAGTTCCTCAAATTTGTTTTATTCACAAAGATTCATTTCCCTCTTTTTCTGCTTTTTCTCCTCCCCCTCTTCCCCCCCCCCCATAAACTGAAATTCACCTACTTGCTTTCTCTTCAAGTGGCTGGTTCATTTCATAGTCATTGATTTATTTTGCAGGCAAGATAAATTTATCTTCCACTTTGTGGAATTTTTCACCATCGGGGGTGGGTGGGTGGGAATATATTTGTGATAGGAAAGCAGATTCTGCACTGCATGCCTGGAATTCTACGCACACCAAGCTGGTAAACACGGAATGTGCCAATCACAAAAGACTAGGAAAATTTGACAATTCGGTGCAGTTATTCAGAACATTTTAGCTCTCTGCTCTCTCTCTCTCTCTCTCTCTCTCTCTCTCTCTCTCTCTCTCTCTCTCTCTCTCTCTCTCTCTCTCTCTCTCTCTCTCTCTCTCGTTTTCTAAAAAGAAATTAAAAAATGAAACCTATTCCTGTTGCTTTAGGTGATTTCCACTTTGAAAAAAGATTTCAAAGACAAACTCCACATCAAAAAAACACAGTTCACCATGAATTCTATCCCAGAGAGGCAGGTATTAGGTTTTCTAAGCACGGGTAGCTTAGAAGTGATAAAGATCTATAAACTTTATATAGGGAAAACATGAACTAAACTTCCAATCCCTGGCAAAAGTTCTATTTGGACCGAGTTGCAATAAATTTTGGGTTAGGACTGTAGTTTATTTTATTTTTTTTCCCTCCCTAGTTTCTTGGCAGAATTAATCTGGCTTTTGTTTGCTTCTCGTTTAATGGATTAAGTTTATTCTAAGGTTTACCCAACCATTTTATCATGTAGTTTGCTGGGGTAAAAAAAAAAAAAAGGCACACAACGGTGCCAGCAAACTTTGGCATTTATAAAACGGTGGAATTCAACAACAAGATTAATAGGAGATTTGGGACCTGAAAAAAATGAGGGGGAAGGAGAGTCAAAGATTTCAGAAATGGAAGATTTCCAACCTCTGTCTTTTTAATCGCCTGTCTTAACTCCAATGGCTCTAATGCAGTGATGGCTAAACATTTCCGGACCGAGTGCCAAAACCGCGTGTGCGCCCCCCCAAATGCAATGCATGCCCCCCAGCACATGCACCCTGCCCTGTGCATGTGTACACGGCCCCCACACATGCCCCCCATCTCCACGCATGCACGGTTGAGACCGAAGACCAGGTGGCCAGTGGGAGGCGCGTGTGCATGAGAGGTGGGTTTCAGCAGGTTCTGACCAGTTCTGGAGAACCGGTAGCAGAAATTTTGAGTAGTTCGGAGAACTCGTAAATACCACCTCTGACTGGCCCCACCCCCATCTATTCTCTGCCTCCCGAGTCCCAACTGATCAGGACGAAATGAGGATTTTGCATGTCCACCAAGCCACGCCCACCAAGCCACATCCACAGAACCGGTAGTAAAAAAATTTGAAACCCACCACTGGCGTGTATGTGCAGCAGAGCTGAACTGGGGCGACAGCTCACGTGCCATCAGAGAAGGAGCTGCGTGCCACCTCTGCCATGTGTGACATAGGTTCGCCATCATGGCTCTAATGTCTTCTTCAACGGGAATATTAGCTGATGCTGAAGGACCAAGAAGATCATCTCCTACCAAGGCAACATCACATCTTAATTGATGCTAAGTTTTCGTGGCCAAAACTCAGTTGCATTCACCCAACATACTTCACTTATGGGGTCCTTGGTGCTTTCTGAACTTGGTTCCTTTCTTGTAGACATTTCGTCGCCCACCCAACTAGGTAACATCTTCAGGGCTTCAAGCAAACCCACCTCCATTCTACTGCTGATCTTAGAATCATGGGGCTGGAAGGAACCTTGGAGATCTTCTAATCCAAGCTCCTGCCCACGGTAGTAGCTTTATACCATCCCTGACCAATGATTGTCCAATCTTTTCTTGAAAACCTCCAGTGATGGAGCACCTACAACTCCAGGAGTCAAGTTGTCCCATTGATTAATTGATCTTACCACAACCCAACAAGACAGGCACAGACTTCAGAGGATCATTAGAACTGCAGAAAAATACAATGGCTACCATCCTGCCTTCCATGGAGGGCCTGTATACTGCACGAGTCAAAAAGAGGGCTGTGAAAATATCTACAGACCTCTCTCATCCTGGACATCAACTGTTTCAACTCCTACCCTCAAAACGAGGCTATAGAGAACTGCACACCAGAACAACTAGACACAAGGACAGTTTTTCCCCCGAACGTCATCACTCTGCTCAACAAATAATTCCCTCAACACTGTCAAACTATTCACTAAGTCTGCATTACTATTACTATTAGTCTTCTCATCATTCCTATCACCCATTTCCTCCCACTTATGACTGCATGATTTTAACTTCGTTGTTTGTATCCTTACGATTTATATTGATATTGATTGTTTCCTAGTATGATTTGATTGCTTATGTGTACCCTAGGACTATCATTAAGTGTTGTACCTTATGATTCTTGATGAATGTATGTTGTCTTTTTATGTACACTGAGAGCATATTCATCCAAGACAAATTCCTTGTGTGTCCAATCACACTTGGCCAATAAAAGAATTATGTTCTGTTCTGTTCTGTTCTATTCCAATTTCTATTCTGTTCTGTTCTGTTCTATTCTGTTCCATTCCGTATTCCTATTCTATTCTATTCTATTCTATTCTATTCTATTCTATTCTATTCTATTCTATTCTATTCTATTCTATTCTATTCTATTCTATTCTATTCTATTCCTGTCAGGAAATTTCTCCTTAGTTCCAGGTTGGATCTCCCTCCGACAAATTTCCACCCATTGCTTCTTGTCCTGCCATCAGATGCTTTGGAGAATAAATTCATCCCCTCTTACCTATGATGGCCCTTTGGAAGATAGCTATCATATCACCCCAAAACTTCTCTTCGGGCCTACTTCCGTTAGCCATTCATCATACAATTATGATGATACCTTGTTGGGCAACACAACATCAGCAAGAAAACCACCAAGTTATTAAAGACATCCAGTTCAATTCTGAGCTGCAAATATTCTGGCTAAGCAACACATGCATTTCCCCCCCTGGATCTGAATTATTCTGCATATTAAGTCCTTGATAAAATAACTTGTAGGGATGCTGACTTTGCAAGCTTCGCACATCACCACTAATATAATTTAATTACTCGTTTATGTGATACATAAATTAATTTGGACATAAACTTTCTTTGGGATACCTCCATAAAGAGCAGGCGTAATAAATAAATAATCCTAATCGCGCCTTTAGCGGATATTGACTTATTTACAGAGGCAGCCAATGGCCATATTTCAAGGCAGAGATTTCAACGGGGAGTCAAAAACGAAGCATATGGAAGATTTTAGCATCTCGCCTTCGCATTGGCCACAGAGCAAATCCCATGGAATAGCAGTTCTTATTTTGGAAGGCTAAATATATCGATGTTGGAAGATTTCATGACCATATGGTGTTCAGATTCCATATCGGCATTGGCCCTATTAGCTTCATGATAAATCGGCATGGGGTGAGATTTGAACGGTTTCTATCTTGTTTGTTTGGCGATGGTGCCCCCATCACACATGGCCTTGCCTGTCAAAAAATGCTTTCAAGCAGAATAGATCTGGAAGGGACCTTGGAGGTCTTCTAGTCCAGCCCTCAAGCAGGAGACCCTAGACCAAGGATCCCCAACCTTTCGGACCTCAGGGACCACTAAATTCATAATTTTAAATCCCACGGACCACTAATATGATCTGCCTAATGACCGGCTGGGTGGGCGTAGCTAGGTGGTCATGTGACTGGGTGGGCATGGCCAACTCAATGTCATTCACATCGAGGGGCACCTCAACGGCCTCCATTCACCCCTCCCCTCCCAGCCACTCCTCGCCTGCCTCCCCGGGCTCCTTAGGGCCCCAATAGGAAGCAGTTCTTGGAGCTAAGTAGCCACCACGAGAAAGAGTTGGCAAAACAACTGGCTCAGTTCAAATTGGATCTGGCCGAGAAGCAGGCTCACTGAGGACTAGGAGCATAGGCTTTCCAAGCAGAAGGAAGACCTGCAGGAGTGCAAGGACAGGTACCGGTGCCTGGAGGCTCAGAGGGCTGTGATGGTCAGCCAGTTCCAGGCCATGATGCTGTCCCACTGGAACGAGGCCCTCCGGCTCTTCGCCACCAGAGGCATTTCCCTCCAGCCTTTGCCCAAAGCCCCGCACCAGGAGGCTGAAGCAGACCCCAAGTCAGAATTTCTGCCCCCCTCCAACCCACACAAAAAGACCCCGAAGGGGGAGACTCTCTTCAGCAACACAAACGTTCATTGCACGTATCCAGGCCAGGGGCCGTAGTTTGAGGACCTTTGATTTAGTGCAATATAAAAAATGCAAATAATTTTTCTGCGGACCACCAAAATGTTCTCGCGGATCACCAGTTGGTCTCCGTTGCTCAAGAGCATTCCAGACCAATGGCTGTCCAGTCTCTTCTTAAAAACCTCCGGTGATGAAGTGCCCATAACTTGTGAAGGCAAATTGTGAAGGCAGAGTCTTGGGGTCCCAGGATCCCTTCTGACGAGCAAAGTCAGCGGGGAAGTCAGATTCACTTAACAACCATGGCTACTACACAACTGCAGAGATTTACTTAACGACGGCAGCAAGAAAGTTTGTAAAACGGGGCAAAATTCACTTAACAAATGTCTCGCTTAGCAACCGAAATGTTGGGCGCAATTGCGGTCGTTAAGTCGGGGATCACCTCTCTCTCTATTTCCCTCTTCTTTCTCCAGCCACCCCAAGAACCATAAATTGTGGAGAAACCTTTTCCAAATACCGTCCTTGTAGCTCAAAGCGGGGCAATTAAACAAATGTTGAATTTCCTCCATCTTTTGCTGCCTGATATTTCATCTCCCATACACGGGATCGCTCTGCCTTTCGATACAACCCTTGATTTGCAGCTTGTTTGCTAGGCGAAGTTATTTTCCATCTGAAGGAGAAATTAGATTTTTTTTTTTCCGGGAGTGTAAAAACCTTGAATGAACAGTCAATCAGGAGAGCATCAGGGAAGGTTAAACAAAGCGGAGGCAAAGACCTTGATTTTGTGACGCTATGAAGTCTGGAGGCCACACAATGAATTTCTGTGTGGGCAATCGCAGCGCAGGCAAATGCATATTTATGTATCGATACGCAACCAGCTAGTCGATATTCCCTGGGAAGCATGGTGATCACCTGCACTTTTGAGAAACTGCTCCAGCTAATTACGGAGAATAATAACCGAGCTTCCTTCCCCTAGAGAAATAACATGTTGCATAAACGCTCCCCTATTTCATCATTAATTAAAAGGTGACTTCAAGCAAATTTGCTTTGCTTTCAAATTCAGTTCTTCCCCACCATGGGACTGTATAAATTGGGGCTGTAAATGGGCAGAGTAAGGCAGCTTTGTAGGATTTTGATTCGGGGAGAAGTGCGTTCATCTGTAAGATTTCTGCTACGGTTGTGCAGGGCTTGGAGTTTGATCCTAAAATGGTGCTTTGAAGTGCGTGGAAGTACAAATGTCGAGCCAGCTTGGTGTAATGGTTAAGGTGCTGACCTAGAAACCAGGAGGCAGTGAGTTCTAGTCCTGCCTGAGGCATGAAAGACAGCTGGGTGGCTTTGGGACAATCACAAGGAGACAGTGAGTTCTAGTCCTGCCTGAGACATGAAAGACAGCTGGGTGACTTTGGGACAATCACCAGGAGATAGTGAGTTCTAGTTCTGCCTGAGCCATGAAACACGGCTGGGTGACTTTGGGACAATCACCAGGAGACAGTGAGTTCTAGTCCTGCCTGAGGCATGAAAGACGGCTGGGTGACTTTGGGACAATCACCAGGAGACAGTGAATTCTAGTCCTGCCTGAGGCATGAAACACAGCTGGGTGACTTTGGGACAATCACCAGGTGACAGTGAATTCTAGTCCTGCCTGAGGCATGAAACACGGCTGGGTGACTTTGGGACAATCACCAGGAGATAGTGAATTCTAGTCCTGCCTGAGGCATGAAACACAGCTGGGTGACTTTGGGACAATCACCAGGTGACAGTGAATTCTAGTCCTGCCTGAGGCATGAAACACGGCTGGGTGGCTTTGGGACAATCACCAGGTGACAGAGAATTCTAGTCCTGCCTGAGGCATGAAAGACAGCTGGGTGACTTTGGGATGATCACCAGGTGACAGAGAATTCTAGTCCTGCCTGAGGCATGAAAGACAGCTGGGTGACTTTGGGACAATCACCAGGAGATAGTGAATTCTAGTCCTGCCTGAGGCATGAAACACGGCTGGGTGACTTTGGGACAATCACCAGGAGATAGTGAATTCTAGTCCTGCCTGAGGCATGAAACACGGCTGGGTGACTTTGGGACAATCACCAGGAGACAGTGAATTCTAGTCCTGCCTGAGGCATGAAACATGGCTGGGTGACTTTGGGACAATCACCAGGAGATAGTGAATTCTAGTCCTGCCTGAGGCATGAAACACGGCTGGGTGACTTTGGGACAATCACCAGGTGACAGAGAATTCTAGTCCTGCCTGAGGCATGAAACACGGCTGGGTGACTTTGGGACAATTACTAGGAGACAGTGAGTTCTAGTCCTGCCTGAGGCATGAAAGACAGCTGGGTGACTTTGGGACAATCACTAGGTGACAGAGAATTCTAGTCCTGCCTGAGGCATGAAATACGGCTGGGTGACTTTGGGACAATCACCAGGAGATAGTGAGTTCTAATCCTGCCTGAGGCATGAAAGACGGCTGGGTGACTTTGGGACAATCACCAGGTGACAGAGAATTCTAGTCCTGCCTGAGGCATGAAACACGGCTGGGTGACTTTGGGATGATCACCAGGAGACAGTGAGTTCTAGTCCTGCCTGAGGCATGAAAGACAGCTGGGTGACTTAAGGCCAATGATCAGGAGATGGCGAGTTCTAATCCCGCCTTAGGCACGAAACACATCAGTACCATTTTTCCTGTCTTCCAAAATAATCTCCAACCAAGATACAAAGGAAAAACACAACCTTGTAATTCTCATGAAATAAATTAGAGCCAGATGTCCACACACAGTTGGAAGATCCGAAAGGACCAACTGGGGACAGATCCTCCAGGAATAAAATCGATCCATGTGGTCGCTGGGAGTCAACGTTAACTTGGTGGCGCCAAACCCATCAATTCACAGACCCATCAAGGACAAATCCATGGTCTAATTTACAAATGGGGAACAGTTAAACTTTTTTTTTTTTTAAGAAAAGCCCAAACAAAACCTGTAGGGGATTCTAGAAAATGTCTTCATCTCATTGAAAGCAAAAGTTTATTTTCCTGTTGTTGTCATAACTGTGAACTCTTGATCGCTAACAGATGGTTGAGATGTTCGCCTGTCAAATGGATTGGCTCTGCTTAGTTCCTTGGACTGGTTCTTGGGGGTGTTTTTTTTTTGTTTTAAATCTGGAGAATGTTCTAATTAAAAAAAAAATTCACGTGTGAGCTGGATGTATCTTTTTTTTTCCCCCCTTAATTTTTTTTTGAAAAGTTTTTTCAGTTTTATTTTTTCTACACATAATATAAAATGTACATTTTCTTATATATAATTAATCATGCATATATGCATTTTCCTTAAAGAAAGCATTAAAATAAGACATTTTAATTTCATTCGGACTTGCTCTTCTACCCTTTCTTCCCTCTTTTCGCAACAAACCTTCTCCTCCTCCTCCTTTTTTCCCCCTTCCCTTCCCAACCTCCTCTCCTCTCCTACTTTCTCCTTCCTCCTCTCCTATTTCATCCTACTTCCCCTTCTTTCCCCCACTCCTCTCCTTTCCCCCTTTTCCCCTTCTCTCCTACTCCTATCCCCTGCCCTTCGTTCCTCTTCTTTTCCCTTTCTTCCTTTCCTCTCACTCCTTCTCCTACTTTCCCTTCTTTCCCCCACTCCTCTCTCCTTTCCCCCTTCTCCCCTTCTCTCCTACTCCTATCCCCTGCCCTTCCTTCCTCTCCTTTTCCCTTTCTTCCTTCCCTCTCACTATCCCCTCCTCCGTTCTCCTTTCTATCTTCTTTACTATATAATATTCTTCTTGTTTGGTATCTGAGCAACTCCTATCTTCTACTCATATATACTTTCTTTCAATTTCTTTTCAGATTTATTCTATCTATCCATATTATCATCATCATTGTACATTATTCCTATACACTTCTTTCTCTCCCCCCCCCTTTTTTCAAATTTGTCTGGTATCATATAGGTTTCTATTTCTTTTTTGATCTCTCCATCATATTCCCCCCCCTCCCCCTTAATAACCTGGTTAGGAGACAGTAAAGAATCATTAAATATAATTTCTCGTTCTTTCTTTCTTTGCACAGCTAACCATCGGACACAAGATGGCATTGTCTTCTATCAGTTACGTAGGATGTTCCATTTCCATTTTCTGCTTGACTATCACGCTGGTCACGTTTGCAATTTTATCGTAAGTAATTTTAACTTTTCTTCCCGCTGAGCCAATATCGGTCTGGAAATATAGATAGTCAGTTGTGGGGGGGGGACACCCAAAAACTCCACTCAACTTCATTTTAAGGCCAGTGGATTGAATGCTCCCAGGTGCTGAGTGTTTCATAAAAAAGGTTATTAATTCCTTAAACCTCCTTAATTAGATGCCCGCCCGTATATTAGTAACACTCAGTTGAGTTTGGTGTAAATTACCTTAATTTCTTAGAAGTGGGAAACTTTCAAACATAGCGGGTTATTTCCTTGCCATTTATTCTCAGGCTATTTACAGAAGCTTGGCATTCCCCATAGTAAAAGGTAAAGGTTTCTCTCGCACATACGTGCTAGTTGTTCCCGACTCTAGGGAGCGATGCTCATCTCCGTTTCAAAGCTGAAGAGCCAGCACTGTCCAAAGACGTCTCCATGGTCAGGTGGCCGGCATGAATCAACGCCAAAGGCGCACGGAACGCTGTTCCCTTCCCACCAAAGGTGGTCCCTATTTTTCTACTTACATTTTTTTTAACGTGCTTTTGAACTGCTAGGTTGGTGGAAGCTGGGACAGGTCACGGGAGCTCACCCCATTACGCAGCACTAGGGATTCGAACCACCGAACTGCCAACCTTTCGATTGACAAGCTCATCGTCTTAGCCACTGAGCCATCATGTCCCCATAACGAGTTCCCACAAAAGCCTGAGAACTCCAGGTCCCAAACTTGCAGCAAAAAAAAATTGAGAGATTCAGGATTTGTAGTCCTAAAGCATCTTGAATGAGCATGTTGGAGAAGAAATTTTTTTGAACCCCCAAGATGAATCCTTTGGGAGAAGGGCGGTATAAAAACCTAAATAATAAATAAAAATAATAAATAAAAATGTTGAAATGAGGAAGGGACCAGTGGTGAGATGAATAGGAGGATCTGCGATCGGCAGAAGTAAGATAAGCATGTGTATTGTAAGATCGTTGTGCCATGCTTTGGATTTGACTGCATAAAAAATGCTTTGCAGAAGTGACAAATTAAGCACCTGTGTGCAGTTCTTTAGAGAAACTGTCTTGTCAGGCACAAAAGACCAGGTTTACACATGAAGGAATAGTTAAATTGATTCATTGCTAAAAAAAAGGTGCTAGAATGAGCTTGTCGATCGAAAGGTCGGCAGTTCAGCGGTTCGAGTCCCTAGTGCTGCGTTACGGGGTGAGCTCCCATGACTTGTCCCAGCTTCTGCCAACCTAGCAGTTCGAAAGCAGGTAAAAAATTCAAGTAGAAAAATAGGGGTCACCTTTGGTGGGAAGGTAAAAGCATTTCATGCGCCTTTGGCGTTGAGTCATGCCGGCCACATGACCATGGAGACATCTTTGGACAACGCTGGCTCTTCGGCTTTGAAATGGAGATGAGCACTGCCCCCTAGAGTTGGGAACAAATAACACATATGTGCGAGGAGAACCTTTACCTTAGGTTGTAGAAAGGGGTGTCAGTTCTTTGTGGGATTGTCCAGAAGTCTTGTTGTCTTGATCAGTTGGGCTTCAATCAACAAGAATTACTCGACAACTTCAATGGAGAACTCTGTTTTGCATGATGCCCCAGCAAACCCTACAATTGTGTGAAATGCAGTGTAGAGTGCCAGCTGGGAAGCAATTTCTTTAAATTCCTGAAGTCAGTTTAGCAGACTGAACAAATCAGATGCTTCCAAACCAATCCAGATGATGATCTTTCCGGAGTGCAGATGCAGAAACATCTCCTTATGCTTCAATTCAGAAATCTGAATGGAAGGCCAACCCTGTTGAGCATTTCATCTGAACCAGGGGTGAAATCCAGCAGGTTCTGACAGGTTCTGGAGAACCAGTAGCGGAAATTTTGAGCAGTTTGGAGAACCAGCAAATACCACCTCTGGCTGGCCCCAGGAGTGGGGAGGGAATGGGGATTTTGCAGTATCCTTCCCCTGCCACACCCACCAAGCCACGCCCACACAACCGGTAGTAAAAAAATTTGGATTTCACCACTGATCCGAACCCAATCCCATCGATCTTGTGAATGGTGTTGGATCCATGTTGGATGAGACCAGATCCTTTTATTCAAATGACCTGGGGCCCTTCCAAGGAGATTTTGCTTAATTCACCCAAACGTAGCAAATAACAAGGCTTATAGTTATCCTCAGCTGGATGGTTCTCTGAGAAATATTTTGCTTAGCCTTCCAGAATGCCAATTTAACTCTACTTTGGGGAGGCTAATAATACGTTTTTCTTATTTCCATATATATAGCGAAATCACTTCAAGGTAGAGAATGCGACAATGAGGTATTTACGAAGTGCCAGATTTCGAACTGACTATGCAAATGGCCTTCTCGATCGATCTGGCTCACTTCATTTGAGCCTCGTTTGCCTCGTCCAGTGAGTTACTCATGCTTACGGATCTGAAGGGGATCAGACCCAAACATATTAACATAAAAGCACTTGGGCTGATTCTCAAAAGAGATGTGCCCTGATTGAAAGCCCAGAAAGTTAGGTAAAGGCAAAGGTTCCTCTCGCACATATGTGCTAGTCGTTCCCGACTCTAGAGGGCGGTGCTCATCTCAGTTTCAAAGCCAAAGAGCCAGCACTGCCCAAAGACATCTCTGTGATCATGTGGCCGGCATGACTCAATGCCAAAGGTGCACAGAACGCTGTTACCTTCCCTATTTTTCCCTATTTTCCTACTTGCATTTTTTACGTGCTTTCGAACTGCTAGGTTGGCAGAAGCTGGGACAAGTCACGGGAGCTCACCCCATTATGCAGCACTAGGGATTCGAACCGCTGAACTGCCGACCTTTCGATCGACAAGCTCAGCATCTTAGCCACTGAGCCACCGCGTCCCAGTCACGGTGACCCAGAAGGTTAGGGGGATACCAATAAAGGAGAATAATTTGTAGCTCGGGGTTGAAATGAGGAGTCCTTTGTGCTCTCTGGGCTTGGAAAGCACCAGAACCTCTCAGATTAGGGTGAAAACCCCCAAATGAATGGGGGAAATATTCATATTTCCTCTCCTCCCTTCCCTCGTTGGGGGCGAGTGCAAATTCTAGGAATTTATTCTACTTCCCTTATGTGGAACACAAGAACCATCCGGCATTGTCATTTGGTTTTTAATTAGCGTTATTAAATCCAGAGGCATTTCGGGAAAGGAGGGGAGATGCATCCCCCCCCTTTTTTTTTTCAATTTTGCTGAATGCCAGGAATGTTGTGTGAGCCTGTAGGGAGGCTGTGTCTATCAAATGACTTTTAAAAAGCAGCGAAATCTAGTTAATATTTCAAAAGTTCATTGCATGGGTGCCAAGCAGGGTTGGCCTCAGGAAAGTAGTACCCCAATTAGAACCTAATTTTTTAACCTTGCCTTCCTAACTGGAGGGCTAAGCCAATTAAGAGGAGAGAGGGAGAGAGAGAGAGAGCAGGAGGGAGGGAGGGAGGGAGAAAGAGAGACAGTGGGATGGTTGTCATGGCTTCTGATGTAGAAGTGATGGACGCTTGGTTATCTACAACGGAACTCATCTTGGTGGTCCTCTCAAATGGATGGCAACAGATTCTCCGTTGTTTCTTTAGACCAGTGTTTCTCCCCCTCGGTAACTTTAAGACTGATGGACTTCAACTCCCAGTACTCTACTGACATACTTTAATTTTCAAAGCAGTTCCAGAACTCCCCAACCCAATATTTAAATTTTCAGAGCGCTAATAGATGTGCCTCTTTTTTTCTCCCCCTCCAGCTCGGTCAGTACCATCCGCAACCAGCGTTATCATATCCATGCCAATCTTTCTTTTGCTGTCTTGGTGGCTCAGATCTTGCTCCTTATCAGCTTCCAGTTTGACCCTGGGACGGTGAGTGAAAGGGATATTCTTCTGACTTGGGCATCAATGGCAGAGAATAACAGAATATTGGAAGAGACCTTGGGAGTCTTCTAGGCCAACTCCCTGCTTGAGCAGGAGATCTTATGCCAGGGATGTCAAACACAAGGCCCCGCAGGCTGGATGCGGCCTGAGATGTGGTAGGATCCAGCATGCAGGGCTGTCCTGAAAAATGTAAGGGGCCGAACCAAGTCACTTTTGCCCAGTCTACCCAGTGAGAAGAGCAATTTGGGAGTGGTGTCAGTTTAGCCACAATGTTGTGGCCCGTCAGTGGCCGGTGCAGGTAGTAGCTGATTCCGACAGCGAGGAGGCTGGTGTGGTGCTGCATCAGCAGCCTGTGCAGCTGGCACTCAAGTTGAACAATGAGGAGGCTGGAGAAGATGTGGTGCCAGAGGCAGGGATTCAGCCAGGGCCTTCAGAACCTCCAGAAGCTCCCTTAAGTGAGGAGGATGAAGAGGAGGACTCGATGCACAGATGCGCAGAGCTGCCAAAAGGCAGGAGTGGCTCCTCAGGAGGAGGTCTCCTTGAGAGTAAGGCTTGGGGCTAATTGGCCACTCCCTTAGCCTATTTAAGGAGGAACCCTGACTGAAGCAATTTGCAGGAAACAGCTTCGTTCACATATCTTTGTGTCTTGTCTTGGTTATCTTATCAGCTTCCTGCAAATTGTTTCTGGGCATTCTACCAACCACAGTAAGCTTTCGGTATTATTCTTTGAACTCTTAGCAGCTGTTAATGCAGTTAATTAACAGCCGTTGTTGTAAAAAACTGGTTTATCTAGTAAACTAAGGTTTGAACGGACTTTGTGTGTGCTGCGTTCTTTTGGGTCCATAGCTGGGGCAGAACACACACCCATCCAGTCAGCCATGCCTGCCTGGCTCCCCAAGGTCAACCTCAGCCCTGATCCGGCCCTCAATGAAATTGAGTTTGACATCCCTGCCCTCTACCATTTCAGACTAATGGTTGTCCAATCTCTTCTTAAAAACCTCAGGTGATGGAGCACCCACAACTCCTGGAGACAAGACATTCTACCCGCTAATTGTCCTCACTGTCAGGAAATTACTCCTTAGTTCTAAGTTGCTTCTCTCCTTGATTAGTTTCCATCCGTTGCTTCTTGTCCTGCCCTCAGGAGCTTTGGAGAATAGGTTGAGCCCCTCCTCTTTTTGGCAGCCCCCAAGATATTGGAAGACTGCTATACTGCATGATAGCAGTTTCTCTAAACTTCACTACTGGTTTGGAACTGTGAGCATGCACTCACTCTCGCTTCGCTCACATGTGGTGCTTCTGCGCATACGCAGAGCATCCATAACGATGTCTGGGTGGATGGGCGGAGCCTCCTGCCGCTACAGGTTCTGATGGTGTCTGGGTGGGTGGGTGGAGCCTCCTGCTGCCGCCGCTACAGTTTCGCCCAAACCGGTGGAAACCCATCACTGATATCATGTCACCCTTAGTCCTTCTTCTTCTTCTTTTTTTTTAAATTTGATTTATATGCGACCCTTCTCCAGAGACTCAGGGCGGCTTACAATGCGTTAAGCAATAGCCTTCATACTTTTGTATGTTTATACAAAGTCAGTTCATTGCCCCCACAAACTGGGTCCTCAATTTACCTCCCTTAGAAAGGATGGAAGGCTGAGTCAACCTTGAGCCTGGTGAGATTTGAACTTACAGTAATTGCAGGCAGCTGGAGTTAATGACAATGCATTAGTCTGCTGAGCTATCCAGGCTCCTTTTTCACCGAAGAACAGGAGAGAAATGTCTCAAAGCCCATCCAAATATTTATCTCTTCCACCCAATTTTGCCTAAACAGAACATTCCTGCATGACAATGCACTTTGTCGGCCAATTCTGCCCTCCTTACTCTTTTGAAAGGCAGGCCCCGGCCTTTCGAAGCGGAGCCCTCTTTATTTTTAGACAATTTGTCACCGCGTTATTAAATGGCGGCCGCCGTGGTGACAGGCATATAATGCCAGTGGCATTTAAATAAGGAGGTTATTCGTTTCGCATTTGTTCGACAGTTGTCGGTACATGTTAAATGTGACAAATGTTTGTGTTTTCCCTTTATAATAAAGGCGGGGATGAATCACACCGCAGCCGTCGCTGTTTAACTCGATAATTAATACTATTAATAACCGTAATGATAATCATGTGGTTTCATCGGAAATTCTCCTGGCATTTGGTCAAATGTGGGCTCCCTTTTTTTTGCTTTCCCTGGAAGGGAAAAAACAGCACAGCAAAGAGGCAATAAAACGTGAGGAAGAAATTGTATTTGCGATATTTTTCTTTTTTAACTGATAATGTTTCCCGGGGTTTTTCCCTTGCATATGTGTGAACGTTGATCAAACAGGCTGAGACTCCCACTTACAAAACAGAAAACCGATTTCATTCATTCAACTTAACATTCTATCTGGTTCCAATTTATTGGAGCAGAGTTGACAGTTTCGAAGGTTCTTCCTTTCCCCTCCGCGCCCCCCCACCCCCCAGTCCTAGGGGGGAAAAACCACACAAAGTAATAATAGCAGCAAAAATTTTCTCTATTCGTCAGTTTAAGAGGACAGCATACAGAGGCTGCCATTTTTTCCCCCTGCGGCGCTCTGAAATTGTTATTATTATTATGGGGTGCTGTTGTGCATTTTGCCGGCGAAGGGGGAACAAAGCAAGTTAGAAATAAATGGGTTATATTCAGCGACTTAGTAATCCATGTTTCGTTCACAATGAGGATGTGTATAGAATAAATAACAGAGTAGGAAAGGACCTTGGAGGTCTTGTAGACCAACCCTCCGCTCGAGCGGAATAGAATAGAATAGAATAGAATAGAATAGAATAGAATAGAATAGAATAGAATAGAATAGAATAGAATAGAATAGAATAGAATAGAATAGAATAGAATAGAATAGAATAGAATATGGAATGTGATGGGATGGGATGGGATGGGATAGGATAGGATAGGATAGGATAGGATAGGATAGGATAGGATAGGATAGGATAGGATAGGATAGGATAGGATAGAATATGGAATGGAATGGAATGGAATGGAATGGAATGGAATAGGATAGGATAGGATGGGATGGGATGGAATGGAATGGAATGGAATGGGATGGAATGGAATGGAATGGAATGGAATATGGAACGGAACGGAACGGAACGGAACGGAACGGAACGGAACAGAACAGAACAGAACAGAACAGAACAGAATATGGAATGGAATGGAATGGAATGGAATGGAATAGAATGGAATGGAATGGAATAGAATAGAATAGAATAGAATAGAATAGAATAGAATAGAATAGAATAGAATAGAATAGAATAGAATAGAATAGAATAGAATAGAATAGAATAGAATAGAATAATTTATTGGCCAAGTGTGATTGGACACACAAGGAATTTGTCTTGGTGCCTATACTCTCAGTGTACCTAAAGAAAAAATAAAATATATTCATCAAGAATCATAAGATACAGCACTTAATGATAGTCATAGAGTACAAATAAGCAATCAAATCATACTAGGAAACAATATCATTATAAATTGTAAGGATACAAGCAGCAAAGTTACAGTCATTACAGTCATAAGTGGAAGGAGTTTGGTGATGGGAACGATGAGAAGATTAATAGTAGTGAATAGTTTGACAGTGTTGAGGGAATTATTTGTTTAGCAGAGTGATGGCGTTCAGGGAAAAAACTGTCCTTGTGTCTAGTTGTTCTGGTGTGCAGTGCTCTATAGCCTCGTTTTGAGGGTAGGAGTTGAAACAGTTGATGTCCAGGATGCGAGGGATCTGTAGATATTTTCATAGCCCTCTTTTTGACTCGTGCAGTACACAGGTCCTCCATGGAAGGCAGGTTGGTGGCAATTGTTTTTTCTGCAGTTCTGATGATCCTCTGAAGTCTGTGTCTGTCTTGTTGGGTTGCAGAGTCAAACCAGACAGTTATGGAGGTGCAGATGACAGACTCAATCCTTCCTCTGTAGAACTGGATCAGCAGCTCCTTGGACAGTTTGAGCTTCCTAAGTTGGCGCAGAACATTTCAGACGAATGACTGTCCAGTCTCTTGGTGGAGCAGGGCTGGGTGATGGCTGGCGTGCCCAGAGAGAGGGCTCTGCATGCCACCTGTGGCATTACGGCTATAGACAGACAGTTTAGATCAGTTATCTCTTGGTTTAGGACTGATGTGAACAGTCCTCAGAAGGACAAATCTCATTGTCCCTATCTGGAAGCAGGTTGATCAAATAACATCATCTCAATTACAGTTAGACTATAGCTCCCCAGGAAGCCTGAAGCAGGCGGTAGGATTTTGTAAACTTTGATTGATCTCCCAAAATGTCATCAAAAAGTCCCAGCAGTGTAGGCTAGACAGAGAAGTAAAAACAAAAACAAAAATCCTGAGGATGAGAGAATGTCAAAAACGTCCATCTGGATATGTCCATGAAGTCTGGAGGAACTTAAGAGAAAATTAAAAAATATATATATCTAGACAACAAGGAAGAAGATGTGAGAGTGGCGTTCCCTTGAAACTTCTCCCTCATGCACCAAGGATCCAGTCATGGAGAAGAGTAGAAGCAGCATTCTCATCTCGGCAAGGTGACACTTCAGCAAATGTTGGCTAGGTATGCTGAGTCACCCGGTTGCTAAGCAACCTAACAATGTTTGTCTAGCTGGGAGCATTGTGTCAAAAGCTGACTTTGGTTCTTCCAATGAAGAGAAGGAAGCGCATCTGTGACAGGTGCCAGCAGAGATGCTGACCTACAGAAGATTGGGGGGAAAATGATAAACCAAAAAAAGAAGAAGAAGAAGAAGAAGATCGGGTGACTTTCTCTAACAAGAAGAAAAATCCTTCCGTGTCTGGATTCTAGTCAATGGGAAAGAAGGAGATGAGATGTTAAGTCCAGGATGAAAGCAGTAGTAGGGCAAAAAAGTGAGATGGAGGGAAATGGCATCCATTGTGGCCGATTCTCTATCCAACTTCTCTGGGTTACTCTCGTGGCTCATAAATCTGATTTTCTGTCCACCTAAGGCCAATTTAAACCTCTCCCTCTTCTCTGGTGGTATCAGTTTTCTTCTGATCACCCCTTCTAGCTCATCAGAGGCAGCTCCTGACAGTGAGAAGAATTAACCAGTAGAATGACATGCCTCCAGAAGTTGTGGGTGCTCCAACACCAGTGGTGGGTTTCTCATTATGTTACTACAGGTTTGCCACACACACACACTCACTTCCTGCACTTGCAAGCCTGGTTCATGCATGCAGCTGCCTTCCATGCATGCATGCGCTTTGCTCACGCACATGCCTTTTGCGTGTGCCCGGCATCAAAATATGTGCTTAAATACCGGTTCAGGCGAACTGATCTGAACCAGTTGAATACCATCTCTGTTCCAACACTGGATATTTTTGAGAAGAGATTGGACAACCGTCTGTCTGAAATGGTGTAGGGTTTCCTGCTTGAGCAGGGGATTGGAGTAGAGGACCTCCAAGGACCCTCCCTTCGAACTCTGTTACTCCACTATTCTCCTTGAGAGAGCAGAACCAGTACTCATGTTGCAAAGGTGCAACATATGGGGAAAAACTAGTGGTGAAATGCAAATTTTTTTACTATCGGTTCTGTGGGTGTGGCTTGGTGGGCATGGTGTAGCTTGGCGGGTGTGGCTTGGTGGGTGTGGCACATGAAGGATACTGCAAAATCCCCATTCCCTCCCCACTCCAGGGGGAAGGATATTGCAAAATCCCCATTCCCTCCCCACTCCAGGGGAAGGATATTGCAAAGTCCCCATTCCCACCCCACTCCAGGGGAAGGATATTGCAAAAACACCTGGGGAAAGGATATTGCAAAGTCCCCATTCCCTTCCCACTCCAGGGGGAAGGATATTGCAAAATCCCCATTCCCACCCCACTCCAGGGGAAGGATATTGCAAAATCTCCATTCCCTCTCCACTCCAGGGGGAAGGATATTGCAAAATCTCCATTCCCTCCCCACTCCAGGGGAAGGATATTGCAAAGTCCCCATTCCCTCTCCACTCCAGGGGAAGGATATTGCAAAATCTCCATTCCCTCCCCACTCCAGGGGAAGGATATTGCAAAGTCCCCATTCCCTCTCCACTCCAGGGGAAGGATATTGCAAAATCTCCATTCCTTCCCCACGCCTGGGGAAAGGATATTGCAAAAACACCTGGGGAAAGGATATTGCAAAGTCCCCATTCCCACCCCACTCCTGGGGAAAGGATATTGCAAAATCCCCATTCCCATCCCACTCCTGGGGAAAGGATATTCCAAAATCTCCATTCCCACCCCACGCCTGGGGAAAGGATATTGCAAAAACACCTGGGGAAAGAATATTGCAAAGTCCCCATTCCCTCCCCACTCCAGGGGAAGGATATTGCAAAATCTCCATTCCCTCCCCACTGCTGGGCCAGCCAGAGATGATATTTCCCTGTTCTCCAATCTCCAAATTTCCTCTGCCAGTTCTCCAAACTGCTCAAAATTTCTGCTACTGGTTCTCCAGAACCTGTCAGAACCTGCTGGATTTCAATTTCACCCCTGGGCAGGGCCGGATTTTCCTATAGGCTAACTAGGCTTCAGCCTAGGGCCTCAAGACCAATCACAACATGTTTCATTTAACATATTGATATATATCACAGTAATGATGTATTTTATTATCTCTCATGTAATTTACAAACTTAAAAATGGGAGGTGAAAGGGCCTCATAAGTGGAATAGCCTAGGGCCTCTTTTCATCTAAATCCAGCCCTGCCCCTGGGAAAAACAGACTCCTCAGATTTCCTAAGCAAGATCAGATATTTTTTTCTTTCTTTTCACTGCCTAATGCAGTGTTTTTCAACCTTGGCAACTTTAAGATCTGTGGATTTCAGTTTGCACAATTTGCCAGCCAGCCCTGTTTATCTTAAAGTTGCCAAGGTTGAGAAAGACTAGCCTAGTGGATCACTTTTAACACAACTTCTTAGTGTTCTAACCCGGCTCCCAAACACGACAAACACTCTGTAGTTAAATAAATGTTCCCGTTATTAGGAGCGCCAGCAGCCCCGGCTAAAAGTCTCTCTCACACACACCGCAGGCTAACAAGTCTGTCCGGCAGGGAGATAAATAGTTGTCTGCCACACCTATTCATCTCTGCCCCTTGCCTTTTATCCCCAGAGCTAGGGTGGGGCTTTGCTAGCAGTGATGGCTCTTCCGTCCCAAGGACCAGCCCATAGATTTCCACTGCTCTCCTCTCCTCTGCCTTCTGTGCATCCGTGCGTCAGGCACTGGCCCCAGCTGCTCCTCCTCTTCCTCATCAGCCACCTCCAGACCTGGAGGCTGTTGACTCTCCAGCTGAAGTCTGATGGATGGTCCAGACTCCCCCTCTGTCTCTCTCTCTCTCTCTCTGCCAGCTCCATTCCCTCTTCCCCCTTGGAGCTCTCAGGTTGCCTGACTCTCATGCCTCCTCCTCCTTCTCTGATTTGGCTGCTGGAGGGGCTGGTGGCCAACAGGCCACAACACTTAGGCTCCAAAAAAAAGTATCAACCAACAAGAAGGAACTGAGAGCTTTAAAAGTCCATGATGTCCTATTGAAGCAAATCTTGTTGGACAAGATATTTGGCGAGCTCTTAAAATCTCCCTTCTCTTAATACAATTTTAATCTTACTTTCCGCGGGATGAATCCATTTCTTGATTTCATAACCATGAAGCTTACTTTCCAGGGAATTTACATATTTATGAATTTAATCCATTCACATGGCCGTCTGTCTGGTAGATATGACTCTAGGCGACTAACTATTAAAGATGAAATAAAAACAGGTTAAGAATAACCATTACTTTTAACAATCCGAATGTGAATAGCATAAAATAGCAGCTGAGAACTTTCAAATCCACCATGAAATGGGCTACACCCCAGTTGTAGAGCCCCAGGCTCGATGACAATGTCAAGATTTTAATATATATAATAAATAATATATATTTTAGGAGTAAAATATTTTATGTTAAAATTATGGACATTAGATGTGATTTAAGAAAAATACCGATTTGATTTGGGCCTTAGAAGTAAGGAACATATATGGAATACTGATTGTTAAAATGATAAATGAATATAATATAGAGCTGTCTATAGTTGGAGTTTAAGATTTAGGGTGATATAGCGGAATGCCAAATATTTAGAATAAGATGTTAGATTGAGTGATAAAAATTGGGCTTGGATTTCTTTGTGGTTTTTTTCTTTCTTTCTTTCCTTTTTAAGATGTTAATGGATGAAATTTGGAAGGGAGTGTGAGCAATTGTAATTATTTCATACCAGATCAAACCCTTGCTCTAAAAAGATGTATTTTATCTGTATTTTAAAAAATAAAATGATTTTTTTTCCAAAAAAAAAAAGAGATTAATATCTTGAGAAAGGCCAGCAGGGTTGGGGAGCCAATTTGATATAAATTCTCAACCACCCAGGGTAGGATTCTCCCAAAGGTGCTTTTTCAAAAGGCAACTGGACTTTGTTTTTTTCCCCCTCTTGAAGATGTTTCGTTTCTAATCCAAGAAGCTTCTTCAGTTCTGACTGAAGTCAGAAGCCTGAAATCATAAGCCAGAACTAAAGAAGCTTCTTGGATGAGAAATGAAACATCTTCAAGGGGAAAAAAACAAAATCCATAAGTGTATGTGTGTGTGTGTGAGAGAGAGAGAGAGAGAGAAAGAGACAGACAGAGAGGGACAGAAAAAAGAAAGAGAGAAAGAAATGAAAGAAAGAGCAAAAAGAGGAGAAAGAGAAAGAGAGAGAGAGAAGAGAAAGAGAGAGAGGGAAAGAGAAAGAGAAAGAAAAAATGAAAGGAAGAGAGCAAAAAGAGGAGAAAGAGAAAGAGAGAGAGAGAAGAAAAGAGAAAGAGAGAGAGAGGGAAAGAGAAAGAGAAAGAAAAAATGAAAGGAAGAGAGCAAAAAGAGGAGAAAGAGGGAGAAGAAAAGAGAAAAGGGGAGAAAGAGAGAGACAGAGAGAGAGAGAACAGGAGAGAAACAAAGAGAGAGAAAGAGAAAAAAGAAAGAGAGAGACAGGGAAAGAGAAAGGAAAAAAGAAAGAAAGGATGAAAATAAAGAAAGAAAACCACGAAACTAAGAGTGCAAAAAAAGAGAAAAAGAGAGAGAGTAGAAAAAAGAAAAAGAGAGAAAGAGAGAGAGAACAGGAGAGAACAGGAGAGAAACAAAGAGAGAGAAAGCAAAAGAGAAGAAAAAAAGAAAAAACCCATTTTGGCCATCTGGGGCAAGGGTGGGAAGACTTCTTCTCCTCGCCTTTCCTGTTCATTGGGCTGGTTTGTCTTCTTTGCAGGTGCCCTGCAAAATCCTGGCGATTCTCCTTCACTTCTTCTTCTTGAGCACCTTCGCTTGGATGCTGGTGGAAGGGTTCCACCTCTACAGTATGGTGATCAAAGTCTTCGGATCAGAAGAGAGCAAGCTCTTATACTACTATGGCATCGGATGGGGTAAGTCAGGTCTTCTTTTACCCTTCAAAGGAAAAAAAGAGAGAGACAATAATGATGACTTCTGGTTACAGATTATCAGAGTTGGAAAGGGTCTTTGTAGGACATCTAGTCCAACCCCCCACCCAAGCAGGAGACCCTACACCATTTCTGACAGATGGCAGTCCAGTCTCTTCTTGAAAGCCTCCAGTGATGAAGCTCCCACAACTTCTGAAGGCAACTTCTCTTCCATCGGTTGATCGTTCTCACTGTCAGAAAATTCCACCTTATTTCTAGGTTGAATCTCTCCTTGTTCAGTTTCCATCCATTATTCCTTGTCTGGCCTTTGGGAAAATAGCTTGACCCCCTTCCTCCTCCCTGTGGCAGCCCCTCAAGTATTGGAAGACTTGCTATCCTGTCTCCCCTGGTCCTTCTCTTCACTAGACTAGCCATGCCCAGTTCCTGCAACCATTCATCGTATGTTTTAGCCTCCAGTGTCCTAATCATTTTGATACTGAACCACTGATAAATTCGGAAGGAATAGTAGTAGAAAAAGTCAAAAGGATCACGCACCTCGGTTCTAATTTACATGAAAGCTGGGACACGACCATGGAAGTGAAGACAAGGATAGAGAAAGCTCAAATAGCATTCTTCAAAATGAAAAAAGTCTTCTGTAGTCACGACATAACCCTAAGGTTGAAAATTAAGGACTGTCAGATGCTACATCTTTTCTATCCTGCTCTACGGAGTGGAGAGTTGGTCTCTGACAGAAAACCACCTGAAGAGACTAGAAGCATTTGAAATGTGGATTTATGGGTGGCTGTGACGTATAAGCTGGGTTGACAAAATCAGAAATGAGGAGGTGATAAGCCGCCTTGGGAAAGCCAAAGAAAATCATCAAAATCATAAAAAAGCAAAGGTTTGAATATTTTGGACATGTGATCCAAATATTTTGGACATGTGATTGACACCTGGAAAAATACAGCATACTTCACTTAATCCTCCAAGAAAGTTTGAAGGCAAACGAAGTCCAGGCAGGAGAAGAACATCATGGCTTCAAAATCTAAGGGACCAGTTTGAACAAAACTCAGTGGTGCTTTTTCGTTGTGGCTGTTGTTAAAAATAGGATTGCCAACATGATTGCCAATACCCGGTGATGGATTTGGTAAAAGAAGAAAAAGAATAATAACTTCATGGGTGTAGAAGAAGCTTCCTGCAAGCCATCTGTCACTTTTTTTTAGCAGAAACCCACCGTTAACTGCTGAATATTGCAGCCCTGGATTGTGGTCTCCCACAAAATGTTTTCTGACTCCTTCATCTTCTTCCTTCTGATTCCTCTTCTTCTGACCTTCATCTTCTGCAAGAAGGTGTCATGGAGGACATTTTGCTGGGTCTCGTGTGGCCTGCCAGTGGTCAGCGGAGCTGGTGGCAGACTCAGACATTGAGGAGGTTGGGGAGGAACATGGGCCTGTCCTGGGGGCTGGAGAAAGCTCGGATGAGGGTTCTGCGTCGGAGGCAGAGAGGAAGGTAGACAGCAGCAAGGCAGAGGAACAGCTGGAGCCTGTTCCCAGTGTGCGCATAGGTAGAGCTGCCAGAAGACAAGAACAACTCAGAAAGTAGGGTCGACTTGGGAGTAAAGCCGCACCTTGGAAGTAATTGGCCCCTCCCATAGGAAACAAAAGAGGAGCGAATGGGGGAGTGGGCTTTTGCAGGAAACAATTTGTTCATTCCGTGAGTCTGAGAGACTCTGTGCCAAGTTTTGCCTTATACTGCATTTGGAAACAAGTTACATGGCAGCTTGCCAAGCGAGATAAGGAGTGTTGATAAATATTCCTCTGAAATACTGTTTGGACAGGCCCTGCTGACTGTGAATGAAAGGAATTCATAGTCGTGTAAATAAAAGAGGTTTTGCTGGGGCCAAGACTCTGCTTCTTGCTTTTTAAGGGAGCCTAGGTCAGAACAGGCTCAGACGAGGGCTCTGCGTCGGAGGCAGAGAGGAGGCCAGGGCCGTCTGACAGTTGTCAGCTGCCTTTAGAGTCGGACATCAGTGGGGCAGAAGAACAGCTGGATCCTGTTCCCAGTGTGCGCATAAGCAGAGCTGCCAGGAGAAAGGAACAGCTAAGGAACAAGGGTCGACTCAAGAGTAAAGCCACAGGTGGACAGTGAATGGCCTCTCCCAGAGGAAATAAAGAGGAGCGAAGGGGGGAGGGGAGTTTGCAGGAGACAATTAGTTCATTTGGGTGAAGATCAGTTCCTGCATTCTTGCCAAGTATTGTCAGTTACAGTGTGGAGTCTGAAAGATATCGGTCTGGCCACTCTCCAAGCCTGATAAAGTTCGGTCATGGTGAACTATCTTGGAAGACTGTGGGAGAGGAAAGACTTTGCTGGAGAGGGAATTCACTGTAAATTAAATAAAAGGGGTTTATCGGGACGAGGACTCAGCTTCGTGCTGCTGGGGAAGCCTAGGTCAGAAGAGGGCCTGCTGAGAATCCCCCATAAGTAGGATTTGGAAAACAGTTGGGGGAATCGGATGATCGTAGAAACATGGTTAGGGAGATTTCTCTCCATTGAGTTCTATTGAGGAACTTCCATTCCAAGCTCCATTGAGATTTCAACATCCACTGGATGCACAAGAGAAGAAAAAAACCAATCAGAATATCCTCCTTAAATCTCAACAGTCTGGAATTTTTTTTCTGCAGAAAAATACAATTTCCACCAACTTGCTTTCCATGGAGGACTTGTCTACTGCACGAGTCAAAAAGAGGGCTGTGAAAATATCTACAGACTCCTCACATCCTGGACATAAATTGTTTCAACTCCTACCCTCAAAACGAGGCTATAGAGCACTGCACACCAGAACAACTAGACACAAGGACAGTTTTTTCCCCCAAAGTCCATCAGTCTGCTAAACAACTAATTCCCACAACACTGACAAATAATTTACTAAGACTGTATTA
>CM075968.1:29300165-29320165 GCA_038048745.1 Coluber constrictor foxii
TTCAGAGACCCCCATTCAAGGAAGTGTCTTTTTCCAGTCATTCTCAAAGCAAAGCATCCCCTCAAAGATCTCCACCCCCACCCCACTGCTGTCCAGTCCATTTTCAACCCACCCTTTTTTTAGAACTTAGAAATTCATGAAAACAGTAGCGGTTTCTTGCTCCCGTCTTCCATCCCTGCCGTACATTGATCGTAGATTCGCTTTGTTTCCAGTAATGCCTGCTAGTTTCCTATTATGCATCCATATGCCTCTGTAATTGAATTTGCAACACTTTGCCAGAAATCTATCTTCCTTTAGCAACACCGATAATGAAGAGGGAGCCGACTGTGAAGCACATCCGTACGCAGCCCCTAGAATTTCCTTGCAAAATGTGATCAAAGCCTGCGGCTATTAAAATATCAAACCACACACAAAAAAGAGGGTGATTTTAAGGGCAGTCATATTGCTTTTTCTTTTTCTTTTTTCTTTTTAAATAATTTTCATTAGACATGTTTCAACTTTAAAACCACACTTTCACTCCTTACAGCGTTTCAGTATCGATATCACTCATATTAACGTAGTTTGTAATTATATAGATTACAATTCTGTATATTATATGATCATTTAATCATCTGCTTTTAAATTATAACAATATTTACAGATATATACCATGTTTTCTCATTTTGATATAAGTCTTGCATATTCCTTATGTAGGAACTTTACGTCTATCTTCTAACCAATTGTACCATATATTCCAAATTTTATAGTATTCCGTTTCTTCTCTGTCCTTTAATTCCATAGTTAACCTGTCCATCTCTGCATACTCAAGTACCTTTCGTATTATCATTACATTGGAAGGAATGTTATCTTATTTCCAGTTTTGAGCAAAAGCAATTCTAGCTGTGGTTATTATATGAAGTGTTATATATTGAAGTTTTTAACGTAAGTTTTCTCTTAATATGCCCAATAAAAATAATTCCGGTTTCAGCTCAGTTTTTTGTTTCATGATTTCTTCTAGCCATTTCTTTACTTTGAGCCAATATTTCCTAGCTTTGGGGCAAGTCCACCACATGTGGAAGAAAGTTCTTTGTTTGTGGTTGCATCTCCAACATTATATTGCTTTTTCGTGTAGCTGCCGGTTCACTGAAGGCTCATCTGGTGAGAGAGCTAGTAAAATTCAGGAAAGACGAGCATCCCAACTCTATCCCAACTTTATCTTAGGACCATTTTGCTTGCGGCTACGTAAGGATTCTAGGCTGCTCCCCCTTTTGACTCCGTCCTCTGGTTCTGGCCACTCAGGGTGGACTTTTAAAATGCTTTTAAAAGTATAAAAAAAGCCTCTTATGATTGTGTGGCTTAGCTGGGATTGTCAAAGGGATCGTCAGCTGATGATCCCAGCTGATTTGCCTGATCGGCAGAGGTTTTTTTTCTTTTAAATGCCTCTGGCGATCCAAGCTGAGTTGCCTGATCGGCAGAGGCTTTTTTAAAAAAAAAAACCTCTGCTGATTAGGCAACTCAGCTTGGATCCTCAGAGGCTTTTAAAAGAAAAATAACCTCTGCCGATTAGGCAATTCAGCTGGGATCGTCAGAGCCTTTTGAAAGCATTTTTTACAACTTCTTCGCTGAAGAGGTTGTAGAAAAAACGGTTTTAAAAGAAAAAAAATTGGCCATGCCCACCCAGTCACATTACCACCCCCCCCACCAAGCCACACCCACAGAACTGGTAGTAACAAATTTTAGTTTTCATCACTGATTTAAACCACATCCAGTGCTTTCACGATGGCCTTCCTCTTCTGATGAAGATGCTAATGCTCACCTCTTCATTCCTGCAGGCTGCCCGTTCCTGATCTGTGTCATTTCAGCAACGACATCTGTGGAAAGCTATGGAGAAGTCAACAAGTGAGTTCTGCAAATGAGAAACTATAAATTTGTTGTTGTTGTGATAGCTCCTTTGAAGAATGTAGAGTTTGCAGATGGTATCGTATAACCAGTGGTGGGATTGAAAAATTTAGTAACCGGTTCGCTGCCCGGGTGCTGGATGGGTGTGGCTATGGCCATGGAGGTGTGGCCTACTCGGCCTCCTGCACCATTGTGGGGAAGGGAGGTGTTTTCACCTTCCCAAGGCTCCGGACGCTTTCCTCAAGCCTCCAGGAGGGCAAAAACAGCCTCCCCTGGGGCACTGGAGGCCCTAAGGAGGCTGGGAGGGGCGGGGTGGGATGGGTGGGGTCAGCCAGTCCTTGGAACAACAGGTTCGGCAAACTAGATTAAAATTAACATCCCGAACCGGTCCGAAACAACTGAATCCCACCCCTGCATATATCTATATTTGCTCCAACGGTCTTAGCATTAAGCAGTCTCCATGAATCCGTATCTTGGCTCAATTTCCTTAACGCAGAGTCCTTCAGATGTATCTGTGAATGGTGGAACATGAAGTCCAGAAGATAAAGGTCTATAGCTTTGTCTTTCTGTCTTTCCACATCCAGATCATGTTTAGACTAGCAAAGGTTGCATTCCATTTGCAATGTTAGTTCCCAGGTAACCCACCTTTCTGAGACAACTGGGCTAAAGTTAAAACCATGGATTGTCCCTCTCCTATGTTCCTTGAGCAGAGACCTGGAATAAAGACAGCAAACAGGGGAACCAACTTTTTCTGTCCATCTCACCCCAGCTTTTCCTCTTTCTCCCTAACTACATATATTGGGTGTCCTCCTGGATGCTCGGCTGTCCCTAGAAGACCATCTAATGGCTGTGACCAGGGGGGCCTTCTCACAGCTTCGCCTGGTGCACCAGTTGCACCCTTTCCTGGACCGAGATGACCTTCGCAGTCACTCATGCCCTTGTTACTTCCCGCTTGGATTACTGCAATTTCCTCTCCATGGGCCTGCCCCTGAGATGCACCCGGAGACTCCAGCTGATCCAGAATGCAGCCGCACGGGTTGTTACAGGAGCCCCTCGTTACTCCCATATAACACCCCTCCTGCGTCAGCTGCACTGGATACCAGTGGTTCTCCGGGTCTGCTTCAAGCTGCTGGTTCTCACCTATAAGGCCCTACACGATTTAGGTCCAGGATATTTACAGGACCTTCTCCTGCCTGCCTCCCACCGTCCTGTTCGCTCACATAGGGCCGCTCTCCTCAGGGTTCGGACGGCGAGCCAATGTCGTCTGGCAGTGCCCAGGGATAGTGCATTCTCTGTGGGTGCTCCCACCCTCTGGAATGAATTACCTACTTAGCTCCGGACAGCTCCTGATCTCCGCTCCTTTCGTCGGGAGCTGAAGACTTGGCTGTTCAAGCAAATAGGCTGACTCTGATTCTGGGTTTATTATTTATCATTAATTAGTTATTTGATTTAAAGTGCGATTTTATTGTACTTGTGTTCGCCGCCCTGAGTCTTTGGGAGAAGGGCGGCATATAAATACATGCAATAAATAAATAATAAATAAATATTTTTCAATCAATGGTGGTTTGGAACTCATACACCCATCATCCCCATGCTACAATGTCGTAATGTCTTTCCCTCTTTCTTTCTTTGCAGCTGTTGGCTGTCATTGGAGAGTGGTGCCATCTGGGCATTTGTGGCCCCAGCTCTGTTCATCATTGTGGTAGGTTTGCCTTCCTTCTCTTCTCCCTTAGACGCTCGAGAGGAGCTGGTGGGATGACCATGGCAAGTCACGTTTGACCGTACGGAGCTCAGCTCTGGTTGCGCCTTTTCCAACCAACAGATTTTCTGAAAACCATCAGTTTCACCAGATGCATCTCCCCTTCACTGGATACTACAGATAACATCTGTGAAGGAAGCTGCAGCTCACAAAAATTGGTACCTTTAATAAAATTTGTAAGTTGGGGGGAAAAGTAGCTACCAGATGTCTTTTTACACCCATAGATCAGTGTTTCTCAATTTTGACCACTTGAAGATGGGTGGACTTCAGCTCCCAGAATTCCCAAGCTAGCATGAAGATGAAGTCCATCCATCTCCACCCAGCTTTTCTCCTCTAATGTCCCTTAAAGCAGGGGTCTCCAACCTTGGCAACTTTAAGACTTGTGGACTTCAACTTCCAGAATTTCTCAGCCAGCCAAGCTTGAAGTCGAAGTTGAAGCCCACAAGTCTTAAAGTTTGTTTGTTTGTTTGTTTGTTTGTTTGTTTATTAGTTTGTCAAACATGTACTAGATATCAGGTATAAGTATGAACATGGACATGAACAAAGGAATGAATACAAATAAATGAAGACTGTAGGCCTACAGGTGCACTTATGCACATCCCTTTTATGGACCTCTTAGGAATGGGTTGAGGTTCATGGTAGACAGTTGAAGGTTGAAGCTATAGGGGGTTTGAGGCTGCAACAACGGAGTCGGGTAGAGCATTCAAGGCGTTGACCACTCTGTTGCTGAAGTCATATTTTCAGCAATCGAGTTTGGAGCGGTTTACCTTGAGTTTGTATCGATTGTTTGCCCATGTATTATTGAGGTTGAAGCTGAAGAAGTCGTTGACAGGTAAGATGTTATAGCAGACAATTTTGTGGAGTATGCTTAGATCAGATCGCAGGCAGAGCAGTTCCAGATTGTCCAAGTCCAACATTTTAAGCCTGGTGGCATAAGGGATTCTACAGTGAGCAGAGGAGTGGAGGGCTCTTCTCGTGAAATAGCTCTGGACCCGCTCAATTGTATTAATGCCCGATATACAGTGTGGATTCCAGGCAGATGAGCTGCATTCGAGAATTGGTCTGGCAAAGCAGTGGTGAAATCCATATTTTTTTTACTACCGGTTCTGTCGACGTGACTTGGTGGGTGTGGTGTGGCTTAGTGGGCATGGCTTGGTGGGCGTGGCAGGGGAAGAATATCCATTCCCACCCCACTCCAGGGGAAGGATACTGCAAAATCTCCATTCCCTCCCCACTCCTGGGGAAGGATACTGCAAAATCTCCATTCCTACTCCAGGGGAAGGATACTGCAAAATCTCCATTCCCCCCTCACTCCAGGGGAAGGATATGCAAAATCTCCATTCCCTCCCCACTCCAGGGGAAGGATACTGCAAAATCTCCATTCCCACTCCATTCCCTCCCCACTCCAGGGGAAGGATACTGCAAAATCTCCATTCCCCCCTCACTCCAGGGGAAGGATATGCAAAATCTCCATTCCCCCCTCACTCCAGGGGAAGGATACTGCAAAATCTCCATTCCCTCCCCACTCCTGGGGCCAGCCAGAGGTAGTATTTGCTGGTTCTCTGAACTACTCAAAATTTCTGCTACCGGTTCTCCAGAACCTGTCAGAACCTGCTGGATTTCAGCCCTGTGGCAAAGGTTTTGCATGCCCTGGTTAGTAATATTGTATTACCAGAGAAGACGCTTCGCAAAATTAGGCTAACAATTCTTAATGCCTTTCTGACAAACCCCTGTCCTGGAAGACACCAAGAATCCATAGTTACCGGAATCAAAAGATTGTTTAGTAACCCCATGTTTCACGGCGGTGAAACAGCTAAGCATTCTCTCCTTCGTCTGGCTCTACTTAGCCAACTGAATGACATTTCTATTTTTCTCATCTACAATTGCAGTTTCGAACAGCCTGCCCCCCCCCTCCCCCTACCTTTCACAATGAGAAGCAGTAGATCCACTACTACTCAGCTGTGCAAGTCAATAGCTTGCCCCTCCCAGTTTTATAACACTCCATCAAAAGAGGAGAATTAATGCAATTTTGTTAACTCCACAACCTGCTCCGGGCACATCTGCTGGCTGTAACGAATGTCAACTTTCATAAAGTGAGAGTTGCAAGTTCACGATGGGGCCTCCCTGATACATAATGTATGATGGACGCTTTAATGATAAATTGAATCAAATTTTGTGGCTTGATCACTAAGATGACTCTTTAGAAGTTGCAAGAGAGGGCTGGGGATTTTTTTTCCCCCTGATAGATTAAGGAAGCAGGCATTCCTGTCTTTAGGCTATCCTTAGCCCTGTCTTCTTAGATGTTTTTAATCGATCGAAATCTTCCTCTGATGATAAGAAAACCCAGCCATGGGTCGTTCCTGACAAATGGAAAGGTAAACATATTGACCGAGCTTTCATACTGTCATTGTTTATCATTTACAAGAGGTTCACCACCCACGGTTGTGGGTTTGATTCATTTCACTTTGTCCTAATTTTAATCAGGCTGAGATTTTGTTGTTAGTTGTGAAGTCGTGTCCAACCCATCGCGATCCCATGGACAACGTTCCTCCAGACCTTCCTGTCCTCTACCATCCCCTGGAGTCCATTTAAGCTCACACCAACTGCTTCAGTGACTCCATCCAGCCATCTCGTTCTCTGCCGTCCCCTTCTTCTTTTGCCCTTCATTGTTCCTAGCATTAGGCTCTTCTCTGGTGAGTCCTTCCTTCTCATTAGGTGGCCAAAGTCTTTGAGTTTCCTCTTCAGGATCTGGCCTTCTAAATAGCAGTCAGGGTTGATCTCTAGGACTGACCAGTTGGATCACTTTGCAGTCCAAGGGACTCGCAGGAGTCTTCTCCAGCTCCATAGTTCAAGGCCTCAATTCTTTGGTCCTCAGCCTTCCTTATGGTCCAACTTTCACAACCATACATTGCAACTGGGAAAACCATAGCCTTGACTCTATGCACTTTTGTTGGCAGAGTGATGTCCATGCTTTTTAGAATGCTGTCTAGATTTGCCACAGCTTTCCTCCCCAGGAGCAAGCATCCTTTCATTTCATTTCTGTAGTCCCCATGTGCGGTGATCTTGGAGCCCAGGAAAATAAAATCTGTCACTCCCTCCATTTCTTCCCCATCTATTTGCCAGGAAGCCTGAGATGTAAAAAAGATGTAAAAAAAGATGTAAAAAAGACGTGGAGACTCTAGAAAGAGTGCAGAGAAGAGCAACAAAGATGATTAGGGGACTGGAGGCTAAAACATGTGAAGAACGATTGCAGGAACTGAGTATGTCTACTCTAGTGAAGAGAAGGACCAGGGGAGACATGATAGCAGTGTTCCAATATCTCAGGGGTTGCCACAAAGAAGAGGGAGTCAAACTATTCTTCAAAGCATCTGAAGGCAGGACAAGAAGCAACGGGTGGAAACTAACCAAGGAGAGACGCAACTTAGAACTAAGAAGAAATATCCTGACAGTTAGAACAATTAATCAGTGGAACAACTTGCCTCCAGAAGTTGTGAATTCTCCAACACGGGAAGTTTTGAAGAAGATGTTGGATAATCATTTGTCTGAAGTGGTGTAGGGTTTCCTGCCTGGGCAGGGGGTTGGACTAGAAGACCTCCAGGGTCCCTTCCAACTCTGTTACTCTATTTCTATTTCTATTAGTATTGTTTATTTTTTTTTTAAGAAAACCAACACAAGAAGAGGCGTGGCCTGGTTTCGTAAGAACTCTCGGAGTTCTGCTGTGGCTTCGCTGAGTGCACAGGGTGTCTGCAGAGGCGGGAGAGGGATATGCTGTCATGTGCCTCGTGGGACACAGCTGTGTGAAATTATTTCTTTGGTGCACTGGGGTCCTGACATGCTGTGACATTGCTATGGCTGGCTCAGGTGTGTGGCTGGGGTAATGAACTGGTCGTACGAGACCAGACAACGTAGACAACTAATAAAAATTTCCTGCTGGTAGAGGTGTGAAAGGAATAATAAGCCACACACAACAACATGAGAAGAACTCAAATCTTCCCTGCCGGTTAAATTTTCTTTATTGTCAACTCTTGCGAATCTGGTCCTTCCTTCTTTCCTTCCTTCCTTCCTTCCTTCCTTCCTTCCTTCCTTCCTTCCTTCCTTCCTTCCTTCCTTCCTTCCTTCCTTCCTTCCTTCCTTCCTTCCTGTGGGGCCCTTGGTGCTCTTTGAGCTTGGTTGTTTCCTTGCAGACATTTTATCACCAAGCTAGGTAGCATCATCAGTGCTAGAAGGGAGTGGGATTTGCTCCCTGTTTATTCCCCAACACAATTCCTCCAGTTAAGGAACTACCAACTCAATGAACAACCTAATCAAGGAACCCCTCCCACCAACACCGATGGGGCAAGCCACTTGTCTATAGACAGAGCAGCTCCACTCTCTTCTAGCACTGATGATGTTACCTAGATGGATCATGAAATATCTGCACGAAAACAACAACCTCAGAGAACACAAAGAACAACCTCCTCCTCCTCCTCCTCCTCCTCCTCCTCCAACCCCACTCCATTCTAGTGGTGATGATGTTACCTAGTTGGGTTATGAAACATCTGTAAGAAAGCCACCAAACTCAGGGAGCACTAAGGACCCCATGGTCTTTCTTCTCCTCCTCCTCCTCCTCCTCCTCCTCCTCCTCCTCCTCCTCCTCCTCCTCCTCCTCCTCCTCCTCCTCCTCCTCTTCTTCTTCTTCTTCTTCTTCTTCTTCTTCTTCTTCTTCTTCTTCTTCTTCTTCTTCTCCTTCCTCCTCCTCCTCCTCCTCCTCCTCCTCCTCCTCCTCCTCCTCCTCCTCCTCCTCCTCCTCCTCCTCCTCCTCCTCCTCCTCCTCCTCCTCCTCCTCTTCTTCTTCTTCTTCTTCTTCTTCTTCTTCTTCTTCTTCTTCTCCTCCTCCTCCTCCTCCTCCTCCTCCTCCTCCTCCTCCTCCTCCTCCTCCTCCTCCTCCTCCTCCTCCTCCTCCTCCTCCTCCTCCCCCCCTTCCCCTTCCCCTTCCCCGTCCCCTTCTCCTTCTCCTTCTCCTCCTCCTTCTCCTTCTCCACAGATGCAATGCTATCCACACTCCTCATCCAACTTATACAATATTAGGGGCTAGATCCATGATGGCCAGCCTTTTTTTATTTATTTATTTGATTTATATGCCGCCCTTCTCCGGAGATGCAGGGTGGCTTACAATGCGTTAAGCAATAGCCTTCATACTTTTGTATATTTATACAAAGTCAGCTTATTGCCCCCCCAAACTGGGTCCTCAATTTACCCACCTTAGAAAGGATGGAAGGCTGAGTCGACCTTGAGCCTGGGGAGATTCGAACTTACAGTAATTGCAGACAGCTGATATTAATCACAATGCTTTTAGTCTGCCGAGCCACCAGGCCCCATTTTTTCTGGACTGAGTGCCCAAAGTGTATGACTGAACACCCAAAATGCAATGTATGTGCAGCCCTCGCTCATGCCCCCCGCCCCCGCATGCACGCATGTCCCTGCATGCGCCCCGCCCTCATACATACGCCCCCCACACACACCTCACAACTCTGCATGCATGTGCATGCCCCCGCACACCCCTCCCCCCACACATGCACAAGAGACACCCGAAGACAAGCTGGCCGCTGGGAGGCACATGCAAATGCGCGGCAGAGCTGAACTGGGGCTCATGTGCCCGTAGAGAGGGTGCTATGTGCCACCTCTGGCATTTGTGCCATAGTTTTGCCATCATGGGGTTAGATAGTCCTGGAAACCACGTAGGGGGTGTGGATTTTTTTTAAAGACTTAGCTTTACCTTTCATCTTTTAATAGTGTTCATTTTCAAGAGCTTCCCTTCGTGTTTCCCTTTGAAGAAATCTGTCCTGGAAGTACGAGGCGATTTCAAAAGAATGAACGTGAATTAGAACCCCAGTAAGAAGGATCATAGCTAATCGCCAAAAGAACATACTCTTCAGCCCTGGCCTTCCTTTCTTTCTTAGTCACAGCCTTGACAGGTGTTTGCATTTTTATCCTTGACGTGGCGGCGCAGTTATTCCCAAAATATAAGCTGCTCGGAGACCATCTCATACCTGGGAGAGGCCCTTCCAAACTCAGCTGATAACAACATTCAGAGATGCAATGAGCACCATCTGCAAAACGATTTTCTGTCTGAGTTTATAAACGATCCCACAGTCACAACAACTCACAAGTGCCTATTAATGATGACAGACAGGAGCTTAGTCAACACTTCAATGGAGGGCATTAAAGTGCTCGGGCGGAAAAAAAAATCATAGAAAACCCATCGAAACCGAGAGCATGCAACTCCGGGAACCTCTTCAACTGACTTTTTAAAAGTTTGGGTGATTGGAAATCTTTTCTTCTCTCTCCTGACCCAGATAAAGGAAACAGAAAGAGTCTCTGGTCTCAGGTTCTGAAGCTGTTTAGTTTTAGATTTCAGGGACATGTCAAGGAAATTCAGATTTCATTACTGAGTTCATTATGCTAAGTCATAATACTTATAACCAGCAATTGTGGCTTGGAAAAGCATGGTTTATGACTTAATGTGATGTGAACCCTCCTATTTTGGCCTATTCCATAAACTATCATCATCGCCTTTTAACAACCCCATAATCCCTTGTGGCGTGGAGTCTGGGCAGCTGAATGGAGCTGACTGTTTACTGGCCTGATGCCCTTCCTGTTGCCAATGCGGAGTTTTGTTCATTGTGCCCAGAGAGAGAAATATCTGCCTCTACCTAGGATCGAACTCACAGCTTCCTGATTGTGAGGCGAGAGCTCTGCCTCTAAATGACCACACCACTCTCATTCCATAAACCATGATTAATACAAATAGAGCCCAAGCATGTTAAACTGCCCAACCTCTTTGGCCTAAACAGAAGGACCAATTCTGAGTCTCAGTTTTGCATCCAGAAGAGATCCAAGATCCATCCTTAGCATCTCTAGAGAAAACAACGTGATAGAATATCTAATTTGCAATGTGGTTTTCTTTCATTTTTAGCTTAGTTTAGATCTTTTTGCTGATTGGACCCATCATGGCACTTCTGCTAGGGCCATTCCGTAACATCTGTTGCACTGTGTTGTCTCCGTTTCACAATCCTGTGAAACGTTTCAAGACAAGGGAGTCAATCTTGAACAAAGAAGAGGGAGTCAAGCTATTCTCCAAAGCTCCTAAGGGCAGGACAAGAAGCAAACGATGGAAACTCATCAAGGAGAGAAGCAACCTAGAACTAAGGAGAAATTTCTTGACAGTGAGAACAATAAATCAATGAAACGACTTGCTTCCAGAAGTTGTGAATACTCCAACACTGGAGGTTTTTAAAAAGAGATTGGATAGCCATTTGTCTGAAATGGTATGGGATTTCCTGCTTGAGGAGGGGGTTGGACTAGAAGAAAGAATGACAGAGTTGAAAGGGACCTCCGAGGTCTTCTAGTCCAACCCTTTGCAGAAGCAGGAGATCCTAATCCATTCCAGAGAAATGGCTGTCCAAATCTCTTCTTAAAAATCTCCAGTGTTGGAGGACTAGTGATGGGTTTCAAATTTTTTACTACCAGGGTGTGGCTCGGTGGGCATGGCATAGCTTGGTGGGTGTGGCAGGGGAAGGATACTGTAAAATTTCCATTCCCACCCCACTCCATGGGAAGGTTACTGCAAAATATAGGAGCCTAAGTGGCGTAGGAGGCTAATGTCTCCTACCAAGGCAGCATTTAACATCCAGCTGCTTGCAATTACTGCGAGTTCAATCCTAGCCAGGCTCAAGGTTGACTCAGCCTTCCATCCTTTCTAAGCTGGGTAAATTGAGGACCCAGTTTGTGGAGGCAATAAGCTGACTTTATATAAATATACAAAAGTATGAAGGCTATTGCTTAACGCATTGTAAGCCACCCTGAGTCTCCGGAGAAGGGCGGCATATAAATCAAATTTAAAAAAAAATCCCCGTTTCTTCCCAATCAGCTGGGACTCGGGAGGCAGAGAATAGATGGGGACGGGGCCAGTCAGAGGTGGTATTTACTAGTTCTCCAAACTACTCAAAATTTCCACTACCTGTTCTCCAGAACTGGTCAGAACCTGCTCAAACCCACCACTATGAAAGAACCACAACTTCTGGAGACTAGCTGTTCCGCTGGTTAATTGTCCTCATTGTTAGAAAGTTTCTCCTTAGTTCTAAATTGCTTCTATCCTGGATTAGTTTCCACCCATTGCTTCTTGTCCTACCCTCTTTGAAGAATAGGCTGACCCCCCTCTTCTTTGGGGCAGCCCCTCAGATACTGGAACACTCTATCGTATCACCCTGTAGTCCTTCTTTTCTCTAGACTGGCCATGCCCAATTCCTGCAACTGTTCTTTGTATATTTCAGCCTCCAGCCCCCTAATCATCTTTGTTGCTGTTTTCTGCACTCTTTCCAGAGTCTCAGCATGTTTTTGGGGTGGGGGAGTACCTGGCTTGCTTCCTGCAAATGCAATAAATTTATACTCCCAATACATTTGTACTCCTCCAAGGCCCCATCCAACTCTGTTATTCTGCTAATTATTCTCTTTACAGCTCTCAAAATAGGGAGGGTTCCTTCTAAGATATTTGGCACACCCGGAAGTCCTGCTTTGGGCTAAGTAGTCTTTTATCTGACTTTTCCCTTGGTTGTGTTGCATTTCCCTATCTTCCAAGGTCAGATATTACAAATATTTGGAAAGGGAAAGCTAGAGCAGAACACTTCCCGATGTAACAAGCTGATAGTTGTTCAGAGATTCATTTGTTAGCAGGAGTCAAATGGATTTTTTTGCTCCATCCGGTTAGAACATTAATAAAGCTATACAGATCTCATTTATTTACACAAACTAGGCTAAGATGCCCGTTGTTTGCCTGTGTGCCTTAAAGTACTTGGTTATTTGCTGGAGCAACATTCCGGCATTAAGAAGGAAATCTCATAAGCTGGTATGTTTTTCGGTCGAGTTTTAGATGTTGCAGTGTGTGAGATCAGACTCTGCAGCAATGAACTGTAGTCCACTTTGCTCTTTTCTGAAAAGGTTTGGTGAAATTGAATGTGATTCCTTTGCAATGAGCAACGTCGAATCTTTGCAATTCCTGAATCTGGCTTGTCAAAAGGAACGGAGAAGAGAAAATGTATCTCCCAGGCTTTCACGAATCCATTATTAAAGAAGAAAAGTAAAGTTTAGCAAACAAGAAAGAGGGAGGGCGGGAGGGGGGGAGGGAAGGAAATAAGGATGGAAGGAAGGAAGGAAGGAAGGAAGGAAGGAAGGAAGGAAGGAAGGAAGGAAGGAAGGAAGGAAGGAAGGAAGGAAGGAACAGGAGAAGGGAAAGCAGAAGAAGAAGCAGAGTTCTAGGAACTGTCATAGATTCTCTTTCCAAGTAACATACCCACAGCAAGCAAAACTTCATGTCAGGTAGATTCCTCAAAGAATAGCTTTACTGGATATGCCATATTGTCACCGGCTGGTAAAAACCGAGTCTAAATATTCCTGCAGTTTTCATCTAATTAAAAGTTAACGTTTTTCACTTTCTCAAAACAATCAGTCACACGGTCCAATCAGGATACAGTCCAGTTGCTAGGTAACCTCAGTCCCCTCCTTCCAAACACCTGCTGGAATGTCCTTGGTTCCCAAGGGAAAGTATTTTGTTTTGCCTACAAACCTCCCAGCTATCTCTAATCTACTCCCTCTTTTCCTTAGTTTCCTTAGTGGTGGCAGCTCTGAAGCCTCAAAATGGCCTCAGTAAGGTCAGCATCAGGGTGGTCTATTCCAAAAATCTGACAAACCAGTGGTGAAATGTAAAATTTGTTACTACCGGTTCTGTGGGTGTGGCTTTGGTAATGTGACTGGGTGGGCATGGCCAACTTTTTTTTAAAAAAAAACTTTTAAAAGCATTTAAAAGTTACAACCTCTAATCGTCAGAGGCTTTTGTTTTCTTTTAAAAGCATTTTTTTTTTTGGCTTTTAAAAGAAAAAAAAAGCCTCTGACGATCAGGCAACTCAACTCAACAACCTCTAAGAGGTTGTAGAAAAAATGCTTTTAAAAGGCTCTGACGATCCCAGCTGAGCCGTGCGATCATCAGAGGCTTTTTTTCTTTTTAACTTTTAAAAGCATTTTTGAAAAAATGCTTTTAAAAGTAAAAAAAAAAGCCTCTGATGATCGCACGGCTCAGCTGGGCATGGAGGGTGGGCAGGGATTTTTGCTACTGGTTCTCCGAATCACCTGCCTTTCATTGCTACTGGATTGGATGATCCGGTCCTAACCGGGAGCATTTCATCCCTGTGACAAACCATGACAGCCTCCAACATATCCAAACATATCTGAGGGTCTTTGAGACCTAGAAAAGTCCCAGCTGTGAAAGCAAAGAAGAGGAAAAAAAGAACGAATGAAATCAGATAAAGGACGAATGTCAAGATTGCCCCTTTAATTGTCCATCTTCAAAACCAGAAGCTCAAGCAAAGCTCACAGATGAGTATCTAGTTATCTTTGCCAAAACAGGTGGCTGTTACATTTTTATGCTACACATTTGTTATAGGGGAATAGCATTTTTATAGCAGAAATTAGCCAAGAATGAAATCTGGGCAACTCTGCATAAGAACCACAATCTTCTGGAACCGTACCTTTTTTACCCCCCCCCCTTCTCATTATAATTTGACTGGTTTGCAAGTTTTATAGACCACATATATCTCAAACTGAGTCCAATTGGCAGCTGTGGGCAGTAGTTAAGTATTGGCTAAATAATGGGAAGGTGAGCGAGGAGTTTATATTTCCAACTAATTATGGAGATGGAGAATAGATGCCAGAATCCCAGTGAAAGGAAAAGAACCATCTATTATCTGACTTTCCTTGGATGGCTGCTTAATAAAGACATTTATTTGCAGAACGCTATTCAATGGTGGGGGAGGGAGGAACTGTCATTTTTTCTCACCCTAGGAAGCTCAGTTGCCTACTAAGAGTTGGGATTTTAAACATGAATGCTGAACATCCGAGTTTAAATGTTAGAATGCAGTCCAATGTCAGCTGACGAGAACCACGAAGGACACCATCAATCGATCAAAGTAGTTTCTTTATTGTCGTTCGCCTATAGACAGGAATCTTGCCAGACTAAAGTACTCTTTGCATAACTATTAGATAAACACTGTGAAGATTTAGGGTGGATCCCTTGGGGGCACTTCCTACACGCCAATGAATTATGCAGCTCAGCACTGGATTCCACCACGCCCAATCAGTATTGTGTAGGAATATTGTTGGTCCTTGTGCTTGTTCTATCACAATGTTGTTCAGTTATTTTTGTATACCTCTCAGTTATACCAACCTCAACAATGAAGATTTGATTTGACTTTGATTTGAGGAGGATAGCTTCCTCTCAGGAGATGTTCCCTAAATTGGACTCCAGTCCCCATAATCCTCAGCCAGCGTTTGCACAGGCATCTGGTTGGTGAAGAGGAGAGGTGGATGTATTCTTTTTTCATCCTGCAATTCCTTTCTCCAGGGTTTAGCTACAGGGATGGGCTTCAAAAATTTTAGCAAGGGGTTCTCTGCCCAGTTGCTAGGTGGGTGTGGCCCTGGTGGGCGTGGCCTAGGCAGCCTCTTGCACCACAGCCAGAGGGGGGCATTTTTGCCCTCCCAGGGCTCCGGAGCAGTGATGGGATTCAATTTTTTTTACTACTGGTTCTGTGGGCATGGCTTGGTGGGCATGGCAGGGAAGAATACTGTAAAATCTCCATTCCCTCCCCACTCCAGGGGAAGGTTATTGCAAAATCCCCATTTCCTCCCAATAAGCTGGGACGCAGGAGGCATAGAATAGATGGGAGCGAGGCCAGTCAGAGGTGGTATTTACCGGTTCTCCAAACTACTCAAAATTTCCACTACCGGTTCTCCAGAACTGGTCAGAACCTGCTGAAACCCACCTCTGCTCCTGAGGTTTTTCTTGAGCCTCCAGGAGGACAAAAACGGCCTCCCCAGGCTCCGGAGGCCCTCTGGAGGCCAGAAATGGACCCGTTTCTGGCCTTCCTGAACTCCTGGTAGGCCCATTTTTTGCCCTCCTTGAGCCTCCACACATACCCTGCAGGGTGGGATGGGGTGAGTGGGAACTGGGATTCGGGGGTTTTCCGAACCACACAGAATCTTAGCTAGAGATTCTCCCGAACTCCTGCAAACCCCCAGCAGCCCAGCCCTGTTTAGCTACCTTCCCTTCAGTCCCAAGCGATATCTCTGAGTTCGAGCTATGTTTTTTTCCCCCGAAGAACACCTTTTAAGAGCATTTGTGGGGAGGAAGATTACTTTGTTATACTTCATAATTTCTGAGATATTAGCGCTTTGGGAGAATCATTATATGGAGCCTAAAATGTGATTTTTATGGGGAAGGACTATAAAAGGCTCTCGAGTCAGGGACATGGTTTGCATACAAAAGGCTCAAAGTCAGCCTTCAGCAAAGCATTCCTTAGTGCATATATGTTCAAAGGGGGAGAAGAGAGAATCACACAGGAGGTAACTTGAAATAATTCTGAGTTACATGCAGGGGTGGACTTCAAAAATTTTAGCAAAGGGTTTTCTGCCCAGTTGCTGGGTGGGCGTGGCCATGGTGGGCATGGCCTACTCAGCCTCCTGCACCATGGTGGGTGGTGGTGCTATTTTTGCACTCCCCAGGCTCCGGAGGCTTAACTTGAGCCGGGAGGGCGAAAATGGCCTCCCCAGGCTCCAGAGGCCCCTTGGAGGTTGGAAACTCTTTCCGAACTTCCAGTAGGCCCATTTTTCACCCTCCCCAAGCCTCTGCGTGTGCCCTGCACTTACCTGCATCCAAATCGGACCATGTGGGGACTCCTGGGAAGGGAGGGATGGGCCAGGCCAGCCAGGAGTGGGATTTGGGGGTTCTCCAAACTGCACAGAATCTTGGTGATCTGCTTTCCTGATGCAGTCTTTTATTATTTTCATTTTGATAGGTTAATATCTGCATCCTTATTGCCGTGACCAGAGTAATTTCAAGAATAAGTGCTGAAAATTATAAGGTCCACGGTGAGGCTAACGCGTTCAAGTAAGTTTGCTTTCCATTTTTAATTTTTTTTTAATTGTTAGCAGGAGTTTAAACTCCCAAGAACATCTGAATTGCTACTGAATGCCGAGTCCAGAGTCATAAAATCTGACTATTTTTTTTTAAAAGGGATTGTGTTCTGAATCAAGATTGGATGAATTCTGCAGCGCTGTTTATCTAATCCCAAAGGAGAAAATAACGTCCAATCTTGTGAAGATCACAAGCATTAAAAAATACATCATAATGTCCAATAAAGTTGGCTGTTGGGCATTTTTTGAAAAATGGACTTTAGGCACAGAGTGTTAAAAATTGGGATTCCATCCAAGTGATACTCCTGGGATTATTTTGTAAAGAGTTTTCATCCCTGTATTTGAATTTCACAAGCAATTCTTTTGCTGAGTGCTAAACACAAGGAAAGTCCTTCCTTCCTTCCTTCCTCCCTCCCTCCCTCCCTTATCCTTCTCTTTCCTTCCTTCCTTTTCCTTCTCTTTCCTTCTCTTTTTCCTTCTGTTGGAAAAGGAATATCCAGTCCAGTTCCAAGCCAGGGGAAAGACACTGGAAAGAAAATGGAGGATGATTGCAAGGAAAGAAAGTTTATTTGGTTCCCAGGAACTTCAGTGACAGCAGCATGTTTCTGGAGTGGCTGACAAAATGGCTAAGTGAGTGGGTGGATCTTTATAGGGTTCTGAGATGCTCCAGGGGATTGTGCAATGAAGTGAGCCTTGTGTTTTTTACTATTTCAAAAATGGTGGGTTAAACCTATTATGTCCTAAAGGTGCTGTCCTGTCCTTTGAATTTGGGTGGGGAAATGTACATTCTTAATCCCATCTGCTCCAGCCTGAGGGAGCTTGTGGCTGAAGGCATTTTGTTTATGAATAGGATGCCCTAGAGTTTCTGAATGGATACAAAATCTGCATCCCTAAAGGGCATTCTCTTCAAGCTTCTTAATTTGAAGCTGTTTTCCTATGGCAAGAAGACTGTGGCTGCTTTCTCCCTTTGTTAATATTTTTCTCCATTTCTCCTTTGGGGAAATATTCTATCCTGCCTCTTTTTAATATTAAGAATAAAGAATATTAATCTGGGGAAGGGGGCTTCCTACACTTCTCTTTCTCCTCCTCCTCCTCCTCCTCTTCCTCCCATTATTTTCTTTTGCCTCTTTCTTTCATCCTTCCTTTTCCTTCTCCTTTCCTTCTTCTTCTCTTCTTCCTTCTATCTTTCTCTCCCTCCCTCCCTCCCTTCCTTCCTCCTCCTCCCTAGAAAATTATTCAGTCTTTGGAACCTGTCAATCTTCCGTCTGCCTCGCTTCTCTCATTTGGTATTTGCCATGGCAGAAATTTGCAAGATTTATCAGGTGCATTTAATAGACCAGGAATGCAACAATAACCTTCTCTCTTGATTAGCACAGCATGAGATATTTTTAGCCTTTTAGGACAGGTGACACAAGAAAATGAACTTGGAACTAAAAATAAGCCGCACCGGGGACTGATATTTTCTCCCCTTCGTTCTAGCAAGAGAGAGAGTCCTAGATAATTTCTTATCAGTGCTGAAGAATGCTTCCTTGCTGTAGTAAACCCGAGGACAGGCGTGGAGCACATAATGAATATTTATCAAAGGATACTCCATGTACGTTATCAGTTGGGCCAATCAGGAACCCTACGAGGCTTTAAGTAACCTACAGCTCCTTACAGAAAGTGCTTAATAACACAGCTTGCGATTCCAGTTGGCAAGCACCAAACCGGAATTTGTGTACACAAATTTGTCCATGTGCGCTGAAGGGCCCTGGAGATGGAGCTTGTTGGCAGCAAGATTATTTGCTGGAGAGCAATTTTTGCCTTGTTGCAGCTGGTAAGAACAAATTGGTGCAATTATTGCCAGTAGTTTCCCCTGGCGCGTGGGGTGTTGAGCCCGTGCTGATTTCGATGAATGGCATATTGAAGGAGGGCATCAATCTGGCCCTTATCACTGCTTACCGATCGGATCATCTGAGCCCGCTAAGCAAATTCTGATTTCTGTAGGAGACTAAGCTTCAAAGACTTTACACATAAATCTCATAAGCGAGTAGCGGAGATGGTTTTATTTGCTTCTGTGGTGGGTCATTCCTGGTGGATGAAGGTTGCAGAACCAACACCTGTTCCTCTATTCAAGAATGATAGTTTTTTTGGTTTTGCACTCATGTCTGAAGCACCGAGGGGCTTCCAGGTTGAAAAGTTGGGGACATCACCATTGCCTTGGGAATGCCCAATTGGGGGCTCCTTTCACATCCCTGGCAGGAGCAGGAGGGAAGGACAGGAGCTCAACCTGCCCACGGCAACTCTTGGGTCACTGCCCAGCGTTCTGAGCACTCCAAACACTTTGCCATGGTGGCGCAGTGGTTAGAAGGCAGTACTGCAGGTTATTTCTGTTGACTGCCGGCTGACTGTAGTTCGGCAGTTTGATTCTAACCGGCTCAAGGTGGACTCAGTCTTCCATCCTTCTGAGGTTGGTAAAACGAAGACCCAGATGATTGGGGGCAATAGGCTGATTCTGTAAACCGCTTAGGAAGGGCTGGAAAGCACTATGAAGCAGGACAGAAGTCCAAGTGCTATTTCTATTTCTATTCCCCTTCCTTCCTTCCTTCCTTCCTTCCTTCCTTCCTTCCTTCCTTCCTTCCTTCCTTCCTTCCTTCCTTCCTTCCTTCCTTCCTTCCTTCCTTCCTTCCTTCCTTCCTCAGTGATCAATGGTTAGAATGCAGTATTGCAGATTAACTCTGCCAACTACCAGCAATTTGATTCTCACTGGCTCAGGGTTGACTCATCCTTCCATCCTTCCGAGGAGGGTAAAATGAGGACCCAGATTGTTGGGGGCAAGAGGCTGACTCTGTAAACCACTTAAGAAGGGCTGGAAAGTACTGTGAAGCAGGACAGAAGTCTAAGTCCTATTGCTATTCCTCTTCCTTTTCTCTCTTCTTCCTTCCTTCCTTCCTTCCTTCCTTCCTTCCTTCCTTCCTTCCTTCCTTCCTTCCTTCCTTCCTTCCTTCCTTCCTTCCTTCCTCGGTGAACAATGGTTAGAATGCAGTATTGCAGATTAACTCTGCCAACGAGCAGCAGTTTGATTCTCACTGGCTCACAGTTGACTCAGCCTTCCATCCTTCCGAGGTGGGTAAAATGAGGACCCAGATGGTTGGGGGCAGTAGGCTGACTCTGTAAACCACTTAAGAAGGACTGGAAAGTACTGTGAAGCAGGACAGAAGTCTAAGTCCTATTGCTATTCCACTTCCTTTCCTTCCTTCCTTCCTTCCTTCCTTCCTTCCTTCCTTCCTTCCTTCCTTCCTTCCTTCCTTCCTTCCTTCCTTCCTTCCTTCCTTCCTTCCTTCCTTCCTTCCTCGGTGAACAATGGTTAGAATGCAGTATTGCA
>CM075968.1:29325165-29334127 GCA_038048745.1 Coluber constrictor foxii
TATTGTTGTTGTTGTTGGTTGGCTTAATAGTAGAACATGTTTTTTTCCTACTCTTTTTAAAGACGAACATTTTGCATTGGCGTACGAGCCAAAAAAAAAAAGAAAAAGAAAAAAAACTTATTTCTTTCTTAATATTCAAAAGGGGGAGCATGGGTTTCTTTGCCCTAAATTCGGCAGAAGAATATGCCTTTGCAAAGAGTGCACAATACGCTTTAAGGAATCAAAAGCCTAGCTGGAACAGCTTTGGCCCATTTGGAGTAAGATTTGTGTTATTCTGTTGAGAAAGAGAGAAAAAAAAAAAAGAAAAAGAAAGAAAGAAATCCTCCATTATGATAATGTGCGAGGGTTACATTTATCATGGAAACTGACTGGCAGGCGTTGTGAGTTCGGGAGGTTTAAAATTTATACGGCACTTATTCATTAAATCGAATGGTGGTAATTGGTAATAAATGAGCTTGCCCGATAAAGTTTGCTTCAACAGAACTGCACATCCAGCAAACTTTGCAACAGAGGGAAACACACACACACACACACACACACACACACACACACACACACACACACACAGAGTCCATATGGACTCCTGGTCGTTGATATTCAGGTTGTGTTAAAGCCGAGGGAGAGTGGGGAGGGGGGCGGGGTAGGTAATAATTTTCAAGAGAGAGATTTGCTGCTTTGGAATTTTAATAGAGGCGAAAGATGTGATTAATTAAAATTTGTGTGCTTTCAAAATGTTCTCCAGAGCACAGAGTGAGTGAACTCGCTTTAATGTCTTTTTTTTTCCCCCTTCCTTTTCTTCTTTTTCTTCTATTTAACCCAGGCTGGAAATAATTCAATACCTAAACATGTACAGATGGCTATGCCAAAATGCTTTTTTTTCGGGGGTGGGGGGATGGTAGGGGGAGATGGGGATGAAAGACAGTTACAATGGAAAAGCGGGGGGCAGGCGTACAATCGCACATTTCCTTCGGGCCACGTTTTCCCCGATCATGGGGGTTATCAAGGGGTGGGCTTCAAAATTTTTAAGCAAGGGGTTCTCTGCCCAGTTGCTGGGTGGGCGTGGCTATGGTGGGCGTGGCCTATTTGGCTTCCTGCACCATGGTGTATGGGGGGGGGTGTTTTTGCCCTCCCTGGGCTCCGGAGGCTTTTCCTGAGCTTCCAGTAGGGCAAAAACAACCTCCCCAGGCTCTGGAGGACCTCTAGAGCCAGAAACGGGCCCATTTCTGGCCTTCCCGAGCTTCCGGTAAGCCCTTTTTTCGCCCTACCCGAGCCTCCATGCACACCCTGCACTTACCTGCATCCAAAACGGGTTGCGTGGGGACTCATGGGAAGGGTGGGGCAGGGTGGATGGGACCAGCCAGGAGTGGGATTTGGGGGTTCTCCGAACTGCACAGAATCTTAGCTAGAGGTTCTCCCGAACCCCTGTGAACCCCTCAGCAGCCCACCCCTGCTTCAGAGGAAATATGCGCAAAAGATCCCCACAGTGGTAGAAAAACCCAACAACACCAGCTCTGAAGAATATCTGGGAGAAATGACGTGCAAAAATACTAGGACGATATTGAAGCACGGGGCATACATTTGGGTGCATTTTTCACATTTTAAAAAAAACTGAAGCAGAAAGCTTTGAAAGGAGAGAGAGAGAGAGAGAGAGAGAGAGGGAGGGAGAGAGGATTGCAAAGCAAACATCCCCTAAAATAGATGTATAACTCTATCATCTTTGTTCCCTGGTAATTGGTAGAGAATTTTTATAGGGCATGGTCAGGAAGCCACAAAACTATATTTAGCCATGTAAAATCTGGAATGGAGATTGGGGCCTTGACGGAGAAAAAGAATTATCCAAGGCTGAATCCAGATGATTCATCTCAAACTCTGGAGTAGAATAGAATTCTTGTTTTATTAAAAAAAACATCTGCCATGTTTATTGCTGGACAACATGTTGTGGTCCAGCTTGACAGTACCTTGTGACAGTTCCAGCAAGATGGGACTAATCTTCTGTCACCAGATCTGTCAATATTTCTGCTAAAAAATCAATGGAGATTCTTAGTCGTCCATGCTTTTCTTTGAAGACCTTTCGCCTCTCATCCAAGAAGCTTCATTAGTTCTGAGTGAATGGTGGAGGATGGAAGGATTTATATTCCTTGCAGTCATCTAGTTGTTAGCACTCTTTCTGAGAGTCACTGAGGTCCCTTGGAGGTTTATCTGTGCCTTCAAGGTCACCTCCAACCAGGGGTGAAATGCTCCCGGTTCGGACCAGATCGCCCGATCCGGTAGCGATGGAGGCAGGTGGTTCGGAGAACTGGTAGCAAAAAACCCTGCCCTCCCCATGCCCAGCTGAGCCGTGCGATCATCAGAGGCTGTTTTTTTTAACTTTTAAAAGCATTTTTTCTACAACCTCTTCGGCCGAAAAAATGCTTTTAAAAGTTTTTTTAAAAAAAGCCTCTGATGATCGCGCAGCTCAGCTGGGATCATCAGAGGCTTTTCAAAGCATTTTTTTCCGCAACCCCTTCGGCCGAAGAGGTTGTAGGGGAAAAAAAATGCCTTTAAAAGCCTCTGGCGATCCCAGCTGACTTGCCTGATCATCAGAGGCTTCTAAAAGCATTTTTTTCTGCAACCTCTTAAGGTTGTAGAAAAAATGCTTTTAAAAGTAAAAAAAAAAAGCTGGCCACGCCCACCCAGTCACATTACACCCCCCCACCAAGCCACGCCCACAAAACCGGTAGTAACAAATTTTAGATTTCACCCCTGCCTCCAACTGATTTTAGCCAGATATTTGCATGCAAGGTTGCATGTAAATTGGGGTATGTGGCATACACAATTTCCTTCTTGCCTATAGCAAGGAGTGACCAGTATATGTATTTTTGCTGTGGTAGAAACACATAAATCGAACCCAGCCAGCTAATCCACAAGCTTGCAGCCGAACGATAAGTTCCAGTTTCATAATCGTTTGTGTCAGTCAGTTAAAGAGGGTGGTTTTCAGGGAGCTGATGAGTAATTGCACCCCGAGTATAAAAAAGAGGGATGGGTGATTTAAAGCCAGTTAATATCCCTGTCCCCATTGTAAAATGACTCCATTAGGGAAGTGGTACTGATTACTTCCCTACTTTGAACTGAATATATCAATATGCCTTCCTTGGTTGTTGATCAAAAACCATCATGGCTAATCCTTCAAATATCCAATGAGTCCGGGATAAAAGCAAAGGATGATTTAGAAAGCTAGCTAAAGTTTTCTAGTTCTCCAGGATTGGAGCAAACGATGATCTAGATCAGTGATGGCTAACCTTTTCTGGACCAAGTGCCAAAAGCATGTGTGCGCCCGAACCCCTGGAATGCAATGCGTGGCCCCTGTGCATGTGCCCCACCCCCATGTATGCACGCGCACCCCCACTCATGCCACGCCCCACATATGGATACCTCCCACGTGTCCTGCCCCTGCGCATGTGCGCATGGCCCCACCACATGTGCCCTGCCCCCCACGCATGGACGCATGGCCCCCCATGGGCCCCATCCCTATGCTTGCGCACAGCTCCCCTGCACATGCCTCACCCCTCCGCATGTGTTCCACCCTCTGCATGCATCCCACCCCCCTGGGCATACACTCACAGCAGGGGTGGGTTCTAAATTTTTTTACTACCGGTTCTGTGGGCGCGTGGCTTATTTTGTGGGCGTGGCTTGATGGTCATGTGACAATTATTTAGGATTTAGCAGAGGTCCTGGTCTACCAGGCTTTTAATTGCTTGCAGAGCTGTACCGATCTACCCATTGGTTTTTTGTAGGCATTGATCTACTCATGAATTTTTGTAGGCACTGGTCTACTCATTTGTTTTCTTTTAACACTGATCAGCTGTAGGGCGGCCCTTTGAAGTCCCAGGGCAAGAGTTTTACAGATTTTTTCCCTCTAGCCATCAGCTGGGAATCAGGAGGCAGCAATAGATTGTGGGTGGGGCCAAATAAAAGGTAAGAATGACGCGGAGGGTGGGAGGGCATGGGGGGTGGGTGTGTGTGCGGAGGGGCGGGGGGGGCAGAGCTGGTTCGGTGACATCATATCGTCACCGCTACCAGCTCGGGAGAACCACACGTACCCCCTGCACATGTGCAGCAGAGACCCAAAGACCAGCTGGCAGCGGAAGGCACCCGCATATCCACGGCGGAGCTGAACTGGGGCAACTTCTCATGTGCCATCAGAGAGAGAGCTGCGCGCCACCTCTGGCATGCATGCCATAGGTTCGCTATCACGGATCTAGACAGTTATTTGAAATCTTCCAGTTCACCAGGATAAGAGGAGAGGGTGATCTTGAAAGCTATCTAGTCTTTCCTTTTCCCAGGATAAGAGCAGAGACTGATCTAAAAAGTTATGTAAAGATTTCCAGTTCTCCAGGATAAGAGCGAATGATGATTCTAGACACTTATTTGAAATCTTCTAGTTCTCCAGGATAAGAGCAAAGGATGATCTAGAAAGCTATCTAGTCGTTCAGTTCCCCAGGGTAAAGGAAACATAGACTGATCTTAAAAGTTATGTAAAGACTTCCAGTTCTCCAGGATAAGAGCGAATGATGATTCTAGACACTTATTTGAAATCTTCTAGTTCTCCAGGATAAGAGCAAAGGATGATCTAGAAAGCTATCTAGTCGTTCAGTTCCCCAGGGTAAAGGAAACATAGACTGATCTTAAAAGTTATGTAAAGACTTCCAGTTCTCCAGGATAAGAGCGAATGATGATTCTAGACACTTATTTGAAATCTTCTAGTTCTCCAGGATAAGAGCAAAGGATGATCTAGAAAGCTATCTAGTCTTTCAGTTCCCCAGGGTAAAGGAAACAGAGACTGATCTTAAAAGTTATGTAAAGACTTCCAGTTCTCCAGGATAAGAGTGAATGATGATTCTAGCCACTTATTTGAAATCTAGTTCGTCAGGCTAAGAGCAGAGGGTGATCTAGAAAGTTATCTGAAGTCTGCTAATTCTGGGTGAGGTATAACTTTCAAGGAGGTGGGCCAGGTGACCTCTCAATCAATGATTCTTCTTAAAATGTTCAGATCTCAGTTAAAATGCAAAGAGGACATATCTAGCTTTTTTAAAAACAGGAGTGGACCATGCATGGTGATCCAGATGCAAGGGCTCCAGAAGACATCTTTTATGATCAATGGCCATAGTTGTGAAGGTCAACAGGACAGCCTTTGGAACTCTTTACCTCATGATAGATTGATTTATTTTGATGTCTTTGAACTAGTCTTGGCAACTGTCTGGACAAGTCCCTGTAGTATTCTTGGCAGGATTTTGGAAGAGGTTGACTTGATTTTTTTTTTCTTGGGTTGATGGGCATAAGGTCAGCCAACTGGCTTTGTTCTGAAAGCAAGACTAGAACTCACTGTCTCCTGGTTTCTAGCCTGTTGCTTCAACCTCTACACCAAACTGGCTCTTTCTCATGGTAAAACATACAATCCCAGTCCTTGAGGGATCTTACACAGCCTCCAGTGCTTAAATAGCATGGTCAATGCTCATTCTGGCTGTGAGCTCAGGGGGCTGTTATATTCCTCTGAAAAGTTGACAGGGTTAATACATCCATAGCAAACAGAACTCCCCGGCAGATAGATTCCTCAAAGAATAGTTTCATTGGATATATCATATTTATTTATTATTTATTTATTTATTTATTAAATTTCTATACCACCCTTCTCCTTCCGGACTCAGGGCGGTGAACAGCCAATTTAAAACCAATACAAATACAATAAGTTAAAACGTACTAAAATCAATATAAATTTAGGCTGAAAATATAAAACCAAATAAAACTCTAAAACTCTAAAATTTAAAATATTTAAAATAGGAGGGATCAGGCAAGTCCGGCAAGTTGGAAGAGATGAGTCTTCAAAGCCCGACGAAAGGTCCGGAGGTCAGCGATAGTCCTCAGATCTGGAGGGAGATCGTTCCAGAGGGTGGGGGCTACCACAGAGAATGCTCTCCCCCTGGGGGTCGCCAGCCGGCACTGTCTGGCTGACGGCACCCTGAGGAGGCCCTCTCTGTGGGAGCGAACCGGCCGGTGGGAGGCAATAGGTGGCAGAAGGCGGTCCCGTAAGTACCCTGGTCCTAAGCCATGGAGCGCTTTAAAGGTGATTACCAACACCTTGAAACGCACCCCGGAAATCAACCGGCAACCAATGCAGCTCACGCAGCTCACCCTGTCGCTCCCATAATCCCCCGCGCGGCCGCATTCTGTACCAGCTGAAGCCTCCGGATGCATCCAAGGGGAGCCCCATGTAGAGAGCATTACAGTAGTCAAGCGAGACGTGACGAGCGCCTGAGTGACTGTGCGTAGGGAGTCCCGATCTAGAAAGGGCCGCAACTGGCGTATCAGGCGGCACAGTTCTGGTGAAAACTGACTCTGAAGGAGAAGGAGACAGAGAGAAGGGTCTCCTCCTTGAGCAGGGGGTGGTCTAGAAGACCTCCAAGGTCCCTTCCAACTTTGTTATTTTGTTATTCAGAGGAGGAAGAGGAGGAGGACAATGTCAGGATTCCAAGTAATACACCCACAGCAAACAGAACTCCGAGACAGGTAGATTCCTCAAAGAACAGTTCTGTTTGGATTTATCATATTTGCACAGTTCTGGTGAAAACCATCTCTGAATATTCCCGTGGTTTTCCCTTTCCCAAACAATCAGTCACATGGTCCCATCGAAGTGCCGTCCGGTTGCCTGATAATGTCACTCCTCCTCTCTCTGGCCACCCGTGGGAATGTCCTTGGTTCCCAGGAGAAAGAATTTTGTTTTGGCTACAAAACCCCAGCGATCTCCATTCCCTCTTCCTATCCCTCAGCTCCAGTATGGCAACACTGAAGCTTCCAAGATGGCCTCGGTCAGGTCAGCTTCAGGCTGATAAAAGTATTCTTGAAAAATATTCAAGAGCAAACGTTGCTCTTGGCTGAGACGAACCCTCTATGGACAGCTTGCTGCGGATGAGGAGGTCATCTAGGACACCCTTCTTCACAATCTCTTCAACAGACCCAGTGGATAATCTTGAGGAGAAGCATCAACATTATTGGATTAGATACCTTGCCGTGAGGAGCACCGGCATTATTGGATTAGATACAGATGAGGAAACAGATTTTGTGTGTTACAGAAACAGCTGTGCATCTTGGCACATCACTTCAGTTTGTTTTCCTATAAGAAGCCCAAGGAGCATCTCCCTTGGTTGAGGTTGACTTTGAAGGAGCACAAGAACATGTTGTTTACTTGATTGAGGCTCCCTATCTCATTCTTTAAAGGACATATTTTTCAACTTTCCACCTTATGACTCGTAGGAGTTTTGTGGTCCTGCATCCGATGCAAAAGAATAACAGAGTTGGAAGCAGTGATGGGTTTCAGCCGGTTCGGGCTGGTTCATGCAAAACAGTAGTTAAATTGCTGGCTGGCTCCACCCCTCCCTGCCTTGCCCCTTCAGGAGTCGTCCCCCCCGCACCCAATTTTGGCTCCAACTAAGTACAGGGAGACCTCCTAGGTCCAAAACGGGCGTGGGGGAGGGCTGCACATCCCCCCCGGTCAGTTTTATCTCCCAGGGGGGTGCAGGAGGAACATGTTGTTTACTTGATTGAGGCTCCCTATCTCATTCTTTAAAGGACATATTTTTCAACTTTCCACCTTATGACTCGTAGGAGTTTTAAAGAATAATAGAGTTGGAAGCAGTGATGGGCAGTGATGGGATTCAGCCGGTTTGGGCTGGTTCATGCAAAACGGTAGTTAAATTGCTGGCTGGCTCCACCCCTCATTGCCCTGCCCCTTCCAGGAGTCTCCCCCACCCCCGCACCCAATTTGGCTCCCAAGTAAGTGCAGGGAAGTCTCCTAGGCCCAAAACGGGTGTGGGGAGGGCTGCACATTCCCTTCCCTCCCCCCCCCCCCCCCGTGGTCAGTTTTATCTCCCAGGGGGGTGCAGGAAGTCAAGTGCTGCCTATCCCACTCCCTGGCCACACCCACCATAGCCACACCCAACCAGCTGGTCATTAGGGCAGAGAACCTATTGTTAAATTATTTGAATCCCACCACTGTTTGGAAGGAATCTTAGAGGTCTTCTATGATCCACGATTGCTGTGCTGAATCTGCTCCGAATCATATTGTGAGGTATATGGATGACATGGCAGTGGTAGGTCTTATCCGAGATGACAATGAAGATGCTTATACTAGGGAAGAGGTGAAGCCTCTGGTGGACGGGTGCAATAAAAGTACACCTGATTCTAAATGTGAATAAAACAAAGGAGATCATTGCAGAGTTTGGAAAGATCCAGCATAGTCATACTCCACTCAGTATCAAGGATGCAACTGTAATGGTTGTCAACCATATTAAGTATCTGGAGCTGTAGATAACTAACAATCTGATCTGGTCTCTTCATGTATATCGGAGGTGGTGAGCTTTTGAGAGCTGCATGCAATGAAATTTCATTTTAATGTATGCCGATTAGTGTACATTCAAAGTGACAATAAAGTTATTATTCTATTCTATTCTATTCTATTCTATTCTATTCTATTCTATTCTATTCTATTCTATTCTATTCTATTCTATTCTATTCTATTCCATTCCATTCCATTCCATTCCATTCCATTCCATATGTTCTGTTCTGTTCTGTTCTGTTCTGTTCTGTTCTGTTCTGTTCTGTTCCATTCTATTCCATTCTCCTTCTCTGCTTCTACTTGTCTCCTTCTCCTTCTTCTCTTTCTCCCTTTTCTTTCCCTTTCCCTTCTCCTTCTCCTTCTCCTTCTCCTTCTCCTTCTCCTTCTCCTTCTCCTTCTCTTCTCTTCTCTTCTCTTCTCTTCTCTTCTCTTCTCTTCTCTCTCTTCTCTTCTCTTCTCTTCTCTTCTCTTCTCTTCTCTTCCCTTCCCTTCCCTTCCCTTCCCTTCCCTTCCCTTCCCTTCCCTTCCCTTCCTTTCCCTTCCCATCCCATCCCATCCCATCCCATCCCATCCCATCCCATCCCATCCCATCCC
>CM075968.1:29334327-29414267 GCA_038048745.1 Coluber constrictor foxii
GGAGTAGAAGAAGGATCTTGAGATTTCATCGTGAACCACATCCATCATCGCTATTTGCTCGAAGCATTTTTCTACTCGGCGATCAATTACGCAATCTCCACCGAAACTTCCAGAAGTGTACCAACGGCTTGTTCAAATTGTGACTGCCATTCAAAGGATCTGGATTTAATTTATATGCTTGTTAAGGCCAAAGAACCTCCGTATATATAACGCTATGTTTTGTTCCCTTCCGATTTTACACAGAATGTTATTAGCAATCTCCTTCTGGAACTCGTTTTCTCTAACACACCGTACGAATCAATCAAATTATTCATCCTCGAGACACATTGGCTTATTACGCTCATTGCAACCCACAACATGTAGCGAATGCCGCTACGATCTCTGTCCTGCATAAAACAAAAACCTCCCTCAATATTACATATGAAAACAAGGCTCAAAATCTAATCTTTGTCTCGACAGATTGACAGCTAAGGCGGTGGCTGTTCTCCTACCTATCTTGGGAAGTTCGTGGATCTTTGGCATCCTGGCAGTGAATGACCGAACTTTGGTGTTCCAGTACATGTTTGCAATATTTAACTCACTGCAGGTATGGCCAGTTGGATGTACACACCTCTCAAGATGCTATAAAGGGGTTTGTATAAGAGCCAAAGCGGCGCAGTGGTTAGAGTGCAGCACTGCAGGCTACTTCAGCTGACTGCTAGCTGCAGTTGGGCAGTTCAAATCTCACCGGCTCAAGGTTGACTCAACCTTCCATCCTTCCGAGGTGGGTAAAATGAGGAGTCAGATTGTTGGGGGCAAGAGGCTGACTCTGTAAACTGTAAACTGCTTAGAGGGCTATAAAGCACTGTGAAGTGGTATATAAGTCTAAGTACTATGCTCTTCCTTTTCTCTTTCCTTCCTTCCTTCCTTCCTTCCTTCCTTCCTTCCTTCCTTCCTTCCTTCCTTCCTTCCTTCCTTCCTTCCTTCCTTCCTTCCTTCCTAAATTCCTAAGTTGTTGTATTTAACACAGTAAGGTAACCTAAAAGCAATTGCTCTTAGACTTATAGACCACTTTACAGTGCTTTACAGCACCTCTCTAAGCAGTTTATGGAGTCAGCATATTGCCTCAACAATCTGGGTCCTGCTTTTTAACCCATTTTGGAAGGATGGAAGGCTGAGTCAACCTTGAGCCGGTCAGGATTGAACTGCAGACAGTGGGCAGAATTAGCCTACAATACTGCATTTTAACCACTGCACCACCATGGAAGGAAAGAAGGAAGGAAGGAAGGAAGGAAGAAGGAAGGAAGGAAGGAAGGAAGGAAGGAAGGAAGGAAGGAAGGAAGGAGGAGGAGGAGGGGGGAGGGAGGGAGGGAAGGAAAGAAGGAAAGAAGGAGGGAGGGAAGAAGGAAGGAGGGAAGGAAGGAAGGAAGGAAGGAAGGAAGGAAGGAAGGAAGGAAAGGGAGGGAGGGAGGGAGGAGGGGAAGGAAGGAAGGGAAGGAGGAAGGGGGGAGGGAAGAAGGAGGGAGGGGGGAGGGGGAGGGAGGGGGGGGAGAGAGGGAAGGAAGGAAGGAGAGAGGGAGGGAGGGGAGGAAGGAGGGAGGGAGGAAGGAAGGAAGGAAGGAGGGTGGGTGGGGCGGGAGGGGAGGGAGGGAGGGAGGGAGGGAAGGTGGGAAGGAGGGAAGGAGGGAGGGGGAAGGAAGGAAAGGAAAGGAAAGGAAAGGAAAGGAAAGGAAAGGAAAGGAAAGGAAAGGAAAGGAAAGGAAAGGAAAGGAAAGGAAGGAAGGAAGGAGAAAAGGTAGACTGTTAGAAATTGCAACAGCATTGGAAAAAGCGGCATGACCATTTTTCACAATTATGACTGTTGCGCCATTCCCATGGTCACACAATCAAAAGTTTTGGACCCTTGGCAACTGGCTCATATTTATGGCAGTCTCAGTGTTCCGGGGTCCCATGTTCCCTGTTTGCGACCTTCTGACAAGCAAAGTCAACGAGGAAGCGAGCTTCACTTAACAACCCTGTCACTAATTTTTAACAACGGCAGTGATTCACGCAGCACCTTTGGCACAGAAAAGTCGTAGGGACAAAATCCACTTAACCAATTCCTCACTTAACAACAGGAATGTTGGGCTCGGTTGTGGTTGTAAGTCGAGGACTGCTTGTCCACTACTCCGAGTCAACAATTGTGAGCAAGGTCACAGCCCTCCAAAAACTTTTATACATTTTTTCTAGAACCACAAACCTCCTTCCTTAACTGTATTAGCTCCAAATGTCCTCTCTGATTTCCTTTGCTGTTTTTCTTTTTAAAAATAATAATTTGATTTTATCATTTCAGGGTTTTTTCATCTTTCTGTTTCATTGCCTCCTGAACTCAGAGGTACGTTCCCATCTCCACCCCGATTCAGGGAATAAAATCTGGTTGATGCTGGAATAAGAATATTGTTATGTACCTCTTTAGCGGGGGGGGGGGGGGCGATACATTGATTAAAGTTTATGCTGTAAAACAGCCCTTGTGTTTGGGGAACAGGGCCATTTAATTACAAGGCTGTAGGGAAAATATATTTTCTTTTGCTACAGAACATGTATAGTTTATATAATGGTATATTTAGCCGTCATCCCCATAATTTATGGCCTTTGCAGAGAACTAGTCAGTCAAGGACTCCAGGCGTTAGAACAAACAGCTACTGCTCATATACCAGAATATCATTATTATTATTTTTTCTGGACTCTGTATCTGGTTAAATCAAAGCTCATGGCGTGGCTACATAGTTCGTTTGAAATATTACCACCCAATTATCATCTGAAAATGCCAGAAGGGACTCCATTAATTATGTCAGGAATAACCATGTCAACTGTACTGAATTGCTGAATGGAATTTAATTTGGAGTGCATTTATAAGCAAATTCAATCAAATCGCGTTTTTGTCCTACCCTTAAGGGCTTCTTTCTCCTGGCTGAGTTGATTTTTTGAGAACACAATCATAGCCACATCTCGGGCAAAGGCAACCTTATGCTCCCAAAGTTGCGTAAACCCAGGATTGGCAACTCAATGACCTCCAGAATGTTTTCCAACCAAAACTTATCAGGGTTTTAAAGAAAATGTTAGGGAATCACAAGGTCCCCAAGATGTCTCCTTCTGGTGTAGATGCAAAGATTGAAGAACCCATAACTATGTTCTTTCTCAAGGTGCTTTCTCAAGAAGCAACTGGACTTCGTTTTTTCCTTGAAGACATTTTACTTCTCATTCAAGAAGCTTCTTCAATTCTCACCTGAGAAGCTTCTTGGAGGAGAAGTGAGATTTCTTCAAGGAAAAATAAAGTTTAGTTGCCTTTGAGAAAGCACCTTTGGGACAACCATGACTTAGATGACTGAGAAGTTCCATAGAAAAACCCATAATTATGTTTTGGTAATTCCAGAGGTAAGAAATGTGCGCACCAGATCCTCTGCCCTTGTTGAGAGTTGAAATCAAAACATCTGAAAGACCTCAGGTTGCTATCTCCCCAGGGAAGGACTTTGAGGGGACTTTCCTAGTCTGCGAGTCTTATAGCCCTATGATTCTATTGTCCAGTTCAAGGGTCAGCAACCTGTGGCTCTGGAGCCGCATGTGGCTCTTTTACCCTTCTGCTGTGGCTCCCTGTCACTCAAAATATGTGTCACAACCGCCGGCACATGATTTATTGAGCTGTTCAACTCCCGGTAGACCAACCATGGATAAATCCAAGAAAAGAAAAGTTTCAGAAGAAAACAGAATGTTTAATTCAACTACATAAGCTAGTTTTGTGGCCGCACAAGAAATAGTCAGGCACGGGAAGGGTTTTGTGGCTCCTGGTGTTTTCTTTTTTGTGGGAAACAGGTCCAAATGAGTCTTTGAGATTGTAGACCTCTGGTCTAGCTTGTGTTCTGACTTAGGCTTCCCGAGTCAGTTAAACACACGAGTAGTCCCAAAAACCTGTTTTATTTTAACAGCTGTGAATTCTGTTCATTCACAATTGAGTCCCAAATAGTTGTAAAGAGTCCTTTGGGATAAGGCTAATAGTCACCCACCTTTATCTCCCTTGACACACTGCCAAAGACGACATTGGCAAAGCCACACGGACTCCAGAATCAAACAGAGCTTCAGGCTTTAAACTGCACAGAATGAACAAACGTTGCTTCCTGCAAAGGCCCACTTGCCTTTGCTCCTCTTTTAAGCATTATGGGAGGGGCCAATCATCTCCAAGCCCTACTCCTGAGTTGTCCCTTTTGTTTTAACTGTTCTTGCCTTCTGGCAGCTGTGCGCATGTGCGCACTGGGAACAGGCTCCCCCTGTTCCTCTGCCTCGCTGAGGTCTGACTCTGGAGGGCTCCGGAGGCAGCACATACCTCCCAGATGGCCCTTTTGCTTCCTCCTACGCAGAGCCCTCGTCTGAGCCCTCCCCAGACTCCAGGGCTGGCCCATGGTACTTCCCAGCCTCCTTACTGTCCGACTCTGCTTTCAGCTCTGCAGGCTGCTGGTGGACCACACTAGCTTGATGCTTTCCCCATCACACCAAAATTGGCCTTTTAAACAGCTTTTAGCCCAACATTATTCTTCTGGCCAACATGAGCTTCCTCACAGATGCCAAAGAAAGGCAATGAGAGATAAATATCCTCTTCTGATTTTTCCCCTTTCCTGGATACAGCCCATCCTTCTTCTCCATCCTTTTTGCTCACTTAGATCTCATTTCTTCTCCACTTGCCGGTGAGCATCCCCGAAGAGAGACCGAAAGAATAGAGACAATTTCAGGTATTCATTAAAAGGTCATTTAGATCCCAATTGGACAATAGGGGGAAATTATACATTGCTATTCTAAGAAGACTTCCTGCATAGTACCATTGAGTGCCACAATAGCTGTTCCTGGCTGATACGCCAATTAAGGACTTGTAGGCGGATCTATTTAGTGTTTCCTTTTTGATCCCTCATCCAGAAATTTCTAACCCGTCAGCCATCTCTCTGAGAACAACACAATTTCAGGCAAACATTGTTACAGGACTACCTTATCCCTACGCAATTGCTCCTCTGAACTGTAATTTGCAATATTTCATACCAACTTCCCTCCTGGGTTCAACTGGAGGTATCACAGATGGAGCTACATTCAGCTGGAGATATTCCTTTTTTCAAGGACAAATTCGCCCTTAAGCAATCTGATCCCAAGAGTTGAGGGACAAGTCGGTTGAACGAACCAGGGGTGCCGGTTGAGAGATCTGTGACATTTGAGTTCTGCAGAAGCATTTAGATCTAAGTGGTAGATTTCCATTTCTCCTGGGAAATGAATAGAATAGAATAGAATAGAATAGAATAGAATAGAATAGAATAGAATAGAATAGAATAGAATAGAATAGAGTAGTAGAGTAGAGTAGAGTAGAGTAGAGTAGAGTAGAGTAGAGTAGAGTAGAGTAGAGTAGAGTAGAGTAGAGTAGAGTAGAATAGACCTTGGAGGTCTTCTAATCCCCTTCTTAGGCAGGAAACCGTACACCACTTCAGACAAATGGTTATCCAACATCTTCCTAAAAACTTCCAATGTTGGTGCATTCACAACATCTGGAGGAAAGTCGTTCCACTGATTAATTGTTCTCACTGTCAGGAAATTCCTCCTTTTTCTAAATTGCTTCTCTCCTTAATTAGTTTCCACCCATTGCTTCTTGTCCTGCCCTCAGGTGCTTTGGAGAGTAGCTTGACTCCCTCTTCTTTGTGGAAGATAAAGGTGAAGAAGAATGAACGAAGGACACCTCTTTTTAACCAAGATAGGAAACTTTCAGGGAGGATACTTCTTTTTCATTGCCTTAATCGTGATGACTAGTCCTTGACTTACGACCGTTTGGTTAGGCACCATTTGAAGTTACAATGGTGCTGAAAAAAAAGAGTCCATGAGGAAGGGAAAATAACTTGATGGAAAGGGAGCAAATTGGGATTTCCAAGGTAGATTCAGGAGCTCACATCTTCCTAACTTGGGACATCTTTCTCTTCCCTGCCAAGGTCAGAGCTGCCTTTAAGCACAAAACGAAGGTGTGGTCGCTCACCAGCAGCTCCATCCGCAACATCAATGTGAAAGCTTTCAATTCTGATATCGTAAGTATTGCTAGAACCCCTCAGCCTTCTGTCTTCCTCTAAGGAAGAGTGGAACGCCCAAAAAAATGAAATCTGAAAAGGTTCTTTCCTAATCGTGTCTTCTCCAGCATGTCCTCTGACCTAGGCTTCGTGAGACAGTAAAAAGCACACGGTTAGTCCCAAAAACCCTCTTTTTATTTCGACGGCTGTGAATTAAATTCATTCATAGCCCATACTGAGTCACGAAGAGTTTGTAAAGAATCCGACAGAAGTCTGCCACAGATAAGGCTGATAAGCACCCACCTTTATCTCCCTTGACACGCTGCCAAAGACCTAATTGGCAATTAGCTTTGCAAGGCCACACTCAGCACAGTGTCAAAACGGAGCTTCAGATTTTAAACTGACCAGAATGAATAAAGTTGCTTCCTGCAAAGGCTCACGTGCCTTTGCTCCTCCTTTATGTCTTATGGGAGGGGCCAATCATCTCCAAACCCTACTCCTGAGTCGTCCCTTTTGTTTTAATTGTTCTTGCCTTCTGGCAACTCTGTGCATGCATGCACTGGGAACAGGCTCCTCCTGTTCCTCTGCCTCACTGATGTCTGACTCTGGAGGTTCTGGAGGCAGAACATAACTCCTAGATGGCCCTGGCCCCCTCTCTGCCTCTGATGCAGAGCCCTCGTCTGAGCTTTCCCCAGACTCCAGGACTGCCTATGTTCCTTCCCAACCTCCTCACTCTCTGACTCTGCTGCCAGCTCTGCAGGCCACCAGCGAAACACAGCAGCATGTTCTGTTTCAGACCTATGTGCTGTTTTCAAATTATCATCATTGATGATTCAGAATAACAGAGCTGGAAGGGATCTTGGAGGTCTTCTACTCCATCCCCTGATCAAGCAGGAGACTGGAATCCAGTTGGGAACCATCCAGGTTTATTCCAATGATGCCAATGTTGATTTCCACTACATGCTGACTTTGGTAGGGTCTCCCTTGGTAGAAGGTTGCTTCCATTGTACGTACTGGGAATGTCCATGCAACATGGCAACCTAAGTCGAGTAAAGACTTAGAAACCTGTTTAGATTGGGCAGGTTGATCCTTGAATATTATGTTTCTTTAAGTTCAGTGCTTTGAGCTAATTCGGCCCATTTTAGAAGCTTATGATTCAACACAATGGCCCAAATCTCCAAATGGGTGAAATCAGTAATTAAATAAACATGAACATTGTCCTCTTAACTTGGTGGACCTGAAGAGGACCTAGTGAAATTCATGGGCGAAATGGACCTTCAGGTGCTGCTACTGTAAATGGGTTGTATCAAAGATGAGCTTCTCATAGGTAGCATCGCTGAAAGACCAGTTGATGGGGTCAAATCCAAGAAGAAGGTAGTCACTTTCTTACAAGTGCTTGAAAGGTCTATCATATGATGCATAAAACCTGCACTAGATGAGTTTCGTCTTGAACCCAAGAGGTGCATGAGAGAAAGTGTGTAGATACTGTATATCAGCCATTTCTCAATGCTCCATCAATTAGGAGTCCTTGGTCCTCTCTGAGCTTTTTTGCAGATGTTTCATTACCCAAACTAGGTAATGTCATCACTGCTAGAGAACAAACTAGGTGATATCACTTAGCTCTGAAGATGTTACCTAGTTTGGGTAATGAAACATCTGCTCAGAGAGCACCAAAGACCCTCATTTCAACCCTGATCTACAAATATTCTCCTTAATGCTCCATCCATTACCCATCAACTCTTTCTTTCTCAATCCAGATAACTGTGACCAAGCCCGCAACAACGCCAACCACACTCAACACTAATGACAAAAGCAGTCATTCTGGCAACAAGATCGACCTTTCCGCCATCTAACATCTACCCCCGTTGGCCCTTCCTTCTGATACCCAGGCAAACCACATCCTCAGGATCTTCGATTCGTTGCCTGACTACCTATTACTCTCTGAGAATTTGTTCCCGTAGGAAGCACCTCTTTACTTCCTTCCTGTTAAATCGAGGAGGGGGCAGAATTGCCCATTGGACTGAATCTATACTTCCAGATTTCTCTGGGCTTGGTGTGACCTCCTTTTGGCTGGGAGGACTAGTTATGGAATAGCCAAGGGACATTTTACACTGGATGGTCATCTAAGCACTGGCAGGGATGAAGCTGAGGAAGATTTGTGGGGAGGCTCCAAAGGTCCTTTTCAAAGAGGCAACTAGACTTTCTTGGTTTTTTTAGAAGACATTTCGCTTCCCGTCCAAGAAGCTTCTTCCACTCTGACTGAATGGTGCACTCAGATGTTGGTAGTACATCCTTGGATAAAACACACAGACACAAACTGAGCAATGTTGTATATGCAGTATAATGCAGTGAGCCATGTGCAGATCTGTATATTGGGGAAACAAAACAACCACTTCATAAATGCATAGCACAACATAGGAGAACAAACACATCAGGAATAGATTCAACACTTCCACCTGCATTTAAAAGACAAAGGCTACTCTTTTGAAGATAGCAAAATCCACATTTTTGGACAGAGAGGACCACTAGTTTGAAAGAGGGGTTGAAGAGATCGTCTATGTCAAAATTGAACAGCCCTCTCTCAACAGAGGGGGGTGGGAGACAACATCATCTATCTCCAGTCTGTAACACAGTCCTTTCAGAAGTTCCAAGAAGGCTCTACACCCATTTGCACTACTCAGGTGACCCTGAGGACACAGATAAAACTCCAAGTGGCCTCAACGACCCTCTCAAAGGATGCAAATGTCCATCTGTCTGCAAGGAGTATCAATCCTTCCATTCCCCAACATCCAGTCATAGCTGAAGAAAGTTCTTGGATGAGAAGCGAAACATCTTCAAAGAGAAAACCAGGAAGTCCAGTTGCCTCTTGAAAAAGCACTTTTGGGACAACCATGACCTGGGTGATTGAGAATCTCCATAGACATTTGTGAGGAAGTGAACTCCAGTAGAATCTCTGGATCTGTAACGCTAACTTTTCTCATGATGCTGACATGGAGGAGCTCTTGACCAGCTCTTTCTATACCTAGGCATTCGATAGTTGAAGAATACAAAGGAGAAGCTACACCAGGAAATACCCAACTTCAAACCCTGTATTTGAAGCCAACACTGCAGAAGCAAAGACAATGGAAACTAAGCTCTGTTTTCGAATCTTGGCCTGGAGACCAGCACAAACAGCAGATGTATATTTGAGCCTCGAGTACATCTGCTTGGTGGTTCTTCAGATCATCCTAACTAATGCTGGTGGTGATGGACACCTGCAGCTTCACATTATTGCAAGAAGCTTCTATCTCAGCTGGGGAAAACACTTGTACAGAACCCTCCCACCTTCCCAGATGAGACTCCATGTCTCCGCTGACCGATGGGAATTCTCCTTTGTTGAAAATCACAGTTGCTTCGCTGTCCGTCTTTGCCAGACAGAACAAAACTTGAATGCCAAATAGCCGCATTCCTCCCCCACCCCACCCCAAAGCAAAACGAAATAAATAGAAACAACCAACCCACCTCCGCAGAAATGAACAAGGCAGAAAAAAATGACTCTGAGGTGTCAACCAGGCTGCAGCTGGAATTGTCTGATTATCCACGAATGTCATTTTAATTTTTTTTTATTCCTTTCTCCTGATAAGCAAACGGTTGAGTTTTTCCAGCCGTGCAGCAACGCTCTAGGCTTCTGAAAAGAAAAGCAATATTTGATTAGTTCAACCGAGGACTCCCCGCCTCCCTTTATGGATTTTGCTAGTAGAGTTCCCTCACCGATCAAGTTCCAGGAACTTCCTAAATATAGTGTATCTCGGCAGTCTTAAGCACTAGAAGCTTAAGAGAAGGGGGAGAGGGGGAGAGAGAGAGAGAGAATGAGAGAGGAGGGAGAGAGAGAATGAGAGGAAGAATGAGAGAGAGAAAGAGAATGAAAGAATGAGAGAGAATGAGAGAGGGAGAGAGAATAAGAGAGGGAGAGAATGAGAGAATAAGAATGTTAGAGGGAGAGAGAATGAGAAAAAGAATGAGAGAAAGTGAGAGGATGAGAGAGAGAGAATGAGAGGGAGAGACAATAAGAGAATGTGAGAGGGAGAGAGAGAGAGAATGAGAGAAAGTGAGAGGGAGAATGAAAGAGAGAGAATGAGAGAGAGAATGAGCGAATGGGAGAAAGAGAGAGAGGGAGGGAGGGAGGGAGAGAGCAAGATCATTGCTGTGTGGAAGATCATAGGCTTTTCATACTAATTCAAATCCTAGCTTGTCCAGATGAAGCTAAAAAGATCTTGTCTGGTGGCCTGAAGATACATTATTAAGTCATTGTAGAAAATGTCCCAACGTGGTTGTCTATCTAATTTGTCCTAGGATAATTGGTCTTTGTTGGTCATGGGATAATTGGTTGTCTTGGCCATGAAAGGGAAGAGAAAGAGTGTGTGAGAGAGAGACTAAACCAAACCAGAAATTCTCCCTTTCATTTTATGGGATGGGAGTCTCCATCTCAAGTAACTTCATAACCCCATAACTTCCTGTCCTCCTTTGATTTCTTGATTTGATGGAATGGTAATCTCCATTTCAAATAACTACATAGCCCCATAACTTCTTGTCCTCCTTTGATTTCTTGATTTGATGGAATGGTAGTTTCCATCTCAAGTAACTTCATAGCCCCATAACTTCCTGTCCTCCTTTGATTTCTTCATTTGATGGAGTGGTAGACTCCATGTTAGACTCCATCTCATATAGCTTTATAGCTCCATAAATGTGCTTTCTTGATCTTCATAGAATGCAGAAGTTATCCCTTGATGTGGTCCCATCTTCTGGCTACCTACTAAATGAGGCAGCTTCTGTGTCTGATTCACCTGCAGATATGAACAATGCTCAGAAATTTCATAATGACCCATTAACTCCTCTTTCTCTGTCCTTTTCCTTATGTGTGTGTTCACCATAATTTAGGAGTACATTGGCACTGTCACCAGTACTAATCATAGTAGGAAGGTCTAGTTTTCTGACTACTCTTAGAACGGGTGGTAGTGGTGGTGGTGGTGTTGCGCATTCCATCTTGAACTAATCAAGGTTAAATTGAACTAATCGTGGTTAAAAATCATGATGATTTAGATGAAACTTAACTCTGCTCCTAGAACCTGCTTACAACTGAAGGTTTAGCAGATGCATTCATAAAGGTAAAGGTTCGTGCTAGTCATTTCTGACTCTAGGGGGCGGTGCTCATCTCTGTTTCAAAGCCGAAGAGCCAGCGCTGTCCAAAGACGTCTCCATGGTCATGTGGCCGGCATGACTCAACGCCAAAGGCGCACAGAATGCTGTTCCCTTCCCACCAAAGGTGGTCCCTCTTTTTCTACTTGCATTTTTTAAAAATGTGCTTTCGAACTGCTCGGTTGGCAGAAGCTGGGACGAGTCACAGGAGCTCACCCCGTTATGCGGCCATCAGGATTCGAACCGCCGAACTGCCGACCTTTCAATCGACAAGCTCAGCGACTTAGCCACCGGGCCACCGTGTCCCTTACATACAAGATGCTAAATGTAGGGCAGTTCCCATTCATGTTGAATATTTTGTGGCTTATCCTGTTGGTTACCTTAGAAAGCAGTATGTTGTATAAACCGAAGAAGGTTAAGTTAAGTCCTGAAATCAGGATAATTGTGCTTTACTTATTCAATTTCCATCTCCTTCCATGCATTTAAATACCCCTCTCTTAAGCATTTAAAAAAAATTAAAAACCTTTCAAACACCAGATTGGGTTTAGAGTAAGAAGACGTTCTATTAAGAATCCTTCTTTCTGTACGTGTTTTTTTTAAAAGAAAGCTATATTTAATCCTCTATTTTTTGCGTGTGTGTTGCTCGAACTTGTTTGTATTTTGAGTTTGCGATATACAGGGTTACAAGCATGCATATATATGCATGTACATTAAATGTGAATAAGCCATAAATTTTTATTTTCAATAGTTCATCATCCTGAATGGTATTGTTGCTGAATGCAAGTAAACGTGCTCAAGGATTTTTTTTCCTTCTTTTTTAAATCCCTGCCTCTAGCCTTTTTTTCTAAAATCTGAATACCCCAGCATTTATTTATGGGTCTTATTTTTCCAGCTTTTTGCAATCTGTCTTCTGGAGCAGCGTGGGGATGTCAACAATATGAAAGCTTAATTGAATGAGATGTGAGTTAAAAAATAGATTAAATAGCAGCAAAATGATGACTTTGCCCGTATAAGAATAAAATGGTTAAATAGATCACCACTCTCTCTTTTTCTTCTTCTTCTTCTTTTTTCTTGACTGGAACAACAGTAGGGGAGGGGCAGAAACTCTCTTCTAATCCAAAGTGGATATGGACTTGTTCAGATTATTTGGACATTAGAAGAATAGTAGAAATAGAGACGATTTGTAGGCCAAAGTTGAACAATTGGGTCCGTGGTCTTCTCTGAGCTTGGTTGTTTTCTTGCATTGTTCAATTAGGTAATGGCATTAGGACTAGAAGGGAGATGACAGGTTTGTAGGGAGGAGGAAGAGGAGGAGGAGGAGGAGGAGGAGGAGGAGGAGGAGGAGGAGGAGGAGGAGGAGGAGGAGGAGGAGGACTGTGAGCTCCTTGGTGTTCTCTGAACTTGGTGGGTTTCTTGCAGATGTTCCATTACCCAACTAGGTAACATGATCAGGTCTAAAAGGGAGACAGATTTGTTGAAAGGAGGAGGAGGAGGAGGAGGAGGAGGACATGTGAGCTCCTTGGTGCTCTCTGAACTTAGTGAGTTTCTTGCAGATGTTTCATTATCCAACTAGGTAACATAATCAACCGATAATCTGGTGGTTGCTTAACAATCATAGCAAAGAAGTCATCAAATCACACGCAATTCTCGTAGCAACTGACTTTTTTAACAAAGCAAATTCTGGTCCCAATGGTGGTCGTACGTCGAGGACTACCTGTAATGTCCTACTAACTCAATTCCCATTGCTGTGTTCACCGGATGGATGAATGGAGAGACATTACTTCCTCGAGTAATGTTTTAATGAAAACTTTATTATTTAAATGACAGAAATGGCCCAGCAGGGACCAAAATATCAGTGTCGGCATCCTGCTAATATAAGGAAGATTAATTACTTTTTGGTGGGTGGAGGGAGGGGAGAAATTCTTTTCTCTCCTTCAGGACGTGCTGCTTTATGGGTTGAGTACCTCATGTTCTCCAATATCTAGAGTTTAAGATTCCAGATTCATTACGGATTGTCCTCACAATGGAAAGACGCTGAGCAGATGGTTCATTAAGATAGGGATGAAATTATAGGACACCATTTTTGAGAGTGACAGTCCGAGATTGCTCTTGGGGCAGGGGGTGTGCTCATGCAGCCCCCCCCTCCCCAGTAAGAGAGCTTGTTTGTCAAGGCAGCTGCCGAGAAACTCTTTCTTGTAAAGCAGACCATTAGCCAGGTGGCCAAACAACCATTAGCTACCTCGATGTCATATTGAGATGGACTATCACCTTCAGTGGGGAGAAGAGGCAGTAGAAATGGTGGGCTGCCAGACCTTCTGGCATTTCTCCCAGGTGCCCTTCTGACTCCTCATCGTCATAATAGCTGAATTTCTCAGAAGCTTCCGTCGAACGCTATTAATAATTTTTTTTAAAAAAAAGGCCAGAACGAGAGATTTTAGGTGGCACACGGAGAATTGTCATTAAATCTTAGCTGCGAGCAAACTTTAAGATGACATTGTGCTACGATGCCAGAGGACCGGTTCGGACCAGTTTGCACGAACTGGTAGCGGAAATCATCGGTGAGATGTTTTTGAGGCTGGGCGAATACATGTGGTGGTTTGCCCCCGGTTTGGCCTGGTTTGCAAGAACCGATAGTAAAACCGGCGGGAGGCCCTGCCCACTGCCCTGGATGTCATCATTGGCAACCTACGCATGCGCAGAAGCTTCAAAGCGTGATCCCATTGCAAACCAAAAGAAAAGATAAGTAGAATCCACCCCTGGAAAGGACGCTCACATTTGCAAACCAGTAGGGAAAGTAGGTGAATACTACCTCTGCAAGGTACGGTCTGAAGCAGAGGTGAGAACCCGGAAACCCAGCATAAGTCATGTGTTGGTGGGAACTTCAACCTGTTCTCAGGTTGAGCCATAAGTACCTGTAACATCCAAACCAACTCAATTCCCTTTGCGGTGCTCACTGGATAGATGAACAGAGAATTATTACTTCCTCAAGATGTTTTAATGAAAAGTTTATTATTTAAATGACAGATATGGCCCAGCAGGGACTGAAATATCTAGTGTTGGCGTCATGCTAATGTAAGGAAGATTAATTTTTTTGTGTGGGGGTGGGGTGGGAGAAAGGAGAGATTCTTTTGAATTCTCTCCTTGTTCTGGACTTTACAATAAAATAATTACTGTCTCCCTCATAGAAACCATGTTTCTCCTCTAAAGGTGTTTTTATTCTGTTTCCAGTCATGCTTGGGAGACTAGCTGCTGTTTCTGCATGGAGGGGAATCCTACAGAATAATTAGATTCTTACACCACCAATTTTCTTCTCTCATCAAAACTCAGTTGAATGTGGAATTTGGACACTGCCCTACCACTCTTTCAGCTGCAAGGTTCATGTATTTGGGGATGCCCAGACTGAGGTTCCTTGTGAGAGAAGGGTGGTTACTTTGGTTGGGTTAAAACCCCGGTGTCTTGTGGCAACAACAAATCCCAATCATAATGCCATCCTAAAAATTTTGCAACGCTCATTTGCAAAGACAGCAAATGGTCGGTTGGCACCCGGAGTCAGAAAAGAAGCTTTGAGTTCTTTAAATGCAAAATCATCTAGACCCGTGATGGAGAATCTATGGCACGCGTGCCACAGGTGGCCCACGGAGCCATATCAGTGGGCACGCGAGCTCAGCTCCACCATGCATGTGTGCGCCAGCCTGTTTCCAGCCTCTGGAGGGCCTCCGGGAGGGGGGGCATTTTCACCCTCCTCAGACTCCTAGAAAGGTTTTGGAACCTGGGGAGAGCAAAAAACAGGCCTACCGGGCCCACTGTGCCATCACGTGCCAAAAGCGGGGGGAGCGCAGGAGGTTGTGTGTGCGTGTGTGTGGGGGTGGGGCACATAGAATTATGGGTGGGCACATGCACGCACAACTCCCTCTCATGCTCCACTCACTTTTGGCATGCAATGGCAAAAAGTTTAGCCATCACTGATCTAGACTCTAGAAATAATGCAGAGAAGACCCATAAAGATGATCAGAGGTCTGGAGGCTAAAGTATATGATGAATGTGTCAACTGTCCAGTTGGTGAATCCATGTTGTGGCCCGCCAGTGGCCATCGGAGCTGGTGGCAGACTCAAATATTGAGGAGGTTGGGGAGGAACAGGGGCCAGTCTGGAGTCTGGGGAAGGCTCTGACGAGTGCTCTGCATTGGAGGCAGAGAGGGGGCCAGGGCCGTCTGACAGTTATCAGCTGCCTTCAGAGTCAGATATCAGTGGGGCAGAAGAATAGCTAGAGCCTGTTCCCGATGTGCACATGTGCAGAGCTGCCAGGAGAAGGGAACAGCTAAGGAACAAGGGTTGACTCGGGAGTAAAGGCACAAGTGGACGGTGAATGACCCCTCCCATAGAGAATAAAGGGGAGCAAAGGGGAGGGGAGTTTGCAGGAGACAATTAGTTCAATTCATTAGGGTGAAGATCTGTTCCTGACCTCTTGCCAAGGAATTGTTGTTACAGCATGGCATTTGAAAGATATCGCCTTAGCCAATCTCCAAGCCTGATAAAGCTCTGTAGTTGTGAAATCTCAGGAAAGACTGTTTGCCAGGACTTGGCTGGAGAGGAATTCCCTTTAAACTAAATAAAAGGGGTTTTATTGGGACGAAGAGTCTGCTTCATGATCTTGGGAGGCTTAGGTCAGAACAATCCCGAAAAAGAAACTCCTGGGATATTATTTTATCAAGAGTATAAACTTTTACTGAATAAACCACATTGGCACAGAAGAAGCAAAGCCAGCTCTAGGGTTTCCCATGCAAAAGCAAGCCAAGTTAATTCCCCCATTTCCCTACAGGCCACCCACAGTCCGTTACAACCACCAATCACTTCTGCTTTATTTTGTAATGGGAACCTGTTGGCCACACTGAAACATCTGCTCTGTGTGTCCTTGAAATGGAGGCAAGTTCTCATGGGAACTGACGGATGCTTGGAAGCCATCCCCCCCACCCTTGTGTTCCATCCCACTTCTCTCCCTTTCATCGTCAGGCTGTCAGAGAAGTAGAATGTAAGTGAAAGTGCAAGGCAGTTTTGACAGAATGATTAAGGACCAGCAGAGTCATGATAGTAGTCTTCTAATACTTAAGAGGCTAACGCAGAGTATTGAGGGTCAATCTATTCTCCAAAGCACCTGAAGGCAGGACAAGAAGCAACAGATGGAAACTAATCAAGGAGAGAAGTCAACCTAGAGCTAAGGAGGAATTTCCTGACAGGGAGGAGTAATTAATCAGTGGAACGAGTTGCCTCCAGAAGTTATGGATGCTCCATCACTGGAGGTTTTCAAAGAAGATATTAGGCAGCCATTTGTCCAGAATGAGCATAGGGTCTCCTGCTTAATTAGGGGGTTGGACTACAAGACCTCCAAGATCCCTTCCAACTCTGCTATTCTGTATTCTTTTCCAGGCATAAGAGATAAGATAAGATAAGATAAGATAAGATAAGATAAGATAAGATAAGATAAGATAAGATAAGATAAGATAAGATAAGATAAGATAAGATAAGATAAGATAAGATAAGATAAGATAAGATAAGATACCTTGTAGGTATCTAGTCCAACCTTCCACCCAAGCAGGAGACCCTCCACCATTTCTGGCAGATGGCTATCCAGTCTCTTCTTGAAAGCTTCCAGGGATGAAGCTCCCTCAACTTTTGAAGGCAACTTCCATTCCATCGGTTGATTGTTCTCACTGTCAGGAAATTCCTCCTTATTTCCAGGTTGAATCTCTCCATGATCAGTTTCCATCCATTATTCCTTGACTGACCTTCGGGTGGCTTGGGAAACAGGTTGACCCCCTCCTCTCTCTGGCAGCACCTCAAACATTGGAAGACTGCTATCCTGTCTCCCCTGGTATTCTCTTCCCTCGACCAGCCATGCCCAGTTCCTGCAACCTTTCATCGTCTGTTTTAGTCTCCAAGCCCCTAATCATCCTGTTTGCTTTTTAACTGGTATGTGTTCATAACATCATTTCAGACTGAGAAGGATGGCAAAGAAAACAAAACAAATTGATAGAAACAGGAAGAAAGGCAATAGAAGCCTCAATGCCTTGGATATGGTGATATGGACAACCTCACCAGATTGAAATGAGTGTAGGGAACTAGACTCCAAATTAATTAAGCTATAAATTGGGTTCTGATTTAATCGAGAAAGGCACAAGGCACAAAATTAAGTGAGTAACAAAGGGGGGTGCAAAGTTAACACAGCTTTCCCCCTCCCCCAAGTCTACTGATTTTCTAAATCTCTATTTCTGAGTCAACCAAACTGTTTCCACTCCCATAGTTAGTGAGCTGAGTTGAAATAAACCTTGTTCGTTCAGTCGTGTGCGAATGCATAGATGTATCGTGATTGGAATTAACTCTGTTGGATGGTGGCATTTCATCTTCAGAACTGGGTTGTAAGTACTTTTTGGGATGTCCATCGTAACTCTGAACAGTCACTGTTCAGTATGTGGTCCCAAGGTCTTTGACTATCCTTTTTTGACGTTTGAGTCTTCCCACTTCTTGGAAACATATAGATCTTCCTCAATTTATAATTCATTTAGCAACCGTTCAAAGTTACAACAGAACTGCAAAATGTGTTTTAAGACCAGGGGTGAAATCTACTTACCTTCACTACTGGTTTGGAAGTGCGCGCTTGGACAAAGACTTCTGTGCATGCACAGAGGGTCAAAAACAGGTTACTTCCTGGTTAGAACCAGGAAGTAACGACGTCCGGGTGAGTGGGTGGAGCCTCGTGCTGCTGCCGCTACCAGTTCTACGAACCATGCGCCGCTGCTGCTACCTGTTCGGCTGAACTGGTGGTGTAGGGTTTCCTGCCTGGGCAAGGGGTTGGACTAGAAGACCTCCAAGGTCCCTTCCAATTCTGTTATTCTATTCCATTCATTTCACCCCTGCTTATGACTGTTTTTCACACTTATGACCGTTGCAGCATTGTCACATGATCAAAATTTGGGCATTTGGCAATAACTGGTTCATAATTACGACGGTTGTAGTGTTCTGGGGTCGTATCGTCTTCTCTTGTGACCTTCTGACAAGCAAAGTCAATGGGGAAGGCAGATTCACTTAACAACCATGGCAAAAAAAGGCCATAAAATAGGGCAAAACTCACTTAAGCAAGTGTTTCTCTTATCAATGTAAATTTTGGGCTCAATTGTGGTCGTACGTCGAGGATTAGCTCTACGCTACACAGTGAAGATTATCCTTCATCTTTTCGCTGTTCATCTCTCTCTCTCTCTCTCTCTCTCTCTCTCTCTCTCTCTCTCTCTCTCTCTCTCTCTCCCTCCCTCCCTCCCTCCCTCCCTCCCTCCCTAACTCCCTCCCTCCCTCTTTTTTTTCAAAGTAATTCAGATTTCAGAAAACAAATTGGAACCCTTGAACAAAATCAGGCACTCTGTATTTAGCCCCCAGCCATGAATAACAGTGTTCACCTCTGCTAATCAAACATCGCTTCCCCTGCTGATGACAATTTTTTTGCAAAAGAAAAGAATATCCTTCGGTGTCTAATCAAGATTAATTATTTAAAATAAGTTCAAAGATTCAGTTGCTCTGATGAGTTCAGAAAAACTCAGGAAACACCGTTCCTTTGTTTAAGGAGAGGATTTTTTCCCCCAATCCTTGCACCTTGTCTGTCACCTCCAAGGAAGGCCTGGATTTGCCTGAAGTAGAAATAATTGGAATTGAACTCACCCACCAAGGACCTCCCTCCAGTGTTGGGTGCTCCAACACTGGCGGTTTTTAAGAAGAGATTGGACAACTATTTCTTCCGAATGGTATAGGGCAGGGGTGAAATGCTACCGGTTCACACCAATTCGGGCAAACTGGTAGTAATAAAAGCTACCGGTTCGGGCAAACCGGTAATAAAATAAGCAACCAGTTCATTGGTTCATTCAACCAGTGGTGGGTTGTCCCCGGTTCAGACTGGTTTGCAAGAACCGGTAGTAAAACCGACGGGAGGCTCTGCCCACTGACCCAGACGTCATCAAAGTTGATCTGCGTATACGCAGAAGAGCACATGTGCGGACATGATGTGAACTGGTAGTAAAGGTAAGTAGAACCCACCCCTGATCCGAATTGGTATTTCCAACGATCAGCTGTGCCGCACAATTTATATTTGCTAGAAAGCAGCAAACCGGTGGCAATCCGCGGAGAATTTCACCACCAGTATAGGGTCTCTTGTTTGAGCGGGAGGTTGGACTAGAAGACCTCCAAGGCAGTGGTGGAATTCAATTTTTTTTACTACCGGTTTGGCGGGCATGGCTTGGTGGGCATGGTGTGGCTTGGTGGGCATGGCAGGGGAAGGATACTGCAAAATCCCCATTCCCTCCCCACTCTGGGAACAGCCAGAGGTGGTATTTGCTGGTTCTCCAAACTACTCAAAATGTCCACTACTGGTTCTCCAGACCCTGTCAGAACCTGCTGGATTTCAACCCTGCTCCAAGGTCCCTCCAGCTCTGTTATTCTGTTCACTGAATCCTTATAAATTGACTAAGAGACTGAAGCAGCTGGCATCTAGAAGTGGGCTTGTCTGGTAAGGCTGGTTCAATTATCACCATGGCACAAAATAGCACCCTGGGCAAGTTAAACCATCACGTAACAGCAAAGCAAAAAAGCAAAGTATGCTCCAGGGAATACAAACATTCAAATCACATCTGCTGTGTTAGCTGTCTAACAATAGGGCCAGGTCTATGACAACTCGCCAAGGCCAACTTGCCACAGCCAACTCACTGTGGCCAACTCACTATGGCCTACTTGCTATGGCCAACTTGCTATGGCCAATTCACTATGGCCAACTTTCTGTGGCCAATTCACTAGGGTCAACTTGCTGTCGCCAACTTGTTATGGCCAACTTGCTTTGGCCAACTTGCTACAGCCAACTCACTATGGCCAATTCGCTATGGCCAACTTGCTATGGCCAATTCACTATGGCCAACTTGCAGTGGCCAACTTGCTATGGCCAACTCGCTGTGGCTAACTCACTATGGCCAACTCACTGCAAGACAACTTGCCATGGCCAATTCACCGTGGGACAACTTGCCACAGGACAAGAGACTATCAAAGAAATAGTCTAATAGAATCCTTAAAGAAAGGTTGCCAAAGGAGGGACAAAATAAAATGTGAATGACAAAAATTAAAATATTTAAAACATTATTTTAAATAATGAAATCGAATAGCTCTGGAGTGAGTTGTCCCATGCTGAGTTTCCCATGGCGAGTTGTCCCATGGAAAGTTGACCGAGACGAGTTGATCATGGCGAGTTGGCCATGGCCAGCTGTCCCATTCCAAATAGGGCCAGCCCCAGTGTCGTTGAATGCTAACCCTGATAGTTTCAGCTTTGTTTCAGGATGCTATCCGTCCTGCTGCCAGAAATTTAACTTTTGGATTTGTTGTATAAAATTGTATTATTTTGCCCTTGTACGAAATTCCAGAATCAGGTGTGAGGTCACTTCCTAGAAAGAAAGAAGATGAAGAATTGAAGGACTCTATATTTAGTCTAGGGATGTGGTGGCTCAGTGGCTAAGATGCTGAGCTTGTCAATCAAAAAGTCGGCAGTTCAGCGGTTCGAATCCCTAGTGGCGCATAACGGGGTGAGCTCCCATTCCTTGCCCCAGCTTCTGCCAACCTAGCAGTTCGAAAGCAGGTAGAAAATGCAAGTAGAAAAATAGGGACCACCTTTGGTGGGAAGGGAACAGCGTTCCATGAGCCTTTGGTGTTGAGTCATGCCGACCACATGACCACGGAGACATCTTCGGACAGCGCTGGCTCTTCGGCTTTGAAACGGAGGTGAGCACCACCCCCAAGAGTCAGGAACAACTAACACATATGTGTGAGGGGAACCTTTACCTTTACCTTATACAGTATTTAGTTTACATCTGCTCCAGTGCCTGGGATTTTTTTTTCAAGATTTGAAGTCAAGAAACAAATACAATAGCAAATTATCTAAAGGTGGTCATCTTGAAATCATCTACATATGTCATGAGAATTCATAGTCAATTCTAAGGAAGGACACGGGCTCTTTTGGAATTGATGAATAATGAGCAACATGGTGGCCTAGTGGTGAAGATGCTCACCTTCCACTCGGAAGGTTGAAAGTTCAATCCTAGGTAGCGGCAGATGTTTCTCTCCTAGGGCACAAAGAAAAATTATCTGCTGCGAACTCCATGTAGGTGTCAGGAAGGGCATCCGGCCAATAAATGCCCGGCTTCATCCAGTCACCCTGTCTCTATGTTGAATTAAGGATTGCAGCGTCGTAAAAAGGGAGTTTTTAAAATTTTGAATTATAAATACCTTTTGTACCAGTTGTGGCTTGATGTTTTCTCTAGGGAGAAGACAATCGGCCTTACAAGAATATTCTTCTTGTACTGGATCACGAGGGGGGAGGGGGGAAACCCAATATAACTGGCTTTTAGTCACAAGAGGCAAGTTTAAGGAGGAATCGATCTCTTTTATTTCTTGCTTGGTGCTTGGGAATATCTGACTAACCGGGGGGATTTATGCCGTACATTCAACAAGACAACATTGAAATTCTTGCTGGCTTCTAATAGCTGACAAGCTTCCTGGAAGGGAAAAAACAACAATGGCTAATCTGTTTAGTTTTGCTGTCTTTTTTCCTCTGGATTTGGGAGAGGGCAAAACAGAAGTGCCCCGAAACAGACAGCTGAATAATGCCCTCCAATTGGCATGTATAATTGTAGGATCACACACAATGTCACTTACGGTGTCCACCTGGTTCCAAATAAACAACATGTGGTATTAAATGGTATTAAAAGCATCCGTCTGGCTGAGAATCTTAACTGGGGCTTATTTTGGGGGTAGGCTTATATTACGAGCATCCTGTCAAATCAGGCTAGGACTTAATTTCCAGTTGGGTCTTATTTTCGGGGAAACAGAGTAATTTTTTTATCAATTTGATGGAGGCCACTTAGGAAGCCATGGGTGGAAACTCATCAAGGAGAGAAGCAACTTAGAACTAAGGAGGAATTTCCTGACAGTGAGGACAATTAATCAGTGGAACGACTTGACTCCAGAAGTTGTGAATGCTCCAACACTGGAAGTTTTTAAGAAGAGATTGGATAACCATTTCTCTGAAGTGGTGTAGGGTTTCCTGCCTAAGCAGAGGGGTGGACTAGAAGACCTCCAAGGTCCCTTCCAACTCTGTTATCCTATTCTAATGGAATAGTAAGTCTGGCTTTCCAATTCGGCTTCCTCCTGTTTTTCCACATCTTCAACTGGCACGTTTCATACCATAAAAACCAATTATGGATTGAAGAGTATTTGTCTGCCATGTAAAACCAGTCAGCTGTCTTTGTTCTTGGTAATCACAATGTCTTTGTTCCTGATAATCACTTCGATGGGCTGTTCTTGTTCTCTCATTCACTGTGTTGATTTAATTACACGGGGGTTTTTTGGTCTTCTACAAGAAAAGAAAATCTCTTGTACCATTTTTGGCTTTGTAAGTGTTGCAAAGCAGTGATGCGTTTTTTGACTCTTTTACAATGGGAGGAGGAGGGGAAGAAGAAGGAGGAGGAGGAGGAGGAGGAGGAGGAGGAGGAGGAGGAGGAGGAGGAGGAGGAGGAGGAGGAGGAGGAGGAGAAGAAGAAGAAGAAGAAAAGGAGGAGGAGGAGGAGGAGGAGGAGGAGGAGGAGGAGGAGGAGGAGGAGAAGAAGAAGAAGAAGAAGAAAAGGAGGAGGAGGAGGAGGAGGAGGAGGAGGAGGAGGAGGAGGAGGAGGAGGAGGAGAAGAAGAAGAAGAAGAAGAAGAAGAAGAAGAAGAAGAAGAAGAAGAAGAAGAAGAAGAAGAAGAAGAAGAAGAAGAAGAAGAAGAAGAAGAAGAAGAAGGAGGAGGTAAAAGAGATGATGAGACTCTAGAAAGAGTGCAGAGAAGAGCAACAAAGATGATTAGGGGACTGGAAGATAAAACATATGAGAAACGGTTGCAGGAACTGGGTATGTCTAGTTTAATGAAAAGAAGGACTAGGGGAGACATGATAGCAGTCTTCCAATATCTCAGGGGCTGCCACAAAGAAGAGGCAGTCAAGCTATTCTCCAAAGCACCTGAGAGCAGGAGAAGAAGCAATGGATGGAAACTAATTAAGGAGGGAAGCAATTTAGAACTAAGGAGGAATTTCCTGCCAGTGAGAACCATTAATCAGTGGAACGAATTGCCTCCAGAAGTTATGAATGCTCCAACACTGGAAGTTTTTAAGAAGAGATTGGACAACCATTTGTCTGAAGTGGTGTAGGGTTTCCTGCCAATCCCTCCAGGGGGTTGGACTAGAAGACCTCCAAGGTCCCTTCCAACTCTCTTACTCTATTCTATTCTAGGTATATTATAGAAGTTTTCTTGAGATCTGAGAAACAAATATTCTTGACTTGGCTTTCTCACTCACAGATTGCAACCCCTGGCAATTGGCTATCTAAACAGGAAGACTTTTAAAAAGGGCAGAAGTCGTGGCTGCACCCAGAGATGAGTTGGATCCACATTAGAGGAACCTTCCACTGGATTCCAATCACCCTTGGAGACGTGCATCATTTTGAGCACCACACTTTAAAAGGAACAGGGAGAACCCTTCCAACTCTCTTATTCTATTTGAAGAAGAAGAAACAATAATTCAGTGGGACAAAAGAAGTTTTGTTTCCTACAGTTGCAGATCTTTGTATATGGGCATTGATTGAAGAGATCAACTAAAAAGCACTGTGCAATTCATTTCGCCTGGGAACAATGTCAGGAACAAGAACCCCCATCTCGATCTAAAGAAATAACAGTGTTTTTTAGCGAGAGAAGTGAGAAGGAACTCCAGACCGACGTTGAGTAATGAACACTTATGGAACACTTTCTCCCAGTCTGCTATTTATTCAACTTCTGTCTCTTCTCTTTGCTTAGAAACTATCACCATGGGCATTGAAAGAAAACAAAAATATATCCTTCCAATTCCAAAGCAGGAAACCAATGCTATGTATTAAGGAGACTTCGGACAACTGCAAGCAGATAGATTCGTCATCTTCCCACCAAAGACATTTGGAAAGCAAAACTAAAACAATGTCCTACCTGTCAATGACTACTTCAGCTTCAACTGCAACAATACACGAGCAAACAGTAGATATAAACTCAAGGTAAACCGCTCTAAACTCGATTGCAGAAAATACGGCTTCAGCAACAGAGTGGTCAGTGCCTGGAATGCACTACCTGACTCTGTGGTTTCTTCCCCAAACCCCCAAAACTTTAACCTTAGACTGTCTACTGTTGACCTCACCCCATTCCTAAGAAGTCTGTAAGGGGCATGCATAAGCGCATCAGCATGCCTACCGTCCTGTCCTACTGTCCCCCATTTATTTGTCTTCATTTCCTGTGTTCATATCCATGTTTATACTTATATCTGTTATCTAAGACATGCTTGATTAAAAAAATAAATAAATATAAATAAATAAATAAATAAAAAGATGCCAGCCAAACAAAGAAAACAATAGAAGTAAGGGTATATACTGATTGTTCTGGATTGGTTTTGTCATAGATAAAATCATCTCCCTGGTTAAATCGAGGCTTTGCTCTGATTCGTTTTTCTAGATATATATTTCACACGCATAGGTTCATGCATGAACACATGGACATTTGATCAAAATTCTGGATTGATGACTAAACTAGGGTGGGGCAGGGGAGAGGGGGAAAGATCTAAAGAACCTCCAAATTCCATCTTTGGAATGCCACTGGACTCAACACCAATGTAAAGTAGAGTAAGAAGAACTCACAAGTTCCTCTTAGAATAGGATGGAATGGAATGGAATGGAATGGAACGGAACGGAACGGAACGGAACGGAACGGAATAGAACAGAACAGAACAGAACGGAATGGAATAGAATAGAATAATGGAATGGAATGGAATGGAATGGAATGGAATGGAATGGAATGGAATGGAACGGAACGGAACGGAACGGAACGGAATGGAATGGAATGGAACGGAACAGAATGGAACAGAATGAAATAGAATGGAATGGAATGGAATGGAATGGAACGGAACAGAATGGAATAGAATAGAATAATGGAATGGAATGGAATGGAATGGAATGGAATGGAACTGAATGGAACAGAACAGAACAGAACAGAATAACAATAAGACTTGGAAGAGACCTTGGAGGTCTTCTAGTCCAACCCCCTGCTTAGGCAGGAAACACTACCCCACTTCAGACAAATGGTTATCCAACTTCTTCTTCAAAACTTCCAGGGTTGGAGCATTCACAACTTCTAGAGTTCAGTTCCCGTCATCTGATGTTGACAAGGTGACAGGAAGCCATGTGGTCCAGATAAATTTGAAGAGCTGATGCCAGACCAGGAAGCGAAAATTTTCTCTCTTCTCTTGGACTCTTCCAAATCTGATATAATTGCTTGTCTGAACAAGTCCAGAAGCTTGAATTGTGAACTGATCCCTCTTTTTTTTCTGCCTCGAAGACAAAAATCATCAGGCCCCCATTTCATCAAGAAAGGATGAAGTCTGTAAAACGAGTCTGGTTCAAAGGAGATAATTGCACAGCTTTTTGACAATCCCTGACTTCTTCTAAGCCATGGGAGATATTGTTCAATGAAAGCCTGCATATTTTTTCCTATTAAGATAACAAGGATTGACTTGCCCTGCAAATGAGAAGGTTTCCCACGCATCCTAGAGTGGATTTTTGGACTTCGTTCATCTTTGGTTATTTAAGTTCTGATTTCCATAACAATAAAACTCACAGATTTATAATAGATCTTTCAGATTAAAAAAAAGGGGGGGCGGGGGATAGAAAGCTTTATCTGAACAAATAACCTTCTGAAATCTCATATCTTCCAGAACAGCTATGTCTAGCTGATGAACAATAACAGTCACAGTTTTCACTTAAATTCTCAAGTAATAATTGCTCAGTGTCGAAAAACGTTAGATAATTTAACAATGGAGAGGTGGATTAACCAAGCTGCTTCAATCGCTGTATTAGAAAAGGTTTCCGATAAAATCAGAATAATAAAACATCAGAGGAAAAGCCGCACAATTCCACCAAATTTGGGCAGACGTTATGAATTCATAAATTCATAATAGATCTTGCAATGTTGCAAAAGACCTACTATTAGCAATGCTTACACTATATGGCTACTATCTAAAGCTACTATCTGGGCTTATCCTTTATTTTTTTTTAATGGATTTTTTTCCCCCATGGAACATTTATGTCATTCGGTTACTTGATAATGCCAGTTAAACACTGTTCAATAAAAACAGAATAGAAAAGAATAACAGAGTTGGAAGGGACCTTGGAGGTCTTCTAGTCCAACCCCCTGCTTAGGCAGGAAAGCCTATAGTACTTCAGGCAAATGGCTGTCGAGTCTCTCCTTAAAAACTAAAAATGAAGATAAGAGAGACAGTGTATTCAACAGTCATATCTTAAGACATGCTTTGATGAGAGTCTGGAAGAAGCACCAGCTTCAATTGGATTACAAAATACCTTTGTGGTTGGATCTTGGGCAGATTATGCCAAATATAAAGTCACTCGGGGGGTTGTTGTATAAAGAGATACTTTTTAATGATGGGGGCAGATGGAGTTTGAAATCTTTGAATACCCTGTTGGAAGAAGGAGTGAATTTAACTTGGTTGCAGTATTTTCAACTACAAGCGAGATGGAGAGAAGATCAGAAAATTGGACTAATGTTACATGAAGAAGATTTGGTGACTCAGATAAAATGTAAAGGACCGATGCATATTAAGCGAGTGTATAATTTACTGTTAGAAAGAGATTCAGAGGGTGAATTAGTTAAAGACTGTATGATAAAATGGGCACAGAATTTTGCAGAACCAGTAATGTTGGAAACATGGGAGAAGATTTGGGTCCAGAATGTTAAATTTACACAAGCACAGAACTTGAGGGAAAACTTTTATAAGATGTTTTACAGGTTGCACTTAGATCCTAAAAAGTTATCATGTATGTATCCAAATGTTCAACCTAAATGTTGGAGGTGTGATTGTTTGGATGCAACATATTTTCATATTTGGTGGACGTGCAGAAAATTGAAAGCATTTTGGATTAAACTTTGGTGGGTAATGCAGAACATTTTGAGGAAGAAGCTTGAATTTTCTCCTCAGTTTTTCTTGTTGGGAATAGTTAAGGGCTGCTCATCAGCCAAAACGAGATTAATTTTGTACATGCTTACCGCAGCTAGATTACTGATTGGACAATACTGGAAGAAGGATAGTGTACCTACCATAGAGGAATGGATTTTGAAGATGTCTAATTTTGCAGAAATGGCTAAGATTTCTGCATACCTGAAAGATAGGACCCATGAAGCTTTTACTAAAGATTGGAAGAAATGGGTAGTATACATGCAGAATAAATATCAGAGTAAGAAGTTTCAAGTAGCACTTGAGTTATAATAATGTTTATTAAATATATAATTGGATTTATATCTTTATGATGAGGTATTGTTTAAATTTGATATATTTTTCTTAAAAATAGTTTAATTCTTTCTATTTTACAAGGTTAAATTTGTTATCTTATTTGATGTTTTTTTGGTTTATTCTGTTTAATGATGATTTTTATATTTGAATGATTAAGAAATATTATTAAGAGTAAATTGTGGGATTTATATGATATTTTAATTCAAAACTTAAGATGCTCAACATTATTTTATCATTTAAAAAAAAAGATAAGTGTTATATTTTGTATGCGAAAATTTTCTATGATTTTTTATAAATGATTTATGTGGTTATATATCTGGGGGGGGTAATAGATTTTAAAAGTTTCGAATATTTTTTGTACTAAATAAGTTTAAAATTGTTTTATTGTTAGCCAGATCTTACCTAAAAAGTTGTTGGTTGTTTATTGTAATACATGATTGTTTAATAGTGGAAGTCGGGGGGGGAAGGGGGGGCTGAGGGGGGGGAGGGGAGGGGGTGGTTGTTGGGGTGGGGGGTTGAGGGCGAAGGCATGTTAAAATTGTATTGTAAAACTTTTTCAATAAAAAAAAAAACTTCCAGTGTTGGAGCATTCACAACTTCTGGAGGCAAGTCGTTCCACTGGTTAATTGTTCCAACTGTCAGGAAATTTCTCCTTAATTCCAGGTTGCTTCTCTCCTTGATGAGTTTCCACCCATTGTTGTTTCTTGTCTTGCCTTCAGGTGCTTTGGAGAATAGTTTGACTCCCTCTTCTTTGTAGAAGCCCCTGAGATATTGGACGGCTGCTATCATGTCACCCTTAGTCCTTGTTATCATTAAATTAGACTGTAGGAAGTTAGCACCCACCCCTCTCCTAGGAAAATGAGATATTTTAGGAGATATTAAAAGGGCAGAATATTTCCCCTAAAAGGGAGGAACTCAGCACTCCCCGCCCCACTTTGTCAATGGGACATTAAGGTCTGGGCCAGTCCATTCTACATAACAAAGATCTACCTCCTTCAGGCAGAGCCATAAGAGGAATCCCAAAGCCAGGGGTGAAATACTCCTGGTTTGGACTGGATCACCCGCTCCGGTAGCGATGACGGCGGGTGGTTCGGAGAACTGGTAGCCCCCCCCCACTGCCTATGCTCAGCTGAGCCGTGCGATCATCAAAGGCTTTTTTCTTTTACTTTTAAAAAAACCTCGGCCGAAAAGGTTGTAGTAAAAATGCTTTTAAAAGTTAAAAAAAAAAAAGCTTCTGATGATCGTGCAACTCAGCTGGGATCGTCAGAGCCTTTTAAAAGCATTTTTTCTACAACCTCTTCGGCCGAAAAAATGCTTTTAAAAGGTAAAAAAAAAAAAGCCTCTGACGATCCCAGCTGAGCAGCATGATCGTCAGAGGCTTTTTTTTTACTTTTAAAAGCAATGCTTTTAAGATTGTGCATCACAGCTGATCACCCCCCTCCACACACACACACACACACACACGCTGTTCTACTTACCGCATGCCTCCCTTTGGTGTGCACTGCAAGCGCGCACCTCGCATTTGGTGTGTGGTGTGCACTGTGCATGCACAGCCAGAGAACCGGTAGTAAACCGGTTCAGATTTCAAAGCCCTTTCATTACATCATCACCCAGCAAGAATCAACCAAGCCTGGGACATAGACAACCTACAAAGTTACCCCTGCATGCCCCACGGAAGTCTGACAACCAATCAGAATACAAGCTCAAATTCCAAAGCCCAGAGAGTGTATAAAACTCAGCCACTCTCAGCATCTCCTCCCTTTTTTTCCCTCTTCACCCAAGATCTTCAAGGCATGTGGTCCTGTCCACCATTAAAAACCAGCTTTTCAAACATCCACTGTGTTTTCGGTGTCTTTTTCCCCACTTGGAACTGAAGCCAGAAGGACATTTCTTCCAATAATTCCTACCCAGTTCCAGCAACTGTTCATCGCATGTTTCCTTCCTTCCTTCCTTCCTTCCTTCCTTCCTTCCTTCCTTCCTTCCTTCCTTCCTTCCTTCCCTCCCTCCCTCCCTCCCTCCCTCCCTCCCTCCCTCCCTCCCTCCCTCCCTCCCTCCCTCCTTTCTTTCTTTCTTTCTTTCTTTCTTTCTTTCTTTCTTTCTTTCTTTCTTTCTTTCTTTCTTTCTTTCTTCATACTTTTGTACATACCTGCTTAGTAGGGCTTTCGCCCCCCCCCATCCCCACACAGTGTTCTTTTTTATACAAAGTCAGCTTATTGCCCCCAGAATCCGGGTCTTCATTTTACCTACCTCGGAAGAATGGAAGGCTGAGTCAACCTTGAGCCTGGTGAGATTCGAACTTGCAGTAATTGCAGACAGCTGGTTTTACTTAACAGCACTTAACAGTACTTTAGTCTGTTGCACCACCAAACCTCCATTCTCCCAATCATCTTTGTTGCTCTTCTCTGCACTCTTTCTAGAATCTCAACATCTTGTTTACATCGTGGCGACCAAATAGAAGACAAAAATCAACGGATGGCTATTAATTAGGGTCATTTCTCAACTCATATGAGGGTCCGGCTTTCTATTCCATCTTTGGTGAGGACAGCATGTTCTCTACCTTACTCAGAAGTGGAGTTCATTAAATGAGGACATCTCACTTCATGTCCAATCCCCACTTGCAACCATAAGGGACAGACTCTATTAGAGTCATCATTTGAGGATGCAACGCATTACATTTCATTGTCATAATTCTCTTGAAACCAAGCAGAGAAATCCCAACTTTTTGGACAGGACGGCTTGTCAAAAAGAGAAGCAGAATAATAATCATCGCAATAATAAGGACCCTGAGATGTTTTCTTCATTCAACTCCCCCGTTTTCAAACATGCCAAGTGAAGGTCTTCTCTGTTTCAGTACTTGAAAGAAAATCCTTCATAACATACACACACAGCCTTTTTTGGGGGGGGGGGGCAAAGAAGAGAACGCAACTGAAAATGACAAGGCTTCCAGAGAGAGAGAGAAAGAAAAATGACTTCCATTGAAATAGATTTGATTTAAAAATTACTCCTTATTTCAATGCCTTTTCTTCAGGATTGTAAAATACTCCGTCTGTTCATTTCTCTTGTATGGATTTGACGTACGCTTGTCTTACAGATTAACAGAGTTGGAAGGGACCTTGTAGGTCATCTAATCCAACCCCCCACCCAAGCAGGAGACCCTGCACCATTTCTGAGAGGTGGCAGTCCAGTCTCTTCTTGAAAGCTTCCAGTGAAGAAGCTCCCACAACTTCTGAAGGCAACTACTATTCCATAGGTGGATTGTTCTCACTGTCAGTAATTTTCTCCTTATTTCCAGGTTGAATCTCTGCTTGATCAATTTCCATCCATTATTCCTTGTCTGGCCTTTGGGTGCCTTGGAAAACAGCTTGACCCCTTCCTCCTCTCTGTGGCAGCCCCTCAAATATTGGAAGACTGTTATCGTGTCTCCCCTGGTCCTTCTCTTCACTAGACTAGTCAGGCCCAGTTCCTGCAAATGTTCATTGTATGTTTTAGCCTCCAGTCCCCTCATCATCCTGGTTGCTCTTCTCTGCACTCTTTCTAGAGTCTCAGCATCTTTTTTTATAATGTGGTGACCAAAACTGGATGTAGTACTCTAGGTATGGTCTTACTAAGACTTTATAGAGTGGTATTAGTACCTCCCTTGATCCTTGAAAGAGCATCATTGAAAGAGCATCTAATTCAACTGAGCTTTGGGTGAAGGTGCCATTTGGGTGAAGTGGTATATCAAGCTGGCCCCGTCCTTCAAAACCCTGGAGAGATGTGGCTGTCCTGCTTTGAGCATCAACTGATGAGCCTGAGTAGCGTAGGGGAGTAATGCCTCCTACAAAGGCAGCATTTAAGATCCAGCTGCTGCAATTACTTGTGAGTTCAATCCCAGGCAGGCTCAAGGTCGACTCAGCCTTCCATCCTTTATAAGGTGGGTAAATTGAGGACCCAGTTTGTTGGGGGCAATAAGCTGACTTTGTATAAATATAAATATACAAAAGTATGAAGGCTAGTGCTTAACGCATTGTAAGCCGCCCTGAGTCTCCGGAGAAGGGCGGCATATAAATCAAATTTAAAAAAAAAACTGAAAAAAAAGGGGGATTTTGCACATCTCAACTGCGGAGCCTCTTCTGACATCAATTGCTCTTTCCTAACTTTTTTTCCAAGGTTCCTCACACTACTAACCTTCTGGAAAGCCATTAAATTCTGACGGTCCTTTGGGGATAGGAGTTCTTGTCCGAGTAAGCTCAATCTTAAAACTCCCTCCAGTGCAACCCAAGAAAGATGCTAATTAAGTTGAATGGCTCCTGCTACTTAATTTACACCTTTTGATGTGGTTCCAGGTCCCTTTTATCCCAACAGGTGGGTTTGTTTTATTGTAAAAAAACATCACTCAGCTTAAAAGCACCGAAATCCTCAACTAAATACCAATTCAACCCTGCTCATTGGAAGCCACCATATTCTTAACCACCCTTGAACATTCACACGTGTGTCTCCTGCAAATGTTGGCTATCTATCTTCACTGAACTCATATATAGTCCTTTGGCCAACCTGCTCCTGCAGATTTATTTTTTTTTAAATTTGATTTATATGCCGCCCTTCTCTGGAGACTTAGGGCGGCTTACAATGCGTTAAGCAATAGCCTTCATACTTTTGTATATTTTATACAAAGTCATCTTATTGCCCCCACAAACTGGGTCCTCATTTCACCTACCTTAGAAAGGATGGAAGGCTGAGTCAACCTTGAGCCTGGTGAGATTCGAACTTACACTAATTGCAGACAGCTGGTGTTAATCACAATGCTTTAGTCTGCTGAGCCACCAGGCCCGTGGATAGTTAGATGTTGGCTAACTATCTTCACTGAATTCATATATAATTCTTTGGCTAGCCTGCTCCTGCAGATGTTGGCTAACTATCTTCACTGAACTCATACAGTTCCTGCAACCGTTCATCGTATGTTTCAGCCTCCAGTCCCCTCATCATCCCGGTTGCTCTTCTCTGCACTCTTTCTAGAGTCTCACCATCTTTTTTATAGTGTGGTGACCAAAACTGGATGCAGGATTCCAGGTGTGGTCTTACTAAGGCTTTATAGAGTGGTGTGAGTACCTCACTTGATCTTGATTGAATCCCTCTGTTAATGCAATTTAAGATTGAATTGGCTTTTTTGGCTGCCCCCACACACTGTTGACTCATATTTAGCTGAGACGCCAAGATCCCTCAGCTCTTGGGATCTTGAGACGCCAAGATCCCTCTCATAGTCACTGCTATTAAGCCTCGTTTCCTCCAGTCTTCAGTGATGTTGGAACAAATTTCTTTTTTTAAAAAAAATAATCTTTATTTACATTTTCAATTAAAAACAAACAATAATCAGACAATCAAACATCATACAATACAAAAGAACAATATGTATAAGAATAAACCTATAAACCCCTATACCCCCTAACCAAAACATCCTGTACTTTTTGTTAGTATTATAATCCGGAGAAGACAGAACATCTTACATATTTTTATATATCAATCCAATCCTTTCTATTTCATTACTTTTATTTACTATATATTATATTATCTTATATCTTAATATATAATATATAATATATAAGATTAAATCTAAATACAATAAAGATAAAGAGAGAGGTATTAACAGTGAACTACAAGAATTAGATAAAATTTTAATAGGACCAGAAAAAGGCATGATTTCGAAAACATACATTGCTGATGGAAATAGAGATAGGTGAAGAAATAATTAAAGATACAATGATTGCCTGGGGGGAAAAATTTTGGACACCCAATTTATTTAGAAAAATGGCAGGAAATATAGTGGGATAATATGAAACTAGTTGTGTCTTCAGCCTATAAGGAGAACATATATAAAATGGTATATAGGTGGCATCTCTCTCCAGATAGATTAGCGAAAATGTTCAAGGGACAAGCAGCAGAATGCTGGAAATGTAGGAAGGAAAGGGGCACATACTATCACCAATGGTGGACATGTCCAAAAGCAATGGAATTTTGGGGGAAAATAAAAAGATGGTTAAATGAAATTTTAGATACAAAAATTAATTGGCTCCCAGAGACATACCTGCTCGGATTCAGGCCAGAGAACATGGAAAGGGTTACATGGTACCTTGCTCTACCTGTGATCATAGCAGCGAGACTGTCATATGCACAATTTTGGAAAAACCAAAATAGCCCACCAGAGGAAGTTATTATTCAGAAGATTTTGGAATGTGCAGAGGCGGATAAATTAACCAACAAATTAAAAGATAAAGATCAAACGCGAACATGTCTATCATGGGAAAAAAATTATAGATGGATTGAGAAAAAGAAAACAATTGCAAAACAGATGAGGAAATATATACTTTATTAGGGAACGAATTTCTAAATCTTAAGGGGAAACCTTGATTGGCTGGGACCAATTCTACAGAGATAAACTATTTTCTTAACATGGATGATTTTAAAATAGGAAATATTGGGCTGCAGTTGGTCACTTCTCTGAAATGGTATAAGAACTCCTGCTTGAGCAGGGAGCTGGATTAGAAGATCTCCAAGATCTCTTCCAGCTCTATTCTGATTCTGATCCCTGCGTTTTAGTCCTGTGTCTCAACCACCATAGAATCTCCAGAACTTGGAGCTAAGAACCTCAACCACCAAGTTAGATTATCGAGAGGGAAGCTACAAAAGTTTTCACGATCGTGTTGGAAAGCTTCCTAAATTCATAAAGAGGCTCATTGCTTCTGACGGGCAGCTACATAAATTGAATAAATCAATCAGTGTGTTTTTAAGAGGAGTATTTATCTACTTAGACATAATCCCACTTCTGAAGAAAAAATAATAATAATAAAACCTAGGAAAAAACCCAGCATAGAGCAGAGGGGGGAAAAAAAGAGTTTTTGAATGGTGCCTGGAAAAATCGGATTGATTTTACTCATGGTCATTATATTGATTTTGGATTCCTTCTTCTTAAAGTTGTCTTCTCCCACGTAAATGAACTCAGAGGAGGGGGGAGATCATCGCCAGTTCCCAGCCGTTTAGTTTTTTCCTTTCCTTCCACACTGAGACATGCTTGAGGGCTTCTGGGTACGCTCAGAAATGGAAGGAGGTAATTGAGAGACTGCTGTTAGCCAGTGCTGTGCCCTTCACTGGGTTGCGTCCATGGGTGGTTTTCAAAAATTTTAGCAAGAGGTTCTTTGCCTGGTTGCTGGGTGGGTGTGGCCATGGTGAGCATGGCCTAGTCTGCCTCCTGAACCATGTCTGGGGTGGGGAGAAGAGGGACATTTTTGCCCTCCCCAGGCTCTGGAGGCTTTCCTCAAGCCTCTAAGAGGGAGAAAACGGCCTCCCCAGGCTCCAGAGGCCCTCTGGAGGCCAGAAATGGGAACTTATAGCAGGCCCATTTTTCGCTCTCCTCGAGCCTCTGCGCATGCCCTGCATCCAAAACAGGCCATGTGGGGACTCCTGGGAGGGCTGGGACAGGATGTAACAGTAACAGTAACATAACAGACTTGGAAGGGACCTCAGAGGTCATCTAGTCCAACCTGTACTAGGGATTCAAACTGCCGAACTGCTGACCTTTCTGATCGACAAACTCAGTGTCTTTGCCACTGAGCCACCTAGTCAGGCAGCTAGTCAGGGTGGGAGGGGCCAGTCAGGAGTGGGATTTGGGGGTTCTCCAAACTGCACAGGATCTTAGCTAGAGGGTCTCCTGAACACCTGCGAACCCCTACCATAACACCCCTGGATGCATCAGAGCTAACTAGATTCATTGCTCCTCTCACGGAGGTTCAGTTGGACCAGTCACTGGTCAAAATTGCTACAATACAGATTAACATTAAGCTTTAGATTTACAGTTTGGCCTCATAAGAAGGATATCAGGGACTTCTAGCAAAGATGTCTCTGTATATTATTTCCAGAAGCAGAGATGCCCCCATCAGAGTTATTTATTGACGATCTGTCTGTCCGTCAATCTATCTGTCTATCTATCTATCTATCTATCTATCTATCTATCTATCTATCTATCTATCTATCTATCTATCTATCTATCTATCTATCTATCTATCTATCTATCTATCTATTTATCTCTCTCTCTATCTACCTACTTATCTATCTATCTATCTACTTATCTATCTACTTATCTATCTATCTATCTATCTACTTATCTCTCTCTCTCTCTCTCTACTTATCTATCTATCTATCTATCTATCTATCTATCTATCTATCTATCTATCTATCTATCTATCTATCTATCATCTATCTATCATCATCTATCTATCATTATCTACCTATATCTTTCTGTGTCTGTCTGTCTGTCTGTCTGTCTGTCTGTCTATCTATCTATCTATCTATCTATCTATCTATCTATCTATCTATCTATCTATCTATCATCTATATGAGCCATGGTGGTGCAATGGTTAGAATGCAGCATTGCAGGCTAATTTTGCTGACTGCTGATTGCCAGAACTTCGGCAGTTCAATCCTGACTGGCTCGAGGCTGACTCAGCCATCCATCCTTCCGAGATTGGTAAAATGAGGACCCAGATTGTTGGGGGCAACAGGCTGACTCTGCAAACCACTTAGAGAGGGCTGGAAACAGGGGTGAAATGCTACCGATTCACTCCAGTTCAGGCAAACCGGTAGTGATAAAAACTACCAGTTCCGGCAAACCAGTAGTTTAAAAAAGCTACCAATTCATCCGAACCGGTATTTCTGATGATCAGCTGTGCTGCGTGGTTTAGCTAAATTGCACGGCACAGCTGTTATTATTTTATTTTATTATTATTTATTGGATTTCTATACCGCCCTTCTCCCAAAGGACTCAGGGCGGTGAACAGATTAAGATACATGTAAATATATTTCATAAACAGTAAATAATAAATTAAGTCAATTAAGTCAACTTAATAAATTAAGTTCTCCCCCTCGCTGTTCTACTTACCTAGTGAAGTCTTCTTTTTCCATGTGAAGCATGCATTTGATATGTAGTGCTCATGCGCGCGCAACGTGCTTTGGTCATGCACCACGCATACGCAGGCAACGAACCAGTGGCAGTCTGAGGAGGGTTTCACCACTGGCTGGAAAACACTGTGAAGTGGTATATAAGTCTAAGTGCTATTGCTGTCTCTTTATCTCTCTGTCATCTATCTAATCCAATCTATAATTTATCTAATCTATCTATATCGCCTCTTGACCATCGATCTTGTGGGTCAATGTTAGTCTTAGCAGGTAGACCAAATATGACACAGAGACAAATGAGAAAATTCTACTTTACTGTAAAACGACCTGAACAGAATCGTGCTAATCTGAAAGTATAATTTTCTTGCTGTCTCCTTTGCAACCTAAGAAACTAGGGAGGGTCCCAGTGGTGGGGTTCAGCCAGTTCTCTCCGGATCACGCGAACCAGTAGCGGTGACTGCGGGGGGCTCCACCCACCTGCCTGGATGTAATGCGCGACTATTGCGCATGCACAGATGGCTGTGTGCATGCACAGAGGTGGCGGATGCACTCACATTTGCAAACTGGTAGAGAAGGTAAGTGAATCCCACCTCTGGAGGGTCCCTCCTGAGCCTCTTACTCCATTCACTATGCATTAGTGGGCTATATTGTCTCTTACTTGACCATTTCCCTACACAGCATCTCTTGCCTCCCTCTCCCAAGGTCTTTCCTTCATACCATTACAGCTGTTTCCTTTACACCCTGAGAAACTAGGGAGGGTTCCTTCTGAGGATCTTCCTCTACCCATTATGCAGCTCTGAGATCAGCAGTCTCTTATTTGACACTCCCTTGGCAGCATCGCTTGGAACAATCTCCCACACTCTTTCCTGCCTACTGTTACAGTCGGTTTTCATTTGTATCTGCTTGGCTTTGCTGAGAAATAAAATGCTGCCTTCCTTTGCCAGACCCTGCATCTGACTCCGCAGGGTTTCTTCTTCTGCTAAGATTGTTACATTTCCCTCTTGTTCACTGAGCTGGATTTTGTTCCTTCAAATCAAACCCCAGGGGGGAAAATATATATAAATATTGCAACAGTATGGTGTGAAACAACTAGTGTTTTTTGTCGGGAATTTCTGTAGGAAACCTTCCCTTCACAGCTACAGTAACTGATAAATCATTTGCTTATTCAGAATCCCTTTTCTCCCTGGTTTCCTCTTTCTTTCCTTCCCTCCCTGATCATAAACCTAGAAGCAAATAAATGGCCTCCTGTAAAAGAAATGTAAGGAAGGAGAACGTCTCTGTTTTGACTCACGGTGAGATATGGCGGGCTATTACTGCAGATACTTGTTCTCCCCTAATCAGATAATGTTGCATAGTGTTGTCTCTTTTATACTCGGGATGGACACAGCACAATGCACGTCAATCCCATTATCTGAGAAAAGATACATGATTTGGCTTTGCTGGAATCCAGCCCAGTCAACGAAGGCAGGAAGCCAAAGTCTGTTAACTACTCCTCTGCCGAAATCGGATGTCCAGAAAGTTCTATTCCCCTGCCAAAGATGCTGTCAGCCTTCTTAGGAAGTGCCTAGGGAGGTATGTGGGAATGACCTTCGGATATCAGGGTGCTTCAGGCTGAGGTGGTACTAGAGAGAGTCACTTGCAAAACTAGAAGATTGTTGTTGTTGTTAGTTGTGAAGTTGTTTCTGACCCATTGCAACCCCATGGACAACATTCCTCCAGGCCTTCCTGTCCTCTACCATCCTCTGGAGTCCATTGAAGCTCATGCCAACTGCTTCAGTGACTCCATCCAGCCACCTTGTTCTCTGCTGCCTCCTTCTTCTTTTGCCCTCCATCGTTCCCAGCATTAGGCTCTTCTCCAGGGAGTCCTTCCTTCTCATTAGGTGGCCAAACTATTTGAGTTTCCTCTTCAGCATCTGGCCTTCTAAAGAGCAGTCAGGGTTGATCTCCTCTAGGACTGACCGACTTGATGGCCTTACAGTCCAAGGGACTCGCAGGAGTCTTGTCCAGCATCATAATTCAAAGGCCTCATTTTTTTGGCACTCAGCCTTTTTGGAGCTTGTGGTCCAACTTTAAACTAGAAGATTAATTCATTTCAATTCAATTAATTTGGAAATGTAGGAGAAGGGGAGGAAGAACCAGGGGGCAGAGTCAAAAGAGATATCAGCTGAGAATCCCTACGTAGCCACAAGCGAACTAAGAGCAACCCATTTGAATTTTTTTTTTAAATTTTAATTTATATGCTGCCCTTCTCTGGAGACTCAGGGCGGCTTACAATGCGTTAAGCAATAGCCTTCATACTTTTTGTATATTTATACAAAGTCAGCTTATTGCCCCCACAAACTGGGTCCTCAATTTACCTACCTTAGAAAGGATGGAAGGCTGAGTCAACCTTGAGCCTGGTGAGATTCGAACACAGTAATTGCAGACAGCTGGTGTTTAACTACAATGCTTTTAGTCTGCTGAGCCACCAGATCCACCAATTCTGTGGATCTATCTCCTAGCAGGTACTAACAGTTGGGAAAATTCTTCTGGATAGATACTGTTCTAACCCGGCTCCCATATATGACACACCCTCTGACGTGAACTCAAAGATTCCTTTATTAGGAGAACCAGCAGACCCGGCAAAACGTTTCTCTCTCACCGCAGGCTAACAAGTCCGTCTGGCTGGAAGATGAATAGTTGTCTGCCACATCTATTCATCTCCGCCCCTCTACCCTTTGTTGTGGTCCGCCAGCAGCCTGCGGAGCTGGCAGTGGAGTCAGTGATGAGGCTGAGGAAACAACAGGGGCCAGTCCTGGAGGCCGGGGAAGGCCCAGATGAGGGCTCTGCATCGGAGGTGGAGATGGGGCCAGAACCATCAAGGAGTGATGTGCGGACTTCAGAGCCTCCAAAGGCTGACAGCAGAGAGGCAGAGGAACAGGAGGAGCCTCTTCCTAGTGCATGTATGAGAAGAGCTGCCAGAAGGCAAGAGCAGCTAAAACAGAGAAGACAACTCAGGAGTAGGGCCAGGAGATGATTGGCCCCTCCCATAAAGCTTAAAAGACCAGCAATGGCTCTTGGCCTCTTTGCCAGAAAACAATGTTGAGAGAATTGCTCCTTGTTTCACTGTATTCATTTTTTGTTGGGGTCTTCTGCTTCTGAACTTTTGCCAAGAGAAGCCTTTGGCAGGTTGCCTAATTATCCCAAGGTCGGTGATAAACTGAGGAATGGCGTTTTGAAGAATTTGCTTTAATTTAGTTTGGACTATGCTGAGAATGAGTTAATTCCCAGCTGTTCTAATAAAGTCTGTTTGTTTTCGAACTGTTTGTATTTAATTCTAACTACTTTGGCCTGGGTCACAACACCTTTTAACCCCAGAGGTAAGGTGGAGCTTCTCTAGCAGCAGTGACTCTTCCGTCCCAAGGACCGGCCCATAGATTTCCACTGCTCTCCTCTCCTCTGCCTGATGCACATCGACGCATCAGGCCCTGGACCCAGCTGTTCCTCCTCTTCCTCATCAGCCACCTCCAGACCTGGGAGCTGTTGACTCTCCATCTGAGGGCTGACAGACAGCCCAGGTTCCACCTCTGTCTCTCTCTCTCTGCCAGCTCCATTCTCTCTTCCCCCTCAGAGCTCTCAGGTTGCCTTGATGTTGACCCTGACTCCCACACTTCCTCCTCCTCCTCTGATTCAGCTGGTGGAGGACCGGGGGCCGACAGGCTACAATACATACTGTATGATTAGCAATAAATCAATTTAATTAAACCTTCACCTGTAGACCTGATCTTTCACACCTGGTAGGTAAATAAATAAAACAAAAATTTACATGGCTACCCATCTGAACACGGTGACTCAGGGAGAATAAAACTGGAAGGGCAGTTTTCAGCAAAGGGTTTGTTTTAAATATCTTTTGAGCCAATTCTCAGAAATTTGACTAGAGGGATTTAATACAATACGCAGAGAAGAAAAATTTAGTAGCTCCGCACTAAAAGACACGGGTGACTGAATAATTGTCAAACCTGTTTAAAATGGACCTTGGTGGTTGCATCAGTTACAACATAAGAGTATTCACGAAGCACAAATTCACAGATCTGGGATGAGGAAAATATTTAAATTCAGTTTAGCAGTTCCCCTACTCCTGAGCAGCATCATAACAAGAAACATCATGATCAGGAACATATTTTCTTTCTGGCAGCTGGCACATCTGTGGAACAGCTCAAGAAAAGGGCTAAGATCTACAGGATGATAGGTATTTAGAGATTCATTTCTCACATTTATTGCCTTGAGAATTGACAATAGTGTTGGCAGGCTACTCAAGTCTTCTCAACAGATGGTGATGAAAATCTCTTGGAGAGCTAGGCTTGCCATGAAATGTTGGTCCAGTAGATCATTTGCTACTTTTCAATCACCTGATGGACATCAATGTTACCTCAGAAGACCTGAGAAGTTGACTTCTGAGGGCTAAGCTTTTCTTTCCATCACCAAGACCTGGAACTCAAGGAAAAAAGTTTCTTCTAAATTAAGTTCTGAATGATGGATGGGGTTTTCTGGCATGGGTAAGATCAGAGGTGGTATTCAGATGGTTCAGACTGGTTCAGAGGAATCGGTAGCGGAAATTTTGAATAGTTTGGAGAACCGGCAAATACCACCTCTGGCTGGCCCCACACTCCCGTCCCTGCCATTCCCTGTCCTATCTTCCCTTGTTTTTTTAGCTCACCAGCGCTGACACTGAGGGCAGTCTTTCAGGGCTGCGCATGCATGCGTGCACAAAGTACACTCTCATAGAACCAGTAAGAAAAGATTTTGAATCACACCACTGGTAAGATGTCTTAATATTATTTTCTCTGCATTGCATCAGGCAAGGATGTGAAGGACACAATTAAATTGTTGTATCATGCCCATGAACAGGAATCTACTCAACTAGTGGTTAATGCCTGGCTGGAATTATATAAGGGTCGATGGAATTCAAGGGAGATTGGGCTTTATTTGTGGCTATGTAGGAATTCTAGACTGATTCCTCTTTTAACTCCACCTCCAGTTTCAGCCACTCCTTCTCTCACAGGTTGGCTATTAAGTCAATTCTGCCTTGTTTCTTTTCAAGTTCTTGTTTTCTTAAAAAAAATCTTTATGTGTATTGTAAATAAAACTGTATCCCAATGAATAGATGGGTCTGAGGACATGTTCATATTGGTGTCAAGCCTGCAGATTGCACTGTTAGGAAATCATGGTGTTGGTTTGCAGATTTTTAAAAATGTTAGAATAGAATTAGAATGGAATGGAATGGAATGGAATGGAATGGAATAGAATAGAATAGAATAGAATAGAATAGAATAGAATAGAATAGAATAGAATAGAATAGAATAGAATAGAAAATACGGAATGGAATAGAATGGAATGGAATGGAATGGAATGGAATAGAATAGAATAGAATAGAATAGAATAGAATAGAATAGAATAGAATAGAATAGAATAGAATAGAATAGAATAGAATAGAATAGAATAGAATAGAACAGAACAGAACAGAACAGAATAGAATAGAATAGAAAATACGGAATGGAATAGAATGGAATGGAATGGAATGGAATAGAATAGAATAGAATAGAATAGAATAGAATAGAATAGAATAGAATAGAATAGAATAGAATAGAATAGAATAGAATAGAATAGAATAGAATAGAATTCTTTTTTGGCCAAGTGTGATTGGACACACAAGGAATTTGTCTTTGGTGCATACGCTCTCAGTGTACATAAAAAGACAACATACATTCATCAAGAATCATAAGGTACAACAATTAATGATAGTCATAGGGTACAAATAAGCAATCAAATTATACTAGAAAACAATCAGTATAAATCATAAGAATACAAGCAACAAAGTTACAGTCATACAGTCATAAGTGGGAGGAGATGCGTTGTGGGAATGATGAGAAGATTAATAGTAGTGCAGACTTAGTGAATAGTTTGACAGTGTTGAGGGAATTATTTGTTTAGCAGAGTGATGGCATTTGGGGGAAAAAACTGTCCTTGTGTCTAGTTGTTCTGGTGTGCAGTGCTCTATAGCCTCGTTTTGAGGGTAGGAGTTGAAATAGTTTATGTCCAGGATGCGAGGGGTCTGTAGATGTTTTCCCAGCCCTCTTTTTGACTCGTGCAGTCTACAGGTCCTCCATGGAAGGCAGGTTGGTAGCCATGGTTTTTCCTGCAGCTCTAATTATCCTCTGAAGTCTGTGTCTGTCTTATTGGGTTGCAGAGCCAAACCAAGCAATTATAGAGGTGCAGATGACAGACTCAATAATTCCTCTGTAGAACCCTGTAGAACTTAAATATTTTTAAAATTGTTTTATTTATGTTGATGGGTTTTTTTAGGGGTGCATTTTGGGAACAGCAATTTTACAAGCTGCCCGGAATCATGGAAGTGAGATGAGGGGTTCCATGAATTATATCAATAAACATTTATTTAATAGGGATTTTCTTCCATAAGTTTCTTCCAGACTTCAGGATGGGAAATTTCCTTATTTCCCAGTCTATTTAGCCATAATTCTCAGCACTTGTTTAGCTGGAGAAATAACAAACAAATATCTTGCTTCAGGAATTGTAAGAAAATTGGATGTGTCAAAAGGCAAATATCATCAGAAATCAATGGGATTTCCTTACGTATTAATTTGAGCCTCTAGGGGAAATATTAATTTAGAGGTGATAGTAGAAAATCCATGGGAAATGAGGTTGTGTGTTTCCAACCACTGAGAAGTTAAATCTCACTGGATTCTAGTGAGAATAAGCCTTCAGTCTTAATCTTTTAATTTTTAATCTGTATCGACAATCTCTTGTTATATCAAAGCTACATCAGCTCAAGCCGTGGTGAATTGTTCCGTGAGATTAAAAGAAATTCACTTTTTAGGACAAACACCGTCCACGGTATGTACAACAATAATATTGCTCATGTCTTAAATGTATTAAAATGACACTACAAGCCTGTATTAGAAAACAATTCACCCAGAAAAGTAAAAGTAAAAAAAAAAAATCAATAAGGATATAGCAGACTTTAAATTCCAAGTTTTTAGTCACTTTGTGGAGCAGGGCCAAATCACCCAAGAAAATTGAACCATAGATATTAATATTGTACTGCTAATTAAAGCATACAAAACATTTGCTAGACCAATTCTCAAATACAGCTTGTCTGTCTGGAACCCACACTGCTTATCGGACATTAATACAATTAAGCGAGTCTAAAGATATTTCACGAGAAGAGTCCTCCACTCCTCCGCTCGCCACCAGACTTAAAATTTTGGGCTTGGACAACTTAGAACTACGCCGCCTTCGGTCTGACCTAAGTGTAATACACAAAATTATCTGCTACAACAGCCTACCTGTTAATGACGACTACAGCTTCAATCACAACAATACACAAGCAAACAATAGATACAAACTCAAGATAAACCGCTCCAAACTCGATTGTAGAAAATATGACTTCAGTAACAGAGTGGTCGATGCCTGGAATGCTCTACCTGACTCTGGTCTCTTCCCCAAACCCCCAAAACTTTAACCTTAGACTGTCTACTGTTGACCTCACCCCATTCCTAAGAGGTCTGTAAGGGGCATGCATAAACGCACCAGCGTGCCTACCGTCACTGTCCCACTGTCCCCCATTTATTTGTATTCATTTCCTGTGTTCATATCCATGTTTATACTTATATCTGTTATCTTATAAATGCTCGACAAATAAATAAATGAAAATGAAATGGATATGCATCTCATGTTCTGAAAACCATCAACCCACTGAATTAATTCAGAAGAGATCTTGGAGGTCTTCTATTTATTGATTTTATTAAATTTTATTTTATTACATTTATATACCGCCCTACTCCCGAAGGAATCAGGGCAGTGAACAGCGTAGGCCAAATTCCTGCTCAAGCAGAATTCTGGACAAATGGTTGCTCAATGTCTTCTTTAAAATCTCCAGTGTTGGACCACACACAACTTCTGAAGATCTTTTAGTCCAATCTCTGCTCAAGTAGGAAACCCTAGACCAGTGATGGCTAACCTTTTTGCCATTGCATGCCAAAAATGGGGGGAGGGGGGAGCACGGTGGGATCACACGCACATGTGCCCACATCCATAATTCTATGTGCCCTGCTCTCCCCATGCTCCCCCCACTTTTGGCATGTGATGGCACGGTGTGCTCGGTAAGCCTGTTTTTCGTTCTCCCCAGGCTCCAGAAGCCTTTCTAGGAGCCTGCGGAGGGTGAAAACGGCCTTCCCCAGCCCCCCAGAGCCCCTCCGGAGGCCAGAAACAGTGTGTTTCCTAACTTCTGGTGGGCCCAGAAGGCCCAAAAATCAGCTGGCCGGTGCACACATGCATGCCGAAGCTGAGCTCGCGTACCCACCAATATGTCTCCCTCTGCCACCTGTGGCACCCGTGCTATAGGTTCGCCATCATGGCCCTAGACCATTTCAGACAAAGGGTTATCCAACCTCTTCTTAAAAACTTCCAGTGTTGGAGCATTCACAACTTCTGGAGGCAAGTTGTTCCACTGATTGATTGTTCTCAGTGTCAGGAAATTCCTCCTTAGTTCTAGATTGTTTCTCTTCTTGATTAGTTTCCACCCGTTGCTTCTTGTCCTGCCCTCAGGTACTTTGGAGAATAGCTTGACTCCCTCTTCTTTGGGGCAACCCCTGAGATATTGGAAGACTGCTATCATGTCTCCCCTAGTCCTTCTCTTCATTAAACTAGACATATCCAGTTCCTACAACCGTTCTTCCTGTGTTTTAGCCTCCAGTCCCCTAATCATCGTCGTCGCTCTTCTCTGCACAATATCATCTATATCGGTTCTCCCAAATCTGTGAGAAAAAGAAGATTGATTGATTATCTCGAATCACCCAAAAAAATCAGTGTTAGGAGTAAGTTCACTTCACATGAAAATGCGAAGTCAAACAGAGTTTTTTCTTGTATAAGGCTTTAGTTAATATACCAGCAAACGTATTGAACTGCCAGTTGATGGAAACAAAAATAAAATTTAAATATTAATATATTAAATACATTAAATAAGATTAAAATTTAATTTGTAATCCCAAATTAAAATGTCTCTTATTCCAATGACAACATTGCATCATTGATATATCTACCCCCATCTCCCCCACTCCCACCCCCCCCCCCAGCCTGCTAACTCTCATCTCCTGGATTTTATAAATCTTTCTAGCAAATCTAGAATTCCCAAACCTAAAATGCAACCATTTCAAAATGTGATTTAGGAGATTTCCCATCTGTTCCTTATTTCAGTTTCAAAAATATTTGAGGGAAGAATGTCTCAGTTTTATCCTTTGGCCTATTTTTTTTTTAAATAGTCATTATCGCCTTTTAAATGTCTTACAGATTTGCACTCTTATTATTCACAATGGCCACTTGAAAGTTACAGCAATATTAAATTTTAACACCTGCCTCCTCGACCTGAGTCAAAGATAAATTAAGCTTTAAAAGAAAAAGGATGGGGGATGCATACTTAACATTAAGGCATATTCTACCTGTTAAGTCCTTTTTTTTTTAAAAGGAAGCTGATAAGGTCACCATGAAATATTTACAACATCTAAGAAATGAATGGAATTCAGCAGACAAAGCTATTGATTTTTTTTAACCCACTTGAACGTCTTGTTCCCTGCAAATGTTATGATTAAAAAAAAGAAAAAACAGTATTAAGAGTTGCTAAATGTGTTTATATTTGTTGGGATGAAATTTGAAAGTCTATTCTTTAAATATTTGGTTTTTTTTCTTTATGATATTACCTCCCTCCCTCCCTCCCTTCCTCTTTTAATTTCTTCTTTCTTCTCACTACGCTTCGCTTTCTTTTTCTTTCTTTCTTTCTTTCTCTCTCCCTCCTTTCTTCTTTCTTTCTCTCTGTCTCTGTCTCTCTCTTTCTTTCTCTCTCTTTTCTCGCTCTCTTACTCTCTCTCTCTCTGTCCCTCTTTCTTTTTTCTTTCTCTCTCTCTCCATTCTTTTTTCTTTCTCTTTCTGTATCTGTCTCTGTCTCTCTTTTTTCTCTCCGTCTCTTCCTTAATTTCTCTTTCTTTCTCTCTCTGTCCCTCTTTCTTTCTTTATTCTTTTTCCTTCTTCCTTCCTTCCTTCCTTCCTTCCTTCCTTCCTTCCTTCCTTCCTTCCTTCCTTCCTTCCTTCTTTCTTTCTTTCTCTCTCTCTCTCTCTCTCTCTCTCTCTCTCTCTCTCTCTCTCTCTCTCTCTCTCTCTCTCTCTCTCTCTCTCCTTTTCTTTTTCTCCTTTTCTCCTTTTCTCCTTTTTATTCTTTCTGTCCATTTTCTTGTTTATTCTCTTGTCTTTCCCTAAGTTTAGTTTGCATTAGCTTTGACTTACGTAATTAAAATTCAGAGAGAGAGAGGGGAGGGAGACAGCATAGCAGAACAGCTAGGAAAGAAGCAAAACCAAGTGGCGGGTGACAGGCTAACACACTCTGTAGGGAGTAAAATCCAAAGTCCAATTTACGGATGAAAAACCTCAATTCTGTTACTGAGATAAAACGGCATTGCCAGTTAAGTGGAGATTCCAGATTGTCAGCTGCTGTCGATATGCCTTTCCACGATTGGGCTTATTGCATTAACCCTGACGCTGTGGATTATATGTTGTGGATTGTGTCTTGATTATTGTATACAGTCCAGAGTCCCAGCTGTTGAGATGGGCAGCCATATAAATCAGATTTATTCCTTAATTTATTCTCAACTAGGTACACTACCTTTTTAAAAAAACTATTTTATTTTATTTTAGTACAAGTAATCCATCTTCCATTAAACAGTGTATCATCTGGGTACCAATGTTTGTGCAATAACAGTTAAAATGTACAATCATATTCATTATTTCATCTATTCTTAGCTTAATACCAATACATTAAATATCTTTACATCCTCTTCTTAATTTGCTTAACTCTCTTAATTCTCTTCTATATTTTACTCATCTACTTTTATTTCTAATTTTTATATTTGCCCTCTAACCATCGATAAAATGTTTCCCATATCACATAATAACATTTGTTCTTTCTTTTTAATTGCCAATGTTAATCTATTCATTTCTGCACATTCTAATATTTTCCTTACCATATTCTCCTTTGATTGGACGATCTGGAAGATAAGTTCTGGTCCAGCTAGGGGGTTACTTATTGGAGAAAGCAGGGATGAATTTTGTATCTTCAAATAAAGCTCAGCAGTTTGATAAGGAGGGTCAGTAATACGTTTTAAAAATAAATAAATAAATAAATAAATAAATAAAATAAAATAAAATAAAACTCACATTGCCCTCAGTGGGTGGCATTTCATCTCGGATCCTCTTCAAATTCCATGATGAATTCAGAAATACCACAATGGGGGAGATTGTAAATGGAGATAGAGGACAATACCTGATTTTTGTGTTTGCGTGTGCATTTGGTTGTTTCCTCCACTTGGGAAAATGGAAACCTGCTCAGAAGTTCTGTCAAAACTGATGCAAAATGTAGTATAATAAGAGTTGGAAGGGACCTAGAGGTCTTCTAGATTTAGATTTTAGATTTTATTGAATTTATATACCGCCCTACTCCTGAAGGACTCAGGGCGGTGTACAGCCATAAAATAAAACATATAAATACAAAATTTAAAATAGACTAAAACGAAATTAAATAATTTGGCTGAAAAATTTAAAATCCCAATAATTTAAAACAAATTAAAATTCCCATTTAAAAGGGGGAAAAGACTTAAGTCAGGCCGGCTTGATGGAATAAGTGAGTCTTAAGCGCGTGACAGAAGGTGCGCAGGTCCGGGATCCTCCATATCTCCAGGGGGAGCTCGTTCCAGATGGTAGGTGCTCCCACAGAGAAGGCTCTCCCCCTGGGGGCCGCCAGCTGACATTGTTTGGCCGATGGCACCCGGAGGAGCCCCTCTCTATGGGAGCGTACTGCCTGTTGGGAGGCTATTGGTGGTAGTAGGCGGTCCCATAAATAACCAGGTCCTAAGCCATGGAGTGCTTTAAAGGTGATAACCAAAACCTTGAAGCACATTCAGAAGACCACCGGGAGCCAGTGCAGCTTGCGCAGGAGAGGTGTTACATGGGAGCACCACGTTGCTCCCATAACCACCCGCGCGGCCGCATTCTGCGCCAGTTGGAGCCTCCGGGCGCTCCTCAAGGGGAACCCCATGTAGAGAGCGTTACAATAGTCCAGACGAGAGATGACGAGGGCGTGAGTGACTGTGTGTAAAGAGTCCATCCCCAAACCATTTCAGACAGATAGTTGTCCGGTTTCTGTGAAACCCTCCAGTGATGGAGCACCCACAACTTCTGAAGGCTAGCTATCCCATTGATTGATTGCTCTCACCTTTAGGAAATTTCTCCTTAGTTGTAGGTTGCTTCTCTCCTTGGTTAGTTTCCAACCATTGTTTCTAGTCTTTTGGTGCTTTGGTAAATAGTTTGAACCAGTGGTGAAATCTGAACTGGTTTGCTACTGTTCACTGGCGGTGCATGCATGCTGCGTGCCAAGCACCTGCTGCGCAAGCGTGTGTGCACCAAATGTGTGCTGTGCATTTAAAAAGCTGCCCGTTCGGCCGAGCCGATAGTTAGTTACTGGTTCGGTCGAACCTGTAGTTAAAAAAAGTGATGATCCGATGATCAGCTGTGCCGCGCGGTTTAGCTTTGCTAGAAAGCAGGATTTCCTGCTTTCTAGCAAAGCTAAACCACGCGGCACAGCTGATCCCCCCTCGCTGTTCTACTTACCTTCCCAAGCCTCCTTTTAGCACGTGCTATGCACGTGTGCATGCACAGTACATGCCAAAAGGAGGGTTGGGAAGGTAAGTAGAACAGCGAGGGGGGATCAGCTGTGCCATGCAGTTTTGATTCCTGGTTTTCCTACTTTCGAGCAAAGCTAAACCGTGCTGCACAGCTGATCATCGGAAATAGCGGTTTGGAGGAACCGGTAGTTTTTATCACTACCGATTCACCCGAACTGGAGCGAACCGGTAGCATTTCACCCCTGGTTTGAACCCTTATCTTTGTAAAATTTCACCTCTACTTTTTCTCTTCATTAGACTAGGCATGCCCAGTTCCTGCAACTGTTCTTCATATGTTTTAGCCTCCAGTCCCCTCATCGTCTTCGTTGCTCTTCCCTGCAATCTTTCTAGAGTCCCCACATCTTTTTTATATTGTTCACTTCAATCTCACTTCAGGCTTTGCCTATAGATTTCTGCAGTAGGCAGCTGTGTTCCTGCAAAGCTTGAGAACTCTTCTGATAGCTAGAATGATATTTAATTATCGCAATGCCTGTATTTATTTCTTGTCCAATGCTAATGCTAGCTCTATTAACGACAATAGTTATCCCAATTCATTTATCATTTCATGACAGAATAATCCTGCAAAGTTATGACTAAATGATAATACTCTAAAAAGATATACAATATATGTCTGTACCCCCACCCACACAAAATTGCCCTCGGTATGTAGTTAAGTAAGCTATCTTCCATAAATAAAATTAAATGAATTGTATCATAGTCATGGGAGAAAATCATTTATTTTCTCATTTGATGCCAATTTGCCCAATTCTTCCTTTCTGAAATTATCTACGTGCTGGAAATGGATAACCATATTCATCAATATTGTAAACATTATCAGAAAACACAAACCCCAAAATGAATCATCTTCCTGATTATTGGACATAATAAATATATTACATGGATAAAAATGCATTTTACTAGGGAAAAACCACTTTGGGACAAACGATCCATCTACTACAACTCTTATCTATTAAAGTTCCTATGAATGCAAATTTGTGGTTTGGAAAGAGAAAATTGCGGAGTGCTTGATTTAAACTGAATGAGAAATGGGGAATTAAGGAACCCAACTTTGGAAAAGTGAGAGGACAGATGACGCTTTGATTGAGGATGGATCTTGTTTCCAACTGCGATATGATTGGAAAAGCAGGAAAGAAAGTAAATAAACCCATCAGTTCAAAGAAATGTGTCAGGCATGAAAGACCAGTTCACACGTGAGGCTTCAATCAATCTGTTTTATTGTTAAAAGCCCATGTGCAGAAATATTCTCAACTAGAGAAAAGCTGCGGTGGCGCAGTGGTTAGAATGCAGTACTGCAGGCTACTTCTGCTGATTACGGGCTGCCAGCTGTTTGGCAGATCGAATCTCACCAGGCTCAAGGTTGGCTCAGCCTTCCATCATTGCGAGGTTGGTAAAATGAGGACCCAGAATGTTGGGGGCAAGAGGCTGACTCTGTAAACCACTTAGAGAGGGCTCTATACTGTGAAGTGGTATATAAATCTGAGTGCTATCACTAGGGGCCTGGTAGCTCAGCAGACTAAAGCATTGTGATTAACACCAGCTGTCTGCAATTACTGTAAGTTCGAATCTCACCAGGCTCAAGGTTGACTCAGCCTTCCATTATTTCTAAGGTAGGTCAATTGAGGACCCAGTTTGTGGGGGCCATAAGCTGACTTTGTATAAATATACAAAAGTATGAAGGCTATTGCTTAACGCATTGAAAGCCGCCCTGAGTCTCCGAAGAAGGGCAGCATATAAATAAAATTAAAAAAAATAATTCTTCCTTTCTCCTTCCTTCCTCCCTCCCTTCCTTCCTCCCTTCCTTCCATGTGGTTAGAATGCAGTATTGGGGGCAATAGGCTGACTCTGCAAACTGCTTAGAGAGGGCCCTAGAGCACTGTGAAGTGGTATATAAATCTGAGTGCTATTGCTATTGTCCCTTCCTTCCTTCCTTCCTTCCTTCCTTCCTTCCTTCCTTCCTTCCTTCCTTCCTTCCTTCCTTCCTTCCTTCCTTCCTTCCTTCCTTCCTTGTGGTTAGAATGCAGTATTGCAGGCTAATTCAGCCGACTGCCAGGAGTTCGAGTCTGACAGGCTCAAGGTTGACTCAGCCTTCCATCCTTCCGAGGTGGGTAAAATGAGGACCCAGATTGTTGGGGCAAATAGGCTGATTCTGTAAACCACTTACAGAGGGCTGGAAAGCACTGTGAAATGGTATCTAAGTCTAAGTGCTCTTGCTATTGCTAACTGTCAGCACCTGCTAAGAGTTAAATATAGGTCAGCGGCATTGAAGGTGACTTAGTTTGTGACTACGTAGGGATTCTAGGCTGATCCCCCTTTTTTCCTCTGCCCCAGGTTCTACCATTTCTTCTATACAATGTCTTCTTTCATGTCAGGTGAACATCAGCGGTATGGACCACCCCGTCATGCTGAGAATAAACCCCACATAATTTGCGCTAACCACGCGGCTGCAGAGTCGACATCTATTTCCAAGGAATCCAAATGATGAGAGTCTTAATATTTAAAATTAGCACAGCTGTGTTCTTTGCTCTACTTTATATTGTACCCACGATATGATGCCAAGGACCAATAAACTTATAATGGGCCATTAAGGGACTGCCTAAAGAACATAGCACAGCTGTTCCTTGGCTGATCTTGCATTAGATCCCTGCCAGTCTGTTCAATAAGCTGCAGAGAAACGCCAGATGTTTTCATTCCTGCCCGTTGGAGTCTGACCTTCAAATTTTCCCTGCTTTGTTCCAAAGCTCCTTTCTTCTATTTTTTTCCCCCTCCCTGCAGAAACCGAGAACATCTTACAATTAATGGTCAAAAGGAAAGTAGGACCATTAATGACCCACGGTCTATCTGTCTCTGTAGGTCACCATTCCTTTTTTTTCTTTTGGTAATGTCTGTCGACAACTCCCTCAAGATATCGATATAGACTATCAGACAGCTGGGTAGGAACTGAGATGGCATTGTGCAGGTTTTGAACATAAGTAAGCGATAGGTAAAAACTGCTTGTTTTTACCAATAAAACCAGGAGAGATTTTAAAAGATGGGAAACAATAATAAGAATAAGGAGAAGGAGAAGGAGAAGGAGAAGGAGAAGGAGAAGGAGAAGGAGAAGGAGAAGGAGAAGGAGAAGGAGAAGGAGAAGGAGAAGGAGAAGGAGAAGGAGAAGGAGAAGAAGCAGCTCCTCTTGGTGAAAGGGGAATGAGGTTTTTTTTCTTTTTTCTTTCCCCAAGTCACAAAAAACTTCACTAAACCTCCTAGATTTAGATGCTGTTTGCACACTGGAAGAAGGGCTGGTAGCTCTCCAGAGGAAGACAATTAGGATGATGAAAGGACCAGAAATCAAGATCTAAGAATGTTTAGTTTGCAGAAGAAAAGGTAAGGGTCTTCAAATATCTAAAGGACTGTCCCATTGCAGACAGTTCCGACTTATTCTCGCTTCCTTTAGAGCAGGGGTGTCAAACTCAAGGCCCGGGGATCCAGCCTGTGGGGTGCTTAGATTTGGCCCATGGGGCCACCATGGAAACAGCAAAGGACCAGCCCACGGTGCCTTTGCCAGTGAAAATGGAGCTCATGAGGGGTGCTGGCACAGTAGTGGGTTTCAATTTAGTTTGCTATCAGTTTGCTCATGCATGTGTGGTCGCTCGCTCGTGCAATGCTTCTGCGCATGAGCAGAAGCGTCCGGGTGGGTGGACAGAGCCTCCCGCTACTGCCGCTACCAGTTTGACTGAACCAGTGTGAACTGGTAGCAACCCACCACTGTGCAGGCAGCCCTCCAGAGTTCTGTTTTCCTTGACAGAGGGTTGCAGGAGGACATCGCTGGTGAAAACGGAGCTTGGGAGCCCATTTTCGCTGGCAGAGCGCTCAGGCCACCACAGGTGCTCCCAACACAAGTGACGTTGAGCTGGCCGTGCCCATCCTGGCCATGCCAACCCCAGCCTCCCGAGGTCAAACACAACACTGATGCGGTCCTCAATGAAATTGAGTTTGACACCCCTGTTCTAGAGAGTAAAATGTCAGGCTCCAAAAACTAAGAAAAGGCTCTCTAAGTAGTTCCCTTTATTGTCCTAACCTATAGACAGAATCTTGCCAATCTCATCTAGTCCAATGATGGGAAACCTTTTTGGCAGTGTGCCAAAAAGGGAGTGCGCATATGCACGCTCGTTTGGGCCCCAACCTGGAAGAGAAGCTGCCCATGGCACATGTGCCCCCACCATCACCACCAAAATGAGCTTCCGGTTTCTGGCTAGCTAGTCTTTCAGGTTTCTGGGGCGCATGCATGCATGATGATCAGCTGGCCGATGCATATGCTCATGCAGGAAAATGGAAGACCAGCTCTTCCAGTTTCCAGCCAGCTGATTATCATATACGCATGTGTGCCAGAAACCCAAAAGAGGAATGGGGAATGCCATGCATGCTAAGGGACATGGCTCCGTGTGCAACTTTGGCCACGTATGCCATAGGTTCGCCATCCAGGATCTAGTCAAATTCCTGACTACCTTTTTAACTAGAAATCATCTTTCTGAGAATAGAATTCCTCTTTTTCTCCAGGAAGGATGGGATACGATTGGTATGGAATTCTAATGGAAATATATTACTCTATGAACTCTTTGCTAGAGAGACCGCTTAGTCCTCATTGTCTAAGAAGGCAGCAGTAGGCATAGTTCAATCGCACTAATATTTCAGCGTTTGTAAGACATGTTGTGTGGGGATGCAGTGGCTCAGTGGCTAAGATGCTGAGCTTGTCGATCGAAAGGTCGGCAGTTCAGCGGTTCGAATCCCTAGCACCATGTGATGGGGTGAGCTCCCGTGACTTGTCCCAGCTTCTGCCAACCTAGCAGTTTGAAAGCACGTAAAAAATGCAAGTAGAAAAATAGGGACCACCTTTGGTGGGAAGGTCACAGCATTCCATGTGCCTTTGGCGTTGAGTCATGCTCGCCACATGACCACGGAGATGTCTTCAGACAGCGCTGGTTCTTCGGCTTTGAAACGGAGATGAGCACCGCCCCCTAGAGTTGGGAAGGACTAGCACAATATGTGCAAGGGGAACCTTTACCTTTAAAATATGTTGTGTGCACTACCCCTTGGTGGGAATTTTTTTTTTTTTAATGGAGAACTTCCTTTGTCACCTCCCCTAACAATTGCATAGTGGCTCTATCTTCTGTATATTTGGGGACTTGGTTCCTGGTTTGTAAATGAGATCCCAGTTTCTGAGCATCCAAGCTCTTCTTCACTTCACCGATGGGATCTATCCAATTATTATAACTACTCAAGCTGGTAATTCTAATGAATTCCATTTGGTTGGGTATACTGATTGCCTAGAGCTATTCGACAGCCCTCTACAGATGTTCTGTGAATTACTTAGCAAATCGACTTCCTTGGTTATTCCCCCTGATCAAAAGTTCATTTGATTGCAACTCGGGGAGGGAAAAAGTATATTGAATAGTCACAGAAGTTGTTCCTTAAAAAACCACACAATGTCTCTAACCAAATTCTCAGCTCTGTTCCAGATTTCTTTAGAGATTTCGGAGCTGATCTAACAGAAGCAGAGATGCTGCTCTGAATATCAATTTTATCTATCAATTTTTTCTATCAATTCTATCATAATTGATAGAAGAACTATCAATTCTGTTGACCTTCAGATGGTGGCCAGTCCGTGACCTACATTTGACATCACTTGCAATGCTTTCATGTCTTTTCACAAGCTCTGGGCTCTTTAAAATAGCCTTTAACAGTAAATTAAAGGAAAATCGAAAATGCCCAAGTGAAGTCTAGCTCCCAGGAAGGGCGCAGAATAAAAGGAATCTGTTCCACCCCTGTTGAGAGTGAAGAGGTTTTATTCATAAGTCCCTTAAATATTCTTGGCCATCCTTGCTTTTAAAATCCGTCAAGGGTAATTTGGCTTACAGTCACTGTTAAAGTGACAAGAAGGCATAAAATCCACCTGCCTAATATTGGAGGTTGTCACTTTTAAATGGTCTTTCATTTGTTTTATTCTAATAATTTGCTTCCAACTGTTTGGCACCTGAGGAAGGAAAAGCCGATCGCTTACTGGGAGCATGAAAAGGTATTTGGGAGCCCATCGTGTGAAGAATCATTAGAGAACCACCACCACCACTCCCCAGACTTGGGGAAAAAAAAGAAGGCTATGGAAAAAGAGGTCAGCTGAAGACAGGATGGCTTGAAGCTATCTCTGATGATATGGACAAGAACTCAAAGAAGCAGCTACTGATGGCAATCTTGGTAAAAATGATGTCCAACAGGTTATGAATAGCTAGAAGCAAATGAATGCCTGAATCTTTTCCATCTCCTTCTCCTTCTCCTTCTCCTTCTCCTTCTCCTTCTCTTTTTCCTTTTCCTTTTCCTTCTGCTCCTTCTCTTCCTTCTGTTTCCCCTCCTCCACCACCACCCCCTTTTCCTTCTCCTCCTCCTTTTTCTCCTCCTCCTTCTTTTTCTTCTCCTCCTCCTCCTTCTCCTCCCTTTTCTCCTCCTCCTCCTTTTCTCTTCCTCCTCCTCCTTTTTCTCTTCCTCCCCCTCCTCCTCGTTCTCCTCCTTCTCCCCTCCTTCTCCCCCTTCCCCTTCCCCTCCTTTTTCTCCTCCTCCTCCTTTTTCTCTTCCTCCTTCTCCTCCTCCTCCTTCTCCTCCTTCTCCCCTCCTTCTCCCCCTTCCCCTTCCCCTTCTCCTCCTTTTTCTCCTCCTACTCCTTTTTCTCCTCCTCCTCCTCCTCCTCCTCCTCATTCTCCTCCTTCTCCCCTCCTTCTTCCCCTTCCCCTTTCCATCCTCCTCCTCCCATTATTCTTTGCCTTATCCTCTTCCTTTCACCATTCCTTCTTCTCCCTTCATTATTGTTCTATTTTCTTCTACCCTCCTCCTTCTCCTCCCCCACTTCAGAAGTTTGAATTGATTCCTAGGCCACATATGAGATCTAAACAACTTTTCCTCCAATTACTCTAACAATGCTGCCCGCTCGCTCTTTCCATGCATGTTTTGGAATCATGAAAATATTCCGAAGCGTTTCGTAAAGATCGGGTACACGAAGGAGGATGTGGATACCAATTAAGACAGCCAGAAACACACTGATACTAATGGACCTTTGTGTTTAGGAAACCATTTTTACCTCGAAGGGAAGACCTGGTGTGATATGGATAATGCCTCAGTTTGAAACCGGGAAATAGCTCTGTTTCATTTGAACAGCTAATCAACCATGAAAAACTACTTATAGCTCCCACAACACATTATGTTTTAAATTGCAGTTAATTGCTAACAGAGAGTACAAATTAGGGATGTTATAATCCTTTAAATCAACGCACACACAGATGCACTTAAGCTTATAAGTTAGTAATCTTCTTTCAAGTTGTTCTATCAAGATCTATCAAGCTTTTTGGACAAGGTCCATCAGAAAGATCTGTCCCATGTGTTGTTGTTTTTTTAAATCAAGTTTTATTGGTTCCCCCTTCCCACCCACATTCACCTGCATGTTTTATGAAAAGAGTATTGGCCATATCATAACAATTTATCTTATTCAAATACATCTTACTCTGGTTACAATTTTTGCCGTAATCTTCTTTTTCCGTTTTTTGATCGTATCTTAAAATTTCTATGCTTATTTGTATAAACAACAGCCCTCAAATTCTAATTTCTGTTTTATTCTCTTTTACTTTTTAATAATTCATTCTTCATCCTAGCGCATTTACACATGTTCGGGGTTGCCTTTCTTCCATTTCATCTTTTTTTTATTGTACAGCAATCTTACTTCTCAATCTCTTCCATCTCCCTCCCTTCTTTCCTTCCTTCCTTCTTCTTCCCTCCTTTCCTACTCCTGCCCCGTGTCTGATGGACGTGTTTCTAAGTTTCATCAGACGTAGTAAAAATTCTGACTGGCCCTGCCCCCATTTATTCCCTGCCTCATAATTCCCAGCTGATTGAGAGGAAATGGGGATTTTGCAGTAACCTTCCCCTGGAAAGGGGTGGGAATGGGGATTTTACAATATCCTTCCCCTGCCGTGCCCACCAAGCCACACCCACAGAACTGGTAGTAAAAAATTTTGAAACTCCCCACTGGTTGGTATTAATGAATATGGATAAACACCGTCTTATCAAATTTGCATGTTCTATTTTAAGAGGGGAGGACAAATGACACAACTTAAAGCCCATTTAGCAATGATCCTGGAGCTCCACAGATAGGGCACATTTTGCCACTAAATGAGAAGAAAATCAAAATGCGTGAGATAGTAGTGGCCATCCATACCTTCTGCCAATCTATTTTCCCTTCACTGTGATAATTACTTTTCAAATTCTCACAGGTTTCGTCTCCTATTTCTGTCCCTGGACCTGACAGTCAAGGACGAAACGAGGGAAAGCATCTTCCTTGATGGAAAAAAGTAAATTCCTACGTGGAATAATTGCCCTGTCAGGTATAAAGGTTCAGGAGAGATGAACATGACTGGTGGAGAAGGAAGGGGATACCCAGCTAGCTGGCCAGTTTATCTGAATTATCCCTGATGATCCGTGGGGTGGCAGTTGCATTAGGCAGATCATATTTATATTCTACATACAAAGCCCAAACAAATTATATTATATTAAACTATATTACATTCCATTATATACCGAAATGTCTGAGCTCCTTGGGATGTTATCCTGAATTAGATGTGCTCTCTATCTCTTTCTGTCTGTCTCTCTGTGTCTCTCTGTCTCTCTGTCTCTCTCTCTCTCTCCCTCCCTCTCCCTCCCTCTCTTTGTCTCTTTGTCTCTTTCTCTTTCTCTGTCTCTGTCTCTCTGTCTCTGTCTCTGTCTCTCTCTCTCTCTCTCCCTCTCTCTCACTATCTCTCTCTAGCTGTCTCTCTCTCTCTCTCTCTCTCTCTCTTTTTGTCTCTGTCTCTGTCTCTCTGTCTCTCTCACTATCTCTCTCTAGCTGTCTCTCTCTCTGTCTCTTTGTCTCTGTCTCTGTCTCTGTCTCTGTCTGTCTCTCTCTATCTCTCTATCACTATCTCTCTCTAGCTGTCTCTCTCTCTCTAGCTGTCTCTCTTTGTCTCTGTCTCTGTCTCTCTCTCACTATCTCTCTCTAGCTGTCTCTCTCTCTCTCTGTGTGTGTATATATATATATATATATATATATATATATATATATATATATATATATATATATATATGTGTGTGTGTGTGTGTGTGTGTGTGTGTGTGTGTGTGTGTGTGTGTGTGTACAGGTGATATCTCGGGTTTCTTCCCGTGTAATTGCAAACATATCTTTGGAAATATTGCAGCGACGTTTCGATGAAATCTCATTCATCATCATCTGGCTAATGTTCTCGGTTTGGTGCCTATGGGCAAACTGTGTGATCTTAACTGACATCCTTCTTTAAAAGGAGGCAGAGGTGTATTCTGATTGGTTGACAGACAAACTTACACAGACAAATATATATATATATATATATATATATATATATATATATATATATATATATGTATGTATGTATGTATGTATGTATGTATGTATGTATGTATGTATATGTATATGCCTATGCCTATGCCTATGCCTATGCCTATATGTCTACTTCTACATCTATGTGTCTGCGTATCATCTATCTATCTATCTATCTATCTATCTATCTATCTATCTATCTATCTATCTATCTATCTATCTATCTATCTATCATCTAGACACATGGAGACACACATACCAAAGAACACTGAAGTTGTGCAGAAGAATAGCAGGTAGAGCTTGGAGGTGGAGTCAAGCAAGTCATCAGCCTAGAACCATTATGTTCTCACAAACAATCTAAGTCCAATCCTACCCAAATTCCATTGACTCTTATCTAGTACCAATTTAGCACTGACCATTAGTTGACTAGAGTCTTGTGTATAGCATGATCGATAAATCATCATAACTGGAACTTAATGTTCACACCTGACAGGTTAATGCAGATAAAGATCTAGCTGATGTATTTACCCATCATGCTGATTAGGGTATTAAGTCTGCTTAAGACATGAGATGCCAACCGAACCTATCTGTATACACACACATGAAGACACATATACCAAAGAACACAGAAGTGGTGTAGGAGAATAGGAGGCTGAGCTTGGGATGGGGGAGGGAAGTCAAACAAGTCATCAGACTAGAATCATTACATTCCCATAAATGGTCCAACCCCACCCAAATTCACCCCATCCCACTGGGTTGGGTTGGGGTCTCAAATACAACCTGAAAAGGCACTTAACTTAATAACCAGTCTGAGGTTTCATCCCATGTCAACTTAGCTGGATACGAACTACCTAAACTTACATCTTAAAACTCTTTTGAATAGTGTCCCTCTCTATCTGATCAGTCTTAACTTGATCAGGGGCTATAAATTCCGGAATGTGGAAAGAAACAAGACAAACGACTGTTCTGGAAAAGGACAGAACCGCTTGTCTGAGAGCAGATGGGACGTCTGGACAGGAGAACCCCACGATCCTAGCCACCCCCTTCTCCCCCTTTATTGCATTGCCCAACTGTAAATAAATCAAAGCTGCGCCCAAACGGGTGATAATGAAGTTTGACAGCATCTCTAATTAAAAGGACAACTTGGGAGTACCATCCATCTTGGAATAACTCTGAAAGCTAAATTGTTCTCCTCCCCGGGGCCTGACACTGATTTCAGATAAATTACTTTCATACACTTTCCAAGTAATTTAAAAACAAACTGCTCAGAATAAACTTCTCCCCACCACCCTCAAATGTTTATGAATGTTTTATGACGAGATTATGGGAAGAATCAATCTTTGCCAAGATGCTGGTTAAAAGAGGAAAGACGCTTTTTTAAAAAAAATGCTCCAGAAATTGTAATATTGGCGAGGCTTATCCAACGAAGGTCAGGTGGTGACTGCAGTATTTTAAGCTGCATTTATGGCCACGTGTCAGGGAAATCCACTAGAAACGGATACGGCTGTGCATGCGTAGCAAGCAATTAAGATACCATGTTTCCTTTATTAAATCAGTAAATTGCAACGGTCCCCAAAAGTGACAAGCTTAAAGAATTCTGAGCCCCCTTGGTATATTTCATGCTGCTTGGCTTTAATAACGGCACAATCCAAATTTATGTGTATGTTTACATGCCTTTTTCCCTAACGCCAACTCACTCACAGAATAGCGGAATAATAATGGAATAACAGATTTGGGAGGGACCTTGGAGGTCTTCTAGTCCAACCCATGGCAGGAAACCTATACCATTTCAGACAAATGACTGTCCACTCTCTTCTTAAAAGCCTCCAATGATGGAGCACCCACAACTTCTAGGAGCAAGCTGTTTCACTGATTAATTGTTCTAACTGTCGGGAAATTTCTCCTTATTTCTAAGTTGCTTCTCTCCTTGATTAGTTTCCACCCATGGCTTCTTGTCCTGCCCTCAGGTGCTTTGCAGAATAGGTTGACCCACCCTCTTCTTTGTGGCAACCCCTGAGATATTGAAACACTGCTATCATGTCTCCCCTAGTCCTTCTTTTCATTAAACTAGAAGGAGAGCAGCATCCAAAGGAAGTGAAGGCTGCTTTTTTTTAATTTTTAAAAGCATTTTTTCTACAACCTCTTCGGCTGAAAAAATGCTTTTAGAAGTTTTAAAAAAGCCTCTGATGATCGTGTGGCTCAGCTGGGATCATCAGAGGCTTTTAAAAGCATTTTTTTCTGCAACCTCTTTGGCTGAAAAAATGCTTTTAAAAGTTTTTAAAAAGCCTCTGATGATCGTGTGGCTCAGCTGGGATCATCAGAGGCTTTTAAAAGCATTTTTTCTACAACCTCTTTGGCCGAAGAGGTTGTAGGGGAAAAAAATGCCTTTAAAAGCCTCTGGCGATCCTAGCTGAGTTGCCTGATCGTCAGAAGCTTCTAAAAGCATTTTTTCCTGCAACCTCTTTGACCGAAGAGATTGTAGAAAAAATACTTTTAAAAGTTTTTTTTAAAAAAAAAGTTGGCCACACCCACCCAGTCTCATTATCCACCACCACCACCAAGCCACGCCCACAGAACCGGTAGTAACACATTTTAGATTTCACTCCTGAGGCAGCTCTTTTTTTCTTTTTTCTTTTTGAATTGGGAATATAGAGAAGGCCACTCAATCCAATGGGCCACATTGACCGGAAGAGTTGATCTGAAGAACGATTCCAAAGAGAACTTTCAATCAAGCTGCCTTTGGATCAAATTTAGGAACTGAAGCTTCAACCCTTCAGCCTGTGACTGGTTGCTTCTCCTACCTAATTCTGCTATCCTTCCTTTTCCTCATCTCACTCAACTGTTGCTGAGCATGGCTGAAATGCGAGGATTCTGCCATAAATACACCTGGCCCCATTGTGAAATTACACACTCAATTAAACTCACATAAAGTAAGCCGTTCCGCTTAGTTTAACTCATAAAGGCACCGGAGAGCTTTCCGAAGTATTAAAAAACTCCTGTGGGCTGCAATCTTGATGGAGAAACAATGGCGTTGGTGGCAATCATTTGCAAAGGTGTTCCTAGTTGGATCGCGGATGAGTCAGGGGCATGGAAAGAAAAAAGAGAGGAGGAAAAAATCAAAACGGCATTTGCGTTTCACATCAGCCCCCATGAAGCCAAGCGATCAAGAGTTGTCCATCCCTTTGCCAAACCAGATATGTAGTCTTTTTAGCATATTTTTTTTTCCAGTGGAATGCCCGACAAATATATCTCGGGTTTCAAGTCTATGCATTGGTGTGTGATTTTTTTCTAACCAAGTGTGTATTTTCATCCACTGTTTTTTAGCTTTTGGGCATGTCTACCACATCTGGTAGCAATGGAAAAATGATGAGATTCCATCAGAGGGGAATGCAATTAAGAAAATATTAGAATGCGCAGAAATGGATAGATTTTTTTTAAAAAAAATATTTTTATTGAACACATATCGTCATCATTTTCTATCACTGATGCTCCAGCATCAGTAATACTCAAACATACATAACAATTACATTCCTTATTCTTCCTTTAACTATATACATTGCCTTTGAGTTTTAGCATACCTCTTAAATTACCTTTATATTTAATCTTTACTTCTATTCTCTAACCATTTGTACCATGTGTCCCAGACCAAATAGTATCCCATTTCACCTCTTTCTTTTAACTCCAATGTTACTCTGTCCATCTCTGCACAATCTAAGAAATGGATAGATTAATGCTCACTATTCAGGACAAAGAAGAAATTGAATATTTTCTGATATGAGATGTATTTTATCAATGGCTAGACCAGTGATGGCTAACTTCTTTGCCATCGTGTGCCAAAATCAGGGAGAGCGTGTGGGAAGGGTGGTATCGTGTATATGTGTGCCCACACCCATAATGTCAAAGCGTGAATCAGCTTTGTTCCCTCCCTGGGGAAACTGTAATTAATTAGAGGTGAATGGATCTTGTTTTCCATGGCGCATACTCTCAAAGAAAGAAAACCCAAAGTATACATTCTAAGAAACATAAATAAATAATAAAATGTTTATTAAAAAAGTAAAAAAAAAAACCCTAGATAACTACATCTTTAACGGCAGTGATATCTCAGAGACGGACAAAAGAAGAAGTAAAAATCAGGAAGTTAGAAAGAAGGAATGTAGACATGCGCAGTAGCTTCAAAAATCACAAGACAGTCTTATCTATGTAGGTAAGGGTCTCTCAGGCTACCGTAATGTTCAGAATGGAAGCTCAGCTGGCAAATACAAATAACGCAGTGACACATAATTCAATGCGCCCCACCCCCTGTGCATGTGTGCGTGACACACACCCCGCACTCCCCTCGCTTTTGGCACGTGATGGCACAGTGGGTCCAATAAGCTCGTTTTTCGCCCTCCCCAGGCTCCAGAGGCTTTCTAGGAGCCTAAGGAGGATAAAAACCGCCTTCCCCACCTACCTGGAGGCCCTCCGGAGACTGGAAATGGTCCATTTCCCGACTTCCAGTGGGCCCGGAACGCCCGAAAATCTGCTGGCCGGCACATGCATGTGTGCTGGAGGTGAGCTAGGGCAACACTTGCATGCCCACAAATATGGCTCCGTGTGCCACCTGTGGCACATGTGCCATAGGTTCATTATCACGTCGCTAGACAATAGAAACAGAAGTTAGAAAGGAGGAGACATAAAAAGAGGAAATGTTCGTGTGGAGAGTTATTAAAGAGGATGATGTTAAGTACTATTGTTATTATATTATTATATAATTATGCTATTAATGTTATTGCAATGAATACTATAAGAGCCTTGGTGGCACAGCAGACTAAAGTGCTGTAAACTAGCATCAGCTGCCTGCAATTACTGCAAGTTTGAATCTCACCAGGCTCAAGGTTGACTCAGCCTTCCATCCTTCCGAGGGGGGTAAAATGAGGACCTGGATTGTGGGGGCAATAAGCTGACTTTGTATAAAAAAGAACACTGCTTAGGGGCCCCCGAAAGCCCTACTAAGCAGGTATATACAAAAGTATGAAGGGTATTGCTTAATGCATTGTAAGCCACCCTGAGTCTCCAGAGAAAGGGCGGCATATAAATCGAACCAATAAATAAATAAACAAAAATGTGGATTGCGACTGTTTAAAAATAACTGTACCCAGATTACACACTGTTTGATGGAAATTGAATATTATATAAATAAAAATAAATAAAGCATGGGAAAAAAGAGTTGTCCATCCTACAGTTCCTTCATACTATGAATTTTTTTTAAAGATATCCCTCCATGTTTGGAGAACTTCTCCAAACTTTTCCAATCCAGAGCCAAGAGAAGAAAAGCAATATGGACATATAATTCTGCCCACCAGACCATGTCGAAGGAGATGCGGTCATTCATTTTGTGAGAGCTAATAGACCTGAAAAATAAATTGAACTTTGCAGCTAAGGGATAGACTTCCATCTTTTTCTCCCCATCCAAATTCTTCACCAAATTGCCACTGAGTTTAGAAATGAATCTTCTCCATTGCATCTCCTTCCTTCCTTTCCCATTGTTTTCTCTCTCTCTCTCTCTCTCTCTCTCTCTCTTCTCTTTTTTTGTCAACGTTTGAAAACCATCCCATGACTCCCTTTTAAAATCCCATTATTGTTCTGTCAGATAATTTTGGTAACTAAGATTAAGGCTCGAGCACGCACGCCACCGTGGAGAAAGAAAATTCTCATTTCATCAGATAAATACCATTGTTTCAAAACTGTGGCTTGCCGGAGACAACCAGAAGGGGAGGTGACAGGGACCGAAAAAAGAAAGAGAAAGAGGAGGGGGTGGGGAAGAGATCATTTGAATTCTGTGCAGCAGTGTGTCACTTTTGCAACTCATTTGCAATCTTGGGCATACCTGCCGGGCCATATTCCAGCTATTCGGTAATGAACAGTCTTTGAATATTCAGATATGCACAGTTCTTGAAAGCTCCTGTTATCCTTAGCAAAACAGCTTGAAATGGAGAATTTGGTCTGTCTGTGTGTGTGTGTGTGTGTGTGTGTGAAACATCAGCATCTAGACAGATGCTACCCTGTATACTAAACTTGGGTTTGTGGTGTAAAACAGACTCTGAGGATCTCCCACAGGGGTGAGCGCTTGGGGATGTGTTAGGAAATGCAAGACGCGTTCCTGTACACGGATTGAAATATATTTTCTGCTGTTTGACAGCAGGCGGGTTCTTCTGAGAGGCCTGTTGGTTGTCAATGCGTTGAAGTTGAGTGAGTTTTCCCTCTTATTGGCAGGCCCTTGGCAGCTGCCAACACTCTTGCCTGCTGTTGATGGCATTCTTGTTTTGGCCATGCCAAAAACACATGTTGAGTTGGACGAATTCCAGAGAAGGCAACCTGGAGTGTGAAGAGATGAGCAACAGTTGGCTAATATTGGAAAGTCGATCAAGTGAGCATCAGTATTTTTCAGAGGCAACAGTTTTAGCAAGGGGGTTCTCTGCCCAGTTGGTGGGCGTGGCCATGGTGGGTGTGGCCTAGTCGGCCTCCTGCACCGCAGTGGTGAAGGGGCATTTTTGCCCTCCCAGGGCTCTGGAGGCTTTCTTCGAGCCTTTGGGAGGGCAAAAACAGCCTCCCCAGGCTCTGGTGGCTCTCTGGAGACAGGAAACGGGCTATTCATCTCCGCCGCCTGCCTTTTATCCCCAGAGTTAGGGTGGAGCTTTGCTAGCAGCAATGGCTCTTCTGTTCCAAGGACCAGCCCATATATTTCCACTGCTCTCCTCTCCTCTACCTTCTGCGCATCCGTGTGTCAGGCACTGGACTCAGCTGTTCCTCTTCTTCCTCATCAGCCGCCTCCAGACCTGACTTCAGAAACCTGACATTGACTCTCCATCTGAGGGCTGACAGGTGGCCCAGGCTCCATCTTTGTCTCTCTCTCTCTGCCAGCTCCATTCCCTCTTCACCCTCAAAGCTCTCAAGTTGCCTTGACGCTGGCCCTGACTCCCACGCCTTCTCCTCCTCCTCTGATTCAGCTGCTGGAGTTGCTGGTGGCTGCCCTACTACTTACCTTTGGACAATTGCAGCCAGTCCTTGCACACCTCGGCCCATTTGTTCTGCAGCCGGCAAGGCTTTCCTGAAGGACTCTGCAGCTGATAACAGAGCTCCAGATTGATCCGGAGCTCTCTTATCAGCTGCAGAGGCCTTTGGGAAAGCTTTGCTGGTCTTGCTGGCCGAAGAAGTTCTTGAAGGCCTCTGACAGTGAAAAGGAGGCCAGGGGCAATGAGTAGAGGCGAGTCAGTGGACGACATTCCCCCCACTCTAAAAATAAGACCTGATGCATTTTTTGGTTGCAAAAGAAAATACAAGACAGAGTCTTATTTTCTGGGAAGTCTTATTTTCTGGGAAGTCTTATTTTCAGGGAAACACGGTACTTATCCTCCAGTCTCCTAATAATTTTTTTTCTGCACTCTTTCTAGAAGTTCATGATAGGACAAAGATGAGATATAATCTTGACCATCCAAAAAGCAAAAAGTTATCGCATTAAGGTTAGAAAAACAGAATTTAGATCGCAAGAATTTCCCACCGTCGGACATCCTCCCATGTCATTGCAAGATTACTAGAAGATGAACATCTGTCCCTAACAAAGGAGTATCTTTGAACAGGTTGTCTTTTTGGGGTGCATTTTGACATTTTCTTTGCCTCTACATCAGAACCAACATGTGGTTAAGATCCTGTATCTCTCTACTTATTCTCATGGCAACTCTTCAAACATTTGGAGACCATTATCATGGCATCTCCTAATACATTTGGGCAGGCTTCACTAACTCAACTTTCTCCCAGAAAGTTGACAAGAAGATAAGTACAGTTATCACAGCTTGCTTGCGAAGTCTTAGAGAAGCTGCTCACCAGTCAATCTCAGTGGGCTGAATTTGATAGACCATTCTTTGATCTCGGTTGGAGTTTCTGATGTCCACCGATATCTCATTTTGATATGTCCCTGAGAGCTATGAACGAGAGCAGTAGCAGTTGGCACAAATATTTTGATGGATATTGTAAGAAGCTTATTTCGCTAAATTAATGGCCCCAGACAACATAAACCAACTGAGTCACCAGTCCATTTAAACCTCTGCAAAAAAAAGTCCGTTATTTTTAAGTGTTCAGGACTGCTGATTTTCCAAAAAAAACATTAACTACACAGCAAAGACCTGACAATGGGCTAGAAGTTGATATCACAGCTGGCAAACTTTTGCTTCCAAACACATCCTTCCCAAACAGGGATGAAATGCTCCCAGTTAGGACCGATTTGGGCAAGCTGGTAGTGATGACAGCCGGTGGTTTGGAGAACTGGTAGCAATGGTGATTCAAGGCTCCCCCCACCTGCCCGGTCGTCGTTACTTCCTGGTTTTAACCAGGAAATAATCTGGTTTTTACCCTCTGTGCATGCGCAGAAGGCTTTGTGCCTGTGCAGAGGATCAGCACACACACGTAACACACAGGGTAAGTAGATTTCACCCCTGTTCCCAAATTATCTTAGGGGTTTTTCAGGTTTACAGTGGGGTAATCTTGTTCGTAGGTTATTTAGGTATTATTATTTTTTTAATAAAGTTTTATTAATTTTCTACTATTACATTTAATTAGTGCTTAATGAACATCATGTTGTCTGGGTTTTGTTTGTTTAACAATACCAATTATATTCCTAATCTTTAATTTTCCAGCCATTGATAAAATAAATTCCACGTTCGGTAGTAATCTGTATCTTCTTTCTGTTTAATCTTCAATGTAAGTCTGCCCATTTCTGCACAGTCCAATATCTTCTTAATTATCTCTTTATCTAGTGGCATTTCTTCATTTTTCCAATGCTGCGCAAATACAATCCTCACTGCTGTTAATACATGCAATATTAATATCCACCCGGAGGCTCCAACTGGTCCAGAATGCGGCCGTGCGGGTTATTATGGGGGCGACTTGGCACTCCGACGTGACACCTCTCTTGCGCGAGCTGCACTGGCTCCCGGTGGTCTTCTGGGTGCGCTTCAAGGTCTTGGTTCTTATCTTTAAAGTGCTCCATGGCTTAGGACCTGGGTACTTACGAGACCACCTTCTGCCACCGATAACCTCCCACCGCCAATACGCTCTCATAGAGAGGGTCTCCTCAGGGTGCCGTCGGTCAGGCAATGTCGCCTGGCGACCCCCAGGGGGAGAGCCTTCTCTGTGGGGGCCCCCGCCCTCTGGAACGAGTTACCCCTGGGGATTCGATTAATCCCAGACCTCCGCACTTTCCGCAAGGCATTAAAGACTTTTCTATTCCAACAAGCCCGGCTGGCTTAACGTAGATTTTAAGGGGTGAATTTTATGAGGGGTTTTAAATTTGGGAAAGCCAAAATTTGATTTAATTATGTTTTAGATTATTTTAACTTTTATATTGCTTGTATTTTAATATTTGGCTGTTCACCGCCCTGAGTCCGTCAGGAGAAGGGCGGTATACAAATTTAATAAACTAAACTAACTAAACTAAACTAAATATATACTTTGTTTATCAATTTTTTCTGGTACTATGCCTAATTTAAAAAGTTCAGGTTTAAGATCTACACAGTGGTGGGTTTCAAATAATTTAGCAACTGATTCTCTGCCCTAATGACTGGCTGGATGGGTATGGCCATGGTGGGCGTAGCCAGGGGGTGTAACAGGCAGCATTCAGCCTCCTGCACCACCCTGGGAGTGAAAAAGGGCCACGGAGGGAGATGTGCCACCCCCCCACCATGCCCGTTTTGGGCCTAGAAGGCCTCCCTGCACTTACCTGGGAGCCTGAGTAGTGTAGGGGGCTAATGCCTCCTACTAAAGGCAGCAATTAACATCCAGCTGCCTGTAATTCTGCGAGTTCAATCCTAGCCAGACTCAAGGTTGACTCAGCTTTCCATCCTTTCTAAGGTGGGTAAATTGAGGACCCAGTTTGTGGGGGCAATAAGCTGACTTTGTATAAATATACAGAAGTATGAAGGCTGTTGCTTAACGCACTGTAAGCCGCCCAGAGTCTCTGGAGAAGGGCGGCATATAAATCAAATTAAACAAAAAAATGGGGCACATGGGGACTCCTGGAATGGGTGGGGTGGAGAGGGTGGGGCCAGCGAGTAATTTAACTCCTGGTTCACCCAAACCAGCCTGAACCAGTTGAATCCCACCACTGGATCTACATGTTTTCCTGAACGTCTTTTCTAGCCATGTGTGTATTTTTGCCCAACTTTTTTTTTCTTTAGCACAAGTCCACCACATATGATAGGTGCCAGATTTTTGGTTACATTTCCAACATTTACTAGACATACTTTCGAACATTTTGGCTAACCTAGCAGGTGGTAAATGCCATCTATAAAACATTTTATATAGGTTTTCTTTAAATGAAGTTGCCATTGTTAATTTTTAATTTCTCTCCCATATATTTTGCCATTTCTCTAGTTCTATATTATAGCCAAAGTTTTTTTCCCCCCACCGTATCATTGTTTCTTTTACTTGTTCATCTTCCATTTGCAAATGTAATAGAAAGTAGGCTATTTAGGAATTTATATACCAATAATAACATGTTAAACCTGGCCTGGTTACTGATTGATAGCCCATGTCATTATTTCCATATGTTCTGGTGTATGGGATTGTCCTGGATTAAAAAAGTATAATGGGACTGAATGGTGGATATAACAAAATAAGTGAGAAAGAAGTGTTTTCATGCATTTACAACCACTGTCAGCTGCATACTTATTAGGTCCATTATGCCAAAAAAAACCCCCAGCCTCAAGTTATCTAGCTATCTTTTTAATGTATTTCTTTTCAGTAACTCCGATTCATTTTAAATCTCGAGGTTTTGCTATACGTAGGAGGCTTCCCATTGGATTCTTTTGATCAGAACTCACCCTTTGACCTTGGCAGAAGGGTGAAATGATTCTAAAGAAATTTGTCTGAAACTGCCATGGTGACGTTCGATCCCGAAACAAACTCTTCTTTTATAGCTGATGAAAAGGTGCATTGAAAACCGAGGGATTGGGCTAAACGATTGAGCGCAGTGAAAAAACTGGTTGATCTTTTTTTAATAAGGGAGGTTATACAGGACAAAGCTTTCCACAAGGTATGTATTCCTAGCAGTGTGTCATTATTCTTGGCGACAAAATAGACCACAGCCTACTCCTTCGTAAGCTAGAAAAAAGTGAGATAGATAGCTTCACCACCAGATGGATTTGCAACTGGCTGACAAACCGTACTCAACGAGTAGTCCTTAACAGGTCTAAGTCTACATGGAGAGAAGTAAGCAGTGGGATACCACAAGGTTCCATCTTAGGCCTAGTATTCTTCAATATCTACATAAATGACATAGATGAGGGAATAGAAGGGGAGCTCACCAAATTTGCAGATGATACTAAGCTGGCAGCAATAGCTAACACCCTAGAAGATAGGCTCAAGGTCCAGAAGGATCTTGACAGACTTGAACACTGGGCCCTATCTAACAAAATGAAATTCAATGTAGAGAAAAGTAAAGTCTTACACTTACGTAAGAAAAACCAAAAGCAAACAAGGCTTGATAGCAGTGACTGTGAGAGGGATCTTGGAGTCTTAGTGGACAACCAACTAAATATGAGCCAGCAGTGTGCAGCGGCAGCTAAAAAAGCCAATGCAATCCTAAACTGCATTAACAGAAGGATACAATCAAGTGCGGTACTAATACCATTTTATAACGCCCTAGTAAGACCACACCTAGAGAACTGCATCCAGTTTTGGTCACCACACTATAAAAAAGATGTCGAGACTCTAGAAAAAGTGCAGAGAAGAGCAACCAGGATGATGAGGGGACTGGAGGCTAAAATATACGATGAATGGTTGCAGGAACCGGGCATGGCTGGTCTAGTGAAAAGAAGGACCAGGGGAGAATGATAGCATCTTCCAATATTTGAGGGGCTGCCACAGAGAGGAGGAAGGGGTCAAGCTGTTTTCCAAAGCACCTGAAGGCCAGACAAGGAAGAGTGGATGGGAACTGATCAAGGAGAGGTTCAACCTAGGAATAAGGAGGGATTTTCTGACAGTGAGAACAATCCATTGATGGAACAGAAGTTGCCTCCAGAAGTTGTGGGAGCTTCATCACTGGAGGCTTTCAAAAAAAGATTGGACTGCCATTTGTCAGAAATGGTGTAGGGTCTCCTGCTTTGGGGGGGGGGGGTTGGACTAGATGACCTATAAAGTCTCTTCCAACTCTGCTAATCTGTTATCTGTCTGTTACCTGTTACCTATTTGCCACACATCGACAGATGTGGTTTGATTAGGTATAGACACAAACTCCAATGTGTAGTAGTTTGGGTGATAAAATGCTTGCGTGCAGAGGTCGTATTCAGGTGGTCCGGACCAGTTTGCCTGAATCGGTAGAAGAAATTGTGGGTGGGCCCGTCCACCCACCCCAGCTGTATGCCATCCTATTTAGGTATATTTTTGAGGCCGGGTGCATGCGCGGAAGATGAGCATGCCAGCAAAGTGCATGCACGGAAGGCTGGGTGCATGCATGGGGGGGGGGCGGGTGCTCACATTTGCAAAGTAAGTGAATACCATCCCTGGTTGGGTGAGCTTGTGATATCAAGGCACAGCGTTGCTTTTTAACCTAGATCAAATTTATCTGCAGCTCCTGAAAGCAGCTGCATCATTCCCCAGAACTGGGTGGCTTTCTTCCGAATTGGTGCTGAATCCTGGAAAAAGGATGAGGCTGCTTTAAAGAGTTGTAGACAGATGCCGTGCTCACCATCGAGCACGCTCTCACATTTCAGTTTGTGTGGGTGTGTGTGTGACTGTGAGCACAGCATCTATTTAGAGCTCTTTAAAGCAGCCCCATCTTTTTCCAGGATTTTTCCATCAATTCAAAAGATAGTCATCCAGTTCTGGGGAAAGATGCAGCTGCTTTCAAGAGCTCCAGATACGGTAAATGCTTAGTTCATAGCCTTGTGGGAAGCCTTCTTTTAATGGCTGAGATGTGTCTTCTTTGGTCTGAATCCCTCTGTCAGACCTGGAAGCCATCTTTTACGTTTGGGCCTTCAGGCCTGCCACATCTTCTTCTGTGGAAAAATGGAGGGTAGATGATACGTAGTCAAAATAACATTCCTTTCTCAGCGAGACAAGGACACATTGCCCTGGCACCTGGAGTCGGATGACTGGATAGTGTCTTCAGTTTGGACAGTGGATAATTGGACCATGTGATGGACATGTGGGTGCTGGGCAGGGTCTTGGACTTTCCTTTTAGTGAGGAAAACCTGGAAACTTTCAGATTCAGGTTTTCCCAGATGTGCCAATATGACATCTCTAATAAAATGGAACTTTAAGGAAATTCAAGCTTCAGAGTTTTCTTTCATTGGGGGTGTTACTTGGAACCCTAACACCCTCTGGACTTCCATGTCCATCGTCCTCAGCCAGCATAGCTGTTTTTAAAGTCACTGGATAATTATTCTTGGCAATGCTAACACCCCATGTCTGTATTTTTTTTTAATGAGCTCTGATTTACACTTAAAGCAAGATAGGACTTTTCATGGCTATGTCTCCTTCTCCCAATCTCCAGCATCATGATGGATGGTTTGTTTACACAAGAGGAACAGGCAACAAACGAGTTGCTGAGAGGAGACCATAAAATTGAAGGGTATCTGACTTCAAAGCTGCACTGACCTTCATAATTAAAAAAACAAAAACAAAAAGAAACACCCAAGGTGATTAGATGTTTAATCAGTCAATTAAGTCAGGGTTTGACATCAGGATGGCTTTTGTTGAGCAAGGAAAGGGATTGGCCAAGCCAGAAGCAAAATTTCTGTTCAGAATTTCTGTAACTAGATACAACTCTATACCTGGAAAGTGTAGTTCAATGCAGTGGTGAAATTCAATTTTTTTTTTACTACTGGTTCTGTGGACGTGGCTTGGTGGGTGTGGCAGAGGAAGGATAATGCAAAATCTCCATTCTCACCCCACTCCTGGGGGAAGGATACTGCAAAATCTCCATTTTTAATTTTTTAAAAATTTTTTAATTTGATTTATATGCCGCTCTTCTCCGGAGACTCAGGGCAGCTTACAATGCGTTAAGCAATAGCCTTCATATTTTTGTATATTTTACAAAGTCAGCTTATTGCCCCCACAATCTGGGTCCTCATTTTACCTACCTTAGAAAGACTGAGTCAACCTTGAGCCTGGTGAGATTCGAACTTACTAATTGCAGACAGCAGGAGTTAAATTACAGTGCATTAGTCTGCTGAGCTATCCATTCCCTCCCCACTCCAGGGGAAGGCTATTGCAAAATCTCCATTCCCACCCCACTCTGGGGCCAGCCAGAGGTGATATTTGCCAGTTCTCCAAACTACTCAAAATTTCCGCTATCGGTTCTCCAGAACCTGTCAGAACCTACTGGATTTCACCCCTGGTTCAATGGCTGGAAGGCCATGGGCCTCTCTCCTTACATATCTATAGAATTACAAGTCAAAAAGGTAACCAGAGAAACAGCTAGATGAGTCTTGTGATGTTAACATGATTAAATGAAAAGAGGGACTAGGGGTGACATGACAGAAATCTTTCAATATCTGAGGGGCTGTCACCGAGAAGGTGGGGGGTGGGGTATCAACCTATCCTCTAAAGCACCTGAAGGCTGGACAAGAAGCAACAGATGGAAACTACTCAAGGAGAGAAGCAAACTAGAGCTAAAGAGGAATTTCCTGACAGGGAGGAGTAATTAATCAGTGGAACGCGTTGCCTCCAGAAGTTATGGATGCTCCATCACTGGAGGTTTTCAAAGAAGATATTAGGCAGCCATTTGTCCAGAATGAGCATAGGGTCTCCTGCTTAATTAGGGGGTTGGACTACAAGACCTCCAAGATCCAACTCTGCTATTCTATATTCTTTTCCAGGTTTACGATAAGATTGAGATGAGATGAGATGAGATGAGATGAGATGAGATGAGATGAGATGAGATGAGATGAGATGAGATGAGATGAGAAGAGAAGAGAAGAGAAGAGAAGAGAAGAGAAGAGAAGAGAAGAGAAGAGAAGAGAAGAGAAGAGAAGATACTTTGTAGGTATCTAGTCCAGGAGACCCTACTAGAAGACTTCCAAGATCCCAAGAATGAGAGCTATTAAGCAATAGAATGGCTTGCCTTCAAAAGTTGTGGGTGCTCCAACATTGGAGGTTGGAGATTGAACAGCAATTTGTTTGAGATGGTAGGGTCTCCTGCTTGGACAGGGGTTGGATTAGAAGACCCGCAAAGTCCCTTCCACCTCTATTATTCTGTTATTCAGAATTACAATGCATTGACCCAGCTAATTAGTCTATCTTTCCATTCAGTCAAGCATACATTTTTCTTCAGCAAGAGGAGGTCTAAATTTTAAATTTTCCAATCTCTCAAGATCCCTCTAAAAATAAATATTACTGACTTCTTTCTTTCTTTCTTTCTTTCTTTCTTTCTTTCTTTCTTTCTTTCTTTCTTTCTTTCTTTCTTTCTTTCTCTCTTTTCTTTATGATATTTCCTCCCTCTCTTCCTCTTTCTTTTCTTCTTTCTTTCTTCTTCCTTCTTCCTTCTCTTTCTTTCTCTTTCTTTCTTTCTTTCTCTCTTCCTTCTCTCTCTCTCTTCTCTCTTCTTTCTCACTCTCTCTCTTTTCTTTATATTACCTTTGTCCCTCCCTCCCTTCCTCTATCTTTTCTTCTTTCTTCTTTCTTCTTCCTCCTCTTTCTTTCTCTTTGTTTCTTTCTCTCTCTCCCTTCCTTCTCTCTCCCTCTCTCTCTCTCTCTCTCTCTCTCTTTCTTTTCTTTATGGTATTTCCTTTGTCCCTCCCTCCCTTCCTCTTTCTTTCTTCTTTCTTTCTTTCTCTGTCTCCTTCGCTCTCTCTCTCTTTTGTTCTCTCTCGCTTTCTTTCTCTCTCTTTTCTTTATATTTCCTTCCTTCCTCCCTCCCTCTTTCTTTCTTTTCTTCTTCTTCCTTCTCTTTCTTTCTTTCTCTCTCTTCTTTCTTCTCTCTCTCTTTCTTCTCTCTCTCTCTCTCTCTTTCCTTCCTTCCTTCTTTCTTTCTTTTATCTCCAAGATACTCATGCTGTTTCCCAAACATCTATTTTTCAGGGAAAATTTAAACTCCAAAAGGAGAGAGTAAAAAGAAGGAGGACGCTGGAATGGTTCCATTTAAAATATGCTGACATTCCTAGCCTTTTGGGTTACGCTCATATATCATGTTCATCATCTCTGCAAAACTGCCTGCGTGGACTGAATTGCAAACGTTGCAAGCGTTGGTTGGGTTTTCTGGATAGCGTCTGAGGAATTCCAACGTCTGAGGTGCCAGGTCCTAAGTGAAGAGTAAATAAAGTTATTGAGATTGGCTTATTGATTAGGCCAGGCGGAGGATGGCTCTCAGCACTAAGTGGCCTGTCTCTTGTTTTGCTTCTTTAAAAGCACAAGGTGACAGGATAGGAAGTCTCTGGAGAGGATCAATTTGTAATAAATCCTCGATGCGTTGTCAGCGATGCAAGGGAATAAGCTTTTTCTCAGGGAGATCTCTTCATGCGATTGCTAGCAACTCCCAACCGTCTGAGCTAGCATGGACAATATGCCTGAAGGGGGTTGAAGGTGACATTTCCAAGCCACCAAACAAGGGTGGGCTTCAAAAATTTTAGCAACGGGTTCTCTTCCTGGTTGCTGGGTGGGCGTGGCCATGGTGGGTGTGGCCTAGTCAGCCTCCTGTACCATGGTGTGTGTGTGTGTGTGTGTGTGTTTACCCTCCCCGGGCTCCAGAAGCTTTCCTCAAGCCTCCAGGAGGGCAAAAACAGCCTCCCCAGGCTCCGGAGGCTGGAAACGGGCCCGTTTCTGGCCTTCCTGACTTCCAGTAGCCCCATTTTCACCCTCCCTGAGCCTCCATGCATGCCCTACACTTATCTGCATCCAAAATAGTCTGTGTAGGGACTCCTCGGAGGAGAGGGGTGGGCGGGGCCAGCCAGGAGTGGGATTCAGGGGTTCTCCGAACTGGACAGAATCTTAGCTAGAGGTTCTCCCGAATCCCAGCTGCCCACCTCTGCCCCCACCCTAGTTTGGTCCCCTGTCTGAGGGTACTTCCAAGTGAAGATCCTCCTGTGATTTCTTTTCTCTCCTCCACCCACAAGTTCCTCCAAGAATTTTGCAAAGCAAAACTTGGTATCTTGCCATCAGTCCTCTGCTGAACTATATTTTCAGAGCCTGTGCCACGTTGCGATGCACAATGTGTCACGGCTCTAGGTTCTATTATCTTTCCCTCCGCCCTTACATGATTGATGGGTCTGTGCACAAGGGAGAAACAGTGCTAAAGAAAAAGTAACGTTGATGTAATAGTAGCAGTGTTTTAGTTGGGTGCTTGTTAGGTAGACTGAAGGCTCATCTACATATTCATTGGGCTTATCTTTTTTTTCTTTAATTATTCACTCAAGTTCCCCCAATCTTAATGTGATCAGTCATAATGGCATTCATATTTGTGTGTGTGTGGTGTTTTGCCTGTCAACAAAAGAACAGGTGAGTCTGTAATTGTTACCTGACATCAAGAGAATCTTCACAAAAACATACAGACCACTGTAATGTTAGAAGATTAATGGTGTCATTATTCTATTGTGGCCATCAGCTGGTGTCAACATCATCACCCCAGAAGTGCCAATACATCTTGACTCTCTGGGCGTTTGACTATAGCAGAAGGCCATAGGCCTAACCCTACTAGAGAAGCCAACTAGATACAGAAGATCTGTCTAGATTAAAACAGGAAGAATTACATGTGTTGGTTGGCTGGTTGGCTGGTTGGCTGGTTGGTTGGATAGATAGATAGATGATAGATAGATAGATAGATAGATAGATAGATAGATAGATAGATAGATAGATAGATAGATGATGAGAGAGAGAGAGAGAGAGAGAGAGAGAGAGAGAGAGAGAGAGAGAGAGAGAGAGAGAGAGAGAGAGAGATCGATGGATGGAGAGAGAGAGAGAAAGAGAGAGAGAGAGAGAGAGAGAGATGAGAGAGAGAGAGAGAGAGAGAGAGAGATAGATAGATCGATGGATGGAGAGAGAGAGAGAAAGAGAGAGAGAGAGAGAGAGAGAGACAGACAGACAGACAGACCCTGAATGGATAGATATAAACAGGTAGACAGAGATAATAGGAAGATGAGAGAGAGAGAGAGAGAGAGAGATAACAGACACAAAGATTAGAGAGAGACAGAGACACACCGAGATGATATCTATAGATAAATAGCAGACAGATAGACAGATAGACAGACAAAATTCTAGATCTTTTCACTGTAGCAAACCAGGACATTTCTCTTTCTCTCCCCCCTTTCCCTCCCTCCCTCTCTGTCTGTCTCTCTGTGTCTGTCTGTCTATCTGTCTCTCCATCCATCCATCCATCATCTATCTATCTATCCAACCAACCAACCAACCAACTCTCTCCCCCCTCCCCCTCTCCCCCTCCCTCCCTTCCTCTCTCTGTCTCTGTCTCCCCCTCCCTCCTCCTCCCACTCCCTCTGTCTCTCTGTCTCTCTGTCTCTCTCTCTCTCTCTCTGTCACAGACACACACACACAAATTGGCAGCATGGAAGCTTCCGGCCTAATATGGCTTATCTCCTATTCAGAAAGATGGTTGGAGAGACACACTTCCTCCTATTGCGATGGGTGCCTCTTGGCGATGCCATCTTTGTAGTGAAATTGCATTTCCATCAGCTTCTTATTAAAAAAAAATATAGCGGGAAGGAGTGGCATATGGTAAGATTATGTTAAAACGTGCTATTGGGATGAATGTGTATAGCGATTCACATTCCCTCCCTCTCCCTCTCTCTCCCCCTCCCCTCCCTCTCTCCCTCCCCTCTCTCTTTTAATAATGCCAAATGCATTCATTCTTTTAAATAATGGTGAGCTCTGTGACTGAACGAGAAGCCAGATGGCATTTCCCAGTGAAGTTGGTGAAAAACGCTGAGCCATCGCAAACAGTCTTTCCATTCATTACCGCTCGACACATTTAGCAGAGGAACAGTTATAAATAGAGCCCATTAAAAGCAACGGACCAGGTCAACACTATCTTAACAATGCCGTTTAGAGGGGGAAGAGACAGGCCTCTGACTTAAAAAATTGGCACACATAGTCCGGTGTGAGTTTGCTTTACAAGTCCCTGGAGTTCTGGATCATCAGTTCAACCCAAACGCGGAATTCTAATTCCGGTCCTTCCAGATAGATTTGGAACAGAAGAGTTTTGTGATTTAGCCTTCAATGAAAGGCAGACCTAATGCAGGTGTGACAGGAGGGTCTTATACTATAAATCATATTAATCTATGTATTGTATTATTCACAGGATTAAGTTGCTCTCAGAAGTGTTGACCTGGGAGTAGAAGTTATGTTGCTAACCTCAGGAAAGTACAAGGAACAGAAATAAGGAACTTGTTCAATGTACTGAGGAGCTTAATGACCTATGTTCTATATCATCCCTGTAACGAACTTATATTAAGAAACATATTGCTGGAAGTGTACACGGAAAGTAACAGACGGTATACCCATATATGGAAGTAGAGTCAGAAGCGGACCCAGAGGATCCAGATTGCCCCCAACAATCTGGGTCCTCATTTTATCCACCTCGGAAGGATGGAAGGCTAAGTCAACCTTGAACTGGTGAGGATTGAACTCCTGGCTGTGGGCAGAATTAGTCTGCAATACTGCATTCTAACACTGTGCACCGTGGATGGATGGATGGATGGATGGATGGATGGATGGATGGATGGAAGGAAGGAAGGAAGGAAGGAAGGAAGGAAGGAAGGAAGGAAGGAAGGAAGGAAGGAAGGAAGGAAGGAAAGGAGCAATAGCACTTATATACTGCTTCACAGTTCTTTTACAGCCCTCTCTAAGCACTTTACAGAGTCAGCCTCCTGCCAACAATCTGGGTCCTCATTTTACCCACCTCTGAAGGATGGAAGGCTGAGTCAACCTTGAGCCAGTGAGATTTCAACTTCCAAACTACAGCTAGCAGTCAGCTGAAGTAGCCTGCAGTGCTGCACTCTAACAACTGCACCACCTTGGCTCTATCTATCTAGAATCTAGCCACCTGAGCTGTAGTTATAGACTGTTCGTCCTTAAGCAACCACTGGAGATAAACAGTGTCGGAATGGCCAGGATACCTAGCAATTATTGGAAGGGTATGGGTTTTTTTCACATCTCTCTTCTAAAAGGAACATTGAAGGAGTATGTGACTAACGGTCTTCACCGCTCCTGGGTCTGATTAAACCCAGTGATCAAAACAGCGATAATTTCCAATGGATAAGTGATATTCTCCAATTTCAGAATGGAATGGAATGGAATGGAATGGAATGGAATGGAATGGAATGGAATGGAATGGAATAGAATAGAATAGAATAGAATAGAATAGAATAGAATAGAATAGATAGAATAGAATAGAATAGAATAGAATAGAATAGAATAGAATAGAATAGAATTCTTCATTGGCCAAGTGTGATTGGACACACAAGGAATTTGTCTTTGTGCATACGCTCCCAGTGTACATATAAGAAAAGATACGTTCGTCAAGAATCATAAGGTACAACACTTAATGATAGTCATAGGGTACAAATAAGCAATCAGGAAACAATATCAATATAAATAATAAGGATACAAGCAACAAAGCTACAGTCATACAGTCATAAATGGGAGGAGATGGGTGATGGGAACAATGAGAAGATTAATAGTAGTGCAGACTTAGTAACTAGTTTCACAATTATTTGTTTTAGCAGAGTGATGACATTCGGGAAAAAAACTGTCCTTGTGTCTAATTGTTCTGGTGTGCAGTGCTCTATAGCATCGTTTTGAGGGTAGGAGTTGAAACAGTTGATGTCTAGGATGCGAGGGGTCTGTAAATATTTTCCCAGCCCCCTTTTTGACTCGTGCAGTATACAGGTCCTCCATGGAAGGCAGATTGGTAGCCATTGTTTTTTCCTGCAGCTCTAATTATCCTCTGAAGTCTGTGTCTGTCTTGTTGGGTTGCAGAGCCAAACCAGACAGTTATGGAGGTGCAGATGACAGACTCAATCATTCCTCTGTAGAACTGGATCAGCAGCTCCTATCCAGACCAGACTATCCAATCCAGCATTCCACTGGAGGTGGAATTAGTGGGTGGAATTATGGGCCAGCATTTAAGGAGTGGGAAGATGGTCCAGACAATCAGGTCATCAGTGCACAATAGCTATCAAAGTTTAACACATCAACCTGAGATAGGCTCCAT
>CM075968.1:29414467-29486967 GCA_038048745.1 Coluber constrictor foxii
CAGGGCTGGCCCATGGTACCTTCCCAGCCTCCTTACTGTCCGACTCTGCTTTCAGCTCTGCAGGCTGCTGGTGGACCACACCAGCTTGATGCTTTCCCCATCACACCAAAATTGGTCTTTTAAACAGCTTTTAGCCCAACATTATTCTTCTTGCCAACACGAGCTTCCTCACGGATGCCAAAGAAAGGCAATGAGAGATAAAATATCCTCTTCTGATTTTTCCCCTTTCCTGGATACAGCCCATCCTTCTTCTCCATCCTTTTTGCTCACTTAGATCTCATTTCTTCTCCACTGCCGGTGAGCATCCCCGAAGAGAAACTGAAAGAATAGAGGACAATTTCAGGTATTCATTAAAAGGTCATTTAGATCCCAATTGGACAATAGGGGGAAATTATACATTGCTATTCTAAGAAGACTTCCTGCATAGTACCATTGAGTGCCACAATAGCTGTTCCTGGCTGATACGCCAATTAAGGACTTGTAGGCGGATCTATTTAGTGTTTCCTTTTTGATCCCTCATCCAGAAATTTCTAACCCGTCAGCCATCTCTCTGAGAACAACACAATTCCAGGCAAACATCGTTACAGGACTACCTTATCCCTACGCAATTGCTCCTCTGAACTGTAATTTGCAATATTTCATATCAACTTTCCCTCCTGGGTTCAACTGGAGGTATCACAGATGGAGCTACATTTAGCTGGAGATATTTTCTTTTTTCAAGGACAAATTCGCCGGAAGCAATCTGATCCCAAGAGTTGAGGGAGAAGTCGGTTGAACGAACCAGGGGTGCCGTTTGAGAGATCCGTGACATTTGAGTTCTGCAGAAGCATTTAGACCTAAGTGGTAGATTTCCATTTCTCCTGGGAAATGGATAGAATAGAATAGAATAGAATAGAATAGAATAGAATAGAATAGAATAGAATAGAATAGAATAGAATAGAATAGAATAGAATAGAATAGAATAGAATAGAATAGAATATAGAATAGAATAGAATAGAATGAGAGAAGTAGAAGAGGAATTTAGAATAGAATAGAATAGAATAGAATAGAATAGAATAGAATAGAATAGAATAGAATAGAATAGAGTAGAGTAGAGTAGAGTAGAGTAGAGTAGAGTAGAGTAGAGTAGAGTAGAGTAGAGTAGAGTAGAGTAGAGTGGAGTGAAAGAAGAAGAGGAATTTAGAACAGAACAGAACAGAACAGAACAGAACAGAACAGAACAGAACAGAGTGAGAGAAGTAGAAGAGGAATTTAGAATAGAATAGAATAGAATAGAATAGAATAGAATAGAATAGATAGAATAGAATAGAATAGAATAGAATAGAATAGAATAGAATAGAATAGAATAGACCTTGGAGGTCTTCTAATCCCTTCTTAGGCAGGAAAACCGTACACCACTTCAGACAAATGGTTATCCAACATCTTCCTAAAAACTTGCAGTGTTGGCGCATTCACAACATCTGGAGGAAAGCCGTTCCACTGATTAATTGTTCTCACTGTCAGGAAATTCCTCCTTTTTCTAAATTGCTTCTCCTTCTTAATTAGTTTCCACCCATTGCTTCTTGCCCTGCCCTCAGGTGCTTTGGAGAGTAGCTTGACTCCCTCTTCTTTGTGGAAGATAAAGGTGAAGAAGAATGAACGAAGGACACCTCTTTTTAACCAAGATAGGAAACTTTCAGGGAGGATACTTCTTTTTCATTGCCTTAGTCGTGATGACTAGTCCTTGACTTACGACCGTTTGGTTAGGCACCATTTGAAGTTACAATGGTGCTGAAAAAAAAGAGTCCATGAGGAAGGGAAAAATAACTTGATGGAAAGGGAGCAAATTGGGATTTCCAAGGTAGACTCAGGAGCTCACATCTTCCTAACCTGGGACATCTTTCTCTTCCCTGCCAAGGTCAGAGCTGCCTTTAAGCACAAAACGAAGGTGTGGTCGCTCACCAGCAGCTCCATCCGCAACATCAATGTGAAAGCTTTCAATTCTGATATCGTAAGTATTGCTAGAACCCCTCAGCCTTCTGTCTTCCTCTAAGGAAGAGTGGAACGCCCCCAAAAATGAAATCTGAAAAGGTTCTTTCCTAATTGTGTCTTCTCCAGCATGTCCCTCTGACCTAGGCTTCGTGAGACAGTAAAAAGCACACGGTTAGTCCCCAAAAACCCTCTTTTTATTTAGACGGCTGTGAATTAAGTTCATTCACAGCCCGTACTGAGTCACGAAGAGTTTGTAAAGAGTCCGACAGAAGTCTGCCACAGATAAGGCTGATAAGCACCCACCTTTATCTCCCTTGACACGCTGCCAAAGACCTCATTGGCAATTAGCTTTGCAAGGCCACACTCAGCACAGTGTCAAAACGGAGCTTCAGATTTTAAACTGACCAGAATGAATAAAGTTGCTTCCTGCAAAGGCTCACGTGCCTTTGCTCCTCCTTTATGTCTTATGGGAGGGGCCAATCATCTCCAAACCCTACTCCTGAGTCGTCCCTTTTGTTTTAATTGTTCTTGCCTTCTGGCAACTCTGTGCATGCATGCACTGGGAACAGGCTCCTCCTGTTCCTCTGCCTCACTGATGTCTGACTCTGGAGGTTCTGGAGGCAGAACATAACTCCTAGATGGCCCTGGCCCCCTCTCTGCCTCTGATGCAGAGCCCTCGTCTGAGCTTTCCCCAGACTCCAGGATTGGCCTATGTTCCTTCCCAACCTCCTCACTCTCTGACTCTGCTGCCAGCTCTGCAGGCCACCAGTGAAACACAACAGCATGTTCTGTTTCAGACCTCAAATTATCATCATTGATGATTCAGAATAACAGAGCTGGAAGGGATCTTGGAGGTCTTCTACTCCATCCCCTGATCAAGCAGGAGACTTTATACCATTCCAACACTGGAATCCAGTTGGGAACCATCCAGGTTTATTCCAATGATGCCAATGTTGATTTCCACTACATGCTGACTTTGGTAGGGTCTCCCTTGGTAGAAGGTTGCTTCCATTGTACGTACTGGGAATGTCCATGCAACATGGCAACCTAAGTCGAGTAAAGACTTAGAAACTGTTTAGATTGGGTAGGTTGATCCTTGAATATTATGTTTCTTTAAGTTCAGTGCTTTGAGCTAATTCGGCCCATTTTAGAAGCTTATGATTCAACACAATGGCCCAAACCTCCAAATGGGTGAAATCAGTAATTAAATAAACATGAACATTGTCCTCTTCACTTGGTGGACCTGAAGAGGACCTAGTGAAATTCATGGGCGAAATGGGCCATCAGGTGCTGCCATTGTAAATGGGTTGTATCAAAGATGAGCTTCTCATAGGTAGCATCGCTGAAAGACCAGTTGTTGGGGTCAAATCCAAGAAGAAGGTAGTCACTTTCTTACATGTGCTTGAAAGGTCTATCATATGATGCATAAAACCTGGACTAGATGAGTTTCGTCTTGAACCCAAGAGGTGCATGAGAGAAAGTGTGTAGATACTGTATATCAGCCATTTCTCAATGCTCCATCAATTAGGAGTCCTTGGTCCTCTCTGAGCTTTTTTGCAGATGTTTCATTACCCAAACTAAGTAATGTCATCACTGCTAGAGAACAAACTAGGTGATATCACTTAGCTCTGAAGATGTTACCTAGTTTGGGTAATGAAACATCTGCTCAGAGAGCACCAAAGACCCCTCATTTCAACCCTGATCTACAAATATTCTCCTTAATGCTCCATCCATTACCCATCAACTCTTTCTTTCTCAATCCAGATAACTGTGACCAAGCCCGCAACAACGCCAACCACACTCAACACTAATGACAAAAGCAGTCATTCTGGCAACAAGATCGACCTTTCCGCCATCTAACATCTACCCCCGTTGGCCCTTCCTTCTGATACCCAGGCAAACCACATCCTCAGGATCTTCGATTCGTTGCCTGACTACCTATTACTCTCTGAGAATTTGTTCCCGTAGGAAGCACCTCTTTACTTCCTTCCTGTTAAATCGAGGAGAGGGCAGAATTGCCCATTGGACTGAATCCATACTTCCAGATTTCTCTGGGCTTGGTGTGACCTCCTTTTGGCTGGGAGGACTAGTTATGGAATAGCCAAGGGACATTTTACACTGGATGGTCATCTAAGCACTGGCAGGGATGAAGCTGAGGAAGATTTGTGGGGAGGCTCCAAAGGTCCTTTTCAAAGAGGCAACTAGACTTTCTTGGTTTTTTTAGAAGACATTTCGCTTCCCGTCCAAGAAGCTTCTTCCACTCTGACTGAATGGTGCACTCAGATGTTGGTAGTACATCCTTGTAGTACCCCCCCAAGGATAAAACACACAGACACAAACTGAGCAATGTTGTATATGCAGTATAATGCAGTGAGCCATGTGCAGATCTGTATATTGGGGAAACAAAACAACCACTTCATAAACGCATAGCACAACATAGGAGAACAAACACATCAGGAATAGATTCAACACTTCCACCTGCATTTAAAAGACAAAGGCTACTCTTTTGAAGATAGCAAAATCCACATTTTTGGACAGAGAGGACCACTAGTTTGAAAGAGGGGTTGAAGAGATCGTCTATGTCAGAATTGAACAGCCCTCTCTCAACAGAGGGGGGTGGGAGACAACATCATCTATCTCCAGTCTGTAACACAGTCCTTTCAGAAGTTCCAAGAAGGCTCTACACCCATTTGCACTACTCAGGTGACCCTGAGGACACAGATAAAACTCCAAGTGGCCTCAACAACCCTCTCAAAGGATGCAAATGTTCATCTGTCTGCAAGGAGTTTCAATCCTTCCATTCCCCAACATCCAGTCATAGCTGAAGAAAGTTCTTGGATGAGAAGCGAAACGTCTTCAAAGAAAAAACCAGAAAGCCCAGTTGCCTCTTGAAAAAGCACTTTTGGGACAACCATGACCTGGGTGATTGAGAATCTCCATAGACATTTGTGAGGAAGTGAACTCCAGTAGAATCTCTGGATCTGAAACGCTAAATTTTCTCATGACACTGACATGGAGGAGCTCTTGACCAGCTCTTTCTATACCTAGGCATTAGATAGTTGAAGAATACAAAGGAGAAGCTACGCCAGGAAATACCAAACTTCAAACCCTGTATTTGAAGCCAACACTGCAGAAGCAAAGACAATGGAAACTAAGCTCTGTTTTCGAATCTTGGCCTGGAGACCAGCACAAACAGCAGATGTATATTTGAGCCTCGAGTACATCTGCTTGGTGGTTCTTCAGATCATCCTAACTAATGCTGGTGGTGATGGACACCTGCAGTTTCACATTATTGCAAGAAGCTTCTATCTCAGCTGGGGAAAACACTTGTACAGAACCCTCCCACCTTCCCAGATGAGACTCCATGTCTCCGCTGACCGATGGGAATTCTCCTTTGTTGAAAATCACAGTTGCTTCGCTGTCCGCCTTTGCCAGACAGAACAAAACTTGAATGCCAAATAGCCGCATTCCTCCCCCACCCCAAAGCAAAACGAAATAAATAGAAACAACCAACCCACCTCTGCAGAAATGAACAAGGCAGAAAAAAATGACTCTGAGGTGTCAACCAGGCTGCAGCTGGAATTGTCTGATTATCCACGAATGTCATTTTAATTTTTTTTTATTCCTTTCTCCTGATAAGCAAACGGTTGAGTTTTTCCAGCCGTGCAGCAATGCTCTAGGCTTCTGAAAAGAAAAGCAATATTTGATTAGTTCAACCGAGGACTCCCCGCCTCCCTTTATGGATTTTGCTAGTAGAGTTCCCTCACCGATCAAGTTCCAGGAACTTCCTAAATATAGTGTATCTCAGCAGTCTTAAGCACTAGAAGCTTGCTTTTTTAAAAGGGGGAAGCAAACAGGACACAAAAGAGAAGGGGGAGAGGGGGAGAGAGAGAGAGAGAGAATGAGAGAGGAGGGAGAGAGAGATTGAGAGAAAATGAGAGGAAGAATGAGAGAGAGAAGAGAATGAAAGAATGAGAGAGAATGAGAGGGAGAGAGAATAAGAGAGTGAGAGAATGAGAGAGAATAAGAATGTTAGAGGGAGAGAATGAGAAAAAGAATGAGAGAAAGTGAGAGGGAGAATGAGAGAGAGAGAATGAGAGGGAGAGACAATAAGAGAGAATGTGAGAGGGAGAGAGAGAGCGAGAGAGAGAGAGAATGAGAGAAAGTGAGAGGGAGAATGAAAGAGAGAGAATGAGAGAGAGAATGAGCGAATGGGAGAAAGAGAGAGAGGGAGGGAGGGAGGGAGGGAGGGAGAGAGCAAGATCATTGCTGTGTGGAAGATCATAGGCTTTTCATACTAATTCAAATCCTAGCTTGTCCAGATGAAGCTAAAAAGATCTTGTCTGGTGGCCTGAAGATACATTATTAAGTCATTGTAGAAAATGTCCCAACGTGGTTGTCTATCTAATTTGTCCTAGGATAATTGGTCTTTGTTGGTCATGGGATAATTGGTTGTCTTGGCCGTGAAAGGGAAGAGAAAGAGTGTGAGAGAGAGAGACTAAACCAAACCAGAAATTCTCCCTTTCATTTTATGGGATGGGGGTCTCCATCTCAAGTAACTTCATAACCCCATAACTTCCTGTCCTCCTTTGATTTCTTGATTTGATGGAATGGTAATCTCCATTTCAAATAACTACATAGCCCCATAACTTCTTGTCCTCCTTTGATTTCTTGATTTGATGGAGTGGTAGACTCCATGTTAGACTCCATCTCATATAGCTTTATAGCTCCATAAATGTGCTTTCTTGATCTTCATAGAATGCAGAAGTTATCCCTTGATGTGGTCCCATCTTCTGGCTACCTACTAAATGAGGCAGCTTGTGTGTCTGATTCACCTGCAGATATGAACAATGCTCAGAAATTTCATAATGACCCATTAACTCCTCTTTCTCTGTCCTTTTCCTTATGTGTGTGTTCACCATAATTTAGGAGTACATTGGCACTGTCACCAGTACTAATCATAGTAGGAAGGTCTAGTTTTCTGACTACTCTTAGAACGGGTGGTAGTGGTGGTGGTGGTGTTGCGCATTCCATCTTGAACTAATCAAGGTTAAATTGAACTAATCGTGGTTAAAAATCATGATGATTTAGATGAAACTTAACTCTGCTCCTAGAACCTGCTTACAACTGAAGGCTTAGCAGATGCATTCATAAAGATAAAGGTTCATGCTAGTCGTTCCCGAATCTAGGGGGCGGTGCTCATGTCCGTTTCAAAGCCGAAGAGCCAGCGCTGTCCAAAGACGTCTCCATGGTCATGTGGCTGGCATGACTCAACGCCAAAGGCGCACAGAATGCTGTTCCCTTCCCACCAAAGGGGGTCCCTATTTTTCTACTTGCATTTTTAAAAAATGTGCTTTCGAACTGCTCGGTTGGCAGAAGCTGGGACGAGTCATGGGAGCTCACCCCGTCATGCGGCCATCGGGATTCGAACCGCCGAACTGCTGACCTTTCAATCGACAAGCTCAGCGACTTAGCCACCGGGCCACTGCGTCCCTTACATACAACATGCTAAATATAGGGCAGTTCCCATTCATGTTGAATATTTTGTGGCTTATCCTGTTGGTTACCTTAGAAATCAGTATGTTGTATAAACCGAAGAAGGTTAAGTTAAGTCCTGAAATCAGGATAATTGTGCTTTACTTATTCAATTTCCATCTCCTTCCATGCATTTAAATACCCCTCTCTTAAGCATTTAAAAAAAATTAAAAACCTTTCAAACACCAGATTGGGTTTAGAGTAAGAAGACATTCTATTAAGAATCCTTCTTTCCGTACGTGTTTTTTTTAAAAGAAAGCTATATTTAATCCTCTATTTTTTGCGTGTGTGTTGCTCGAACTTGTTTGTATTTTGAGTTTGCGATATACAGGGTTACAAGCATGCATATATATGCATGTACATTAAATGTGAATAAGCCATAAATTTTTATTTTCAATAGTTCATCATCCTGAATGGTATTGTTGCTGAATGCAAGTAAACGTGCTCAAGGATTTTTCTTCTTCTTTTTTAAATCCCCGCCTCTAGCCTTTTTTTCTAAAATCTGAATACCCCAGCATTTATTTATGGGTCTTATTTTTCCAGCTTTTTGCAATCTGTCTTCTGGAGCAGCGTGGGGATGTCAACAATATGAAAGCTTAATTGAATGAGATGTGAGTTAAAAAATAGATTAAATAGCAGCAAAATGATGACTTTGCCCGTATAAGAATAAAATGGTTAAATGGATCACCACTCTCTCTTCTTCTTCTTCTTCTTCTTTTTTCTTGACTGGAACAACAGTAGGGGAGGGGCAGAAACTCTCTTCTAATCCAAAGTGGATATGGACTTGTTCAGATTATTTGGACATTAGAAGAATAGTAGAAATAGAGACGATTTGTTGGCCAAAGTTGAACAATTGAGTCCGTGGTCTTCTCTGAGCTTGGTTGTTTTCTTGCATTGTTCAATTAGGTAATGGCATTAGGACTAGAAGGGAGATGACAGGTTTGTAGGGAGGAGGAGGAGGAGGAGGAGGAGGAGGAAGAGGAGGAGGAAGACTGTGAGCTCCTTGGTGTTCTCTGAACTTGGTGGGTTTCTTGCAGATGTTCCATTACCCAACTAGGTAACATGATCAGGTCTAAAAGGGAGACAGATTTGTTGAAAGGAGGAGGAGGAGGAGGAGGAGGAGGAGGAGGAGGAGGAGGAGGAGGAGGAGGAGGAGGAGGAGGACATGTGAGCTCCTTGGTGCTCTCTGAACTTAGTGGGTTTCTTGCAGATGTTTCATTATCCAACTAGGTAACATAATCAACCGATAATCTGGTGGTTGCTTAATAATCATAGCAAAGAAGTCATCAAATCACACGCAATTCTCGTAGCAACTGACTTCTTTAACAAAGCAAATTCTGGTCCCAATGGTGGTCGTACGTCGAGGACTACCTGTAATGTCCTACTAACTCAATTCCCATTGCTGTGTTCACCGGATGGATGAGTGGAGAGTTATTACTTCCTCGAGTAATGTTTTAATGAAAACTTTATTATTTAAATGACAGAAATGGCCCAGCAGGGACCAAAATATCAGTGTCGGCATCCTGCTAATATAAGGAAGATTAATTACTTTTTGGTGGGTGGAGGGAGGGGAGAAATTCTTTTCTCTCCTTCAGGACGTGCTGCTTTATGGGTTGAGTACCTCATGTTCTCCAATATCTAGAGTTTAAGATTCCAGATTCATTACGGATTGTCCTCACAATGGAAAGACGCTGAGCAGATGGTTCATTAAGATAGGGATGAAATTATAGGACACCATTTTTGAGAGTGACAGTCCGAGATTGCTCTTGGGGCAGGGGGTGTGCTCATGCAGCCCCCCCTCCCCAGTAAGAGAGCTTGTTTGTCAAGGCAGCTGCCGAGAAACTCTTTCTTGTAAAGCAGACCATTAGCCAGGTGGCCAAACAACCATTAGGTACCTCGATGTCATATTGAGATGGACTATCACCTTCGGTGGGGAGAAGAGGCAGTAGAAATGGTGGGCTGCCAGACCTTCTGGCATTTCTCCCAGGTGCCCTTCTGACTCCTCATCGTCATAATAGCTGAATTTCTCAGAAGCTTCCCTCGAACGCTATTAATAATTTTTTTTTTAAAAAAAAGGCCAGAACGAGAGATTTTAGGTGGCACACGGAGAATTGTCATTAAATCTTAGCTGCGAGCAAACTTTAAGATGACATTGTGCTACGATGCCAGAGGACCGGTTCGGACCAGTTTGCACGAACTGGTAGCGGAAATCGTCGGTGAGACGTTTTTGAGGCTGGGCGAATGCGTGGAAGGCGCATGTGGTGGTTTGCCCCCGGTTTGGCCTGGTTTGCAAGAACCAATAGTAAAACTGGCGGGAGGCCCTGCCCACTGCCCTGGATGTCGTCATTGGCAACCTACACATGCGCAGAAGCTTCAAAGCATGATCCCATTGCAAACCGAAAGAAATGATAAGTAGAATTCACCCCTGGAAAGCATGCTCACATTTGCAAACCGGTAGGGAAAGTAGGTGAATACTACCTCTGCAAGGTACGGTCTAAAGCAGAAGGGGGAACCCGGAAACCCAGCATAAGTCATGTGTTGGTGGGAACTTCAACCTGTTCTCAGGTGGAGCCATAAGTACCTGTAACATCCTAACCAACTCAATTCCCTTTGCGGTGCTCACTGGATAGATGAACAGAGAATTATTACTTCCTCAAGATGTTTTAATGAAAAGTTTATTATTTAAATGACAGATATGGCCCAGCAGGGACTGAAATATCTAGTGTTGGCGTCATGCAAATGTAAGGAAGATTAATTTTTTTGTGTGGTGGTGGGGTGGGAGAAAGGAGAGATTCTTTTGAATTCTCTCCTTGTTCTGGACTTTACAATAAAATAATTACTGTCTCCCTCATAGAAACCATGTTTCTCCTCTAAAGGTGTTTTTATTCTGTTTCCAGTCATGCTTGGGAGACTAGCTGCTGTTTCTGCATGGTGGAGAATCCTACAGAATAATTAGATTCTTACACCACCAATTTTCTTCTCTCATCAAAACTCATTTGAATGTGGAATTTGGAGACTGCCCTACCACTCTTTCAGCTGCAAGGTTCATTAGGCACACGTATTGGGGGATGCCCAGACTGAGGTTCCTCGTGAGAGAAGGGTGGTTACTTTGGTTGGGTTAAAACCCCGGTGTCTTGTGGCAACAACAAACCCCAATCATAATGCCATCCTAAAAATTTTGCAACACTCATTTGCAAAGACAGCAAATGGTCGGTTGGCACCCGGAGTCAAGCTTTGAGTTCTTTAAATGCAAAATCATCTAGACCCGTGATGGCGAACCTATGGCACGTGTGCCACAGGTGGCCCACGGAGCCATATAGGTGGGCATGCGAGCTCAGCTCCAGCGTGCATGTGTGCGCCAGCCTGTTTCCAGCCTCTGGAGGGCCTCCGGGGGGGGGAGGCCATTTTCACTGTCCCCAGACTCCTAGAAAGGTTCTGGAGCCTGGGGAGAGCAAAAAACAGGCCTACCGGGCCCACTGTGCCATCATGTGCCAAAAGCGGGGGGAGCGCGGGGGGTTGTGGTGTGCATGTGTGTGTGGGGGTGGGGCACATAGAATTATGGGTGGGCACATGCACGCACAACTCCCTCTCATGCTCCACTCGCTTTTGGCACACAATGGCAAAAAGTTTAGCCATCACTGATCTAGACTCTAGAAATAATGCAGAGAAGACCCATAAAGATGATCAGAGGTCTGGAGGCTAAAGTATATGATGAATGTGTCAACTGTCCAGTTGGTGAATCCATGTTGTGGCCCGCCAGTGGCCATCGGAGCTGGTGGCAGACTCAGATAGTGAGGAGGTTGGGGAGGAACAGGGGCCAGTCTGGAGTCTGGGGAAGGCTCTGACGAGTGCTCTGCATTGGAAGCAGAGAGGGGCTCAGGGCCGTCTGACAGTTATCAGCTGCCTTCAGAGTCGGATATCAATGGGGCAGAAGAATAGCTAGAGCCTGTTCCCGATGTGCGCATGTGCAGAGCTGCCAGGAGAATGGAACAGCTAAGGAACAAGGGTTGACTCGGGAGTAAAGGCACAAGTGGATGGTGAATGACCCCTCCCATAGAGAATAAAGGGGAGCAAAGGGGAGGGGAGTTTGCAGGAGACAATTAGTTCAATTCATTAGGGTGAAGATCTGTTCCTGACCTCTTGCCAAGGAATTGTTGTTACAGCATGGCGTATGAAAGATATCGCCTTAGCCAATCTCCAAGCCTGATAAAGCTCTGTAGTTGTGAAATCTCAGGAAAGACTGTTTGCCAGGACTTGGCTGGAAAGGAATTCCCTTTAAACTAAATAAAAGGGGTTTTATTGGGATCTGCTTTATGATCTTGGGAGGCTTAGGTCAGAACAATCCAGAAAAAGAAACTCCTGGGATATTATTTTATCAAGAGTATAAACTTTTACTGAATAAACCACATTGGCACAGAAGAAGCAAAGCCAGCTCTGAGGTTTCCCATGCAAAAGCAAGCCAAGTTAATTCCCCCATTTCCCTACAGGCCACCCACAGTCCGTTACATCCACCAATCACTTCTGCTTTATTTTGTAATGGGAACCTGTTGGCCAAGCTGAAACATCTGCTCGGTGTGTCCTTGAAATGGAGGCAAGTTCTCATGGGAACTGATGGATGCTTGGAAGCCATCCCCCCCACCCTTGTGTTCCATCCCACTTCTCTCCCTTTCATCGTCAGGCTGTCAGAGAAGTAGAATGTAAGTGAAAGTGCAAGGCAGTTTTGACAGAATGATTAAGGACCAGCAGAGTCATGATAGTAGTCTTCTAATACTTAAGAGGCTAACGCAGAGTATTGAGGGTCAATCTATTCTCCAAAACACCTGAAGGCAGGACAAGAAGCAACAGATGGAAACTAATCAAGGAGAGAAGTCAACCTAGAGCTAAGGAGGAATTTCCTGACAGGGAGGAGTAATTAATCAGTGGAACGAGTTGCCTCCAGAAGTTATGGATGCTCCATCACTGGAGGTTTTCAAAGAAGATATTAGGCAGCCATTTGTCCAGAATGGGTATAGGGTCTCCTGCTTAATTAGGGTGTTGGACTACAAGACCTCCAAGATCCCTTCCAACTCTGCTATTCTGTATTCTTTTCCAGACTTGAGATGAGATGAGATGAGATGAGATGAGATGAGATGAGAAGAGAAGATACCTTGTAGGTATCTAGTCCAACCTCTTGCCCAAGAGGAGACCCTACACCATTTCTTGCAGATGGCTATCCAGTCTCTTCTTGAAAGCTTCCAGGGATGAAGCTCCCTCAACTTTTGAAGACAACTTCCATTCCATCGGTTGATTGTTCTCACTGTCAGGAAATTCCTCCTTATTTCCAGGTTGAATCTCTCCATGATCAGTTTCCATCCATTATTCCTTGTCTGGCCTTCGGGTGCTTTGGAGAATAGCTTGACCCCCTTCCTCCTCTCTGTGGCAGCCCCTCAGATATTGGAAGACTGCTCTCATGTCTCCCCTGGTCCTTCTCTTCACTAGACCAGCCATGCCCTCTTCCTGCAACCTTTCATCGTCTGTTTTAGTCTCCAGACCCCTAATCATCCTGGTTGTTTTTTAACTGGTATCTATTCATAACATCATTTCAGACTGAGAAGGATGGCAAAGAAAAGAAAACAAATTGATAGAAACAGGAAGAAAGGCAATAGAAGCCTCAATGCCTTGGATATGGTGATATGGACAACCTCACCAGATTGAAATTAGTGTAGGGAACTAGACTCCAAATTAATTAAGCTATAAATTGGGTTCTGATTTAATCGAGAAAGGCACAAGGCACAAAATTAAGTGAGTAACAAAGGGGGGGGGGTGTACAAAGTTAACACAGCTTTCCCCCTCCCGCAAGTCTACTGATTTTCTAAATCTCTATTTCTGAGTCAACCAAACTGTTTCCACCCCCATAGTTAGTGAGCTGAATTGAAATAAACCTTGTTCGTTCAGTCGTGTGCGAATGCATAGATGTATCGTGATTGGAATTAACTCTGTTGGATGGTGGCATTTCATCTTCAGAACTGGGTTGTAAGTACTTTTTGGGATGTCCATCGTAACTCTGAACAGTCACTAAATGTATGTGGTCCCAAGGTCTTTGACTATCCTTTTTTGACGTTTGAGTCTTCCCACTTCTTGGAAACATATAGATCTTCCTCAATTTATAATTCATTTAGCAACCGTTCAAAGTTACAACAGAACTGCAAAATGTGTTTTAAGACCAGGGGTGAAATCTACTTACCTTCACTACTGGTTTGGAAGTGCGCGCTTGGACAAAGACTTCTGTGCATGCACAGAGGGTCAAAAACAAGTTACTTCCTGGTTAGAACCAGGAAGTAACGACATCCGGGTGAGTGTGTGGAGCCTCGTGCTGCTGCCGCTACCAGTTCTACGAACCATGAGCCGCTGCTGCTACCTGTTCGGCTGAACTGGTGGTGTAGGGTTTCCTGCCTGGGCAAGGGGTTGGACTAGAAGACCTCCAAGGTCCCTTCCAATTCTGTTAGTCTATTCCATTCATTTCACCCCTGCTTATGACTGTTTTTCACACTTATGACCGTTGCAGCATGGTCACATGATCAAAATTTGGGCATTTGGCAACCGGTTCATAATTACGACGGTTGTAGTGTTCTGGGGTCGTATCATCTTCTCTTGTGACCTTCTGACAAGCAAAGTCAATGGGGAAGGCAGATTCACTTAACAACCGTGGCAAAAAAAGGCCATAAAATGGGGCAAAACTCACTTAAGCAAGTGTTTTGCTTAAACACTTTGGGCTCAATTGTGGTTGTACGTCGAGGATTAGCTCTACGCTACACAGTGGAGATTATCCTTTGTCTTTTCGCCCTTCATCTCTCTCTCTCTCTCTCTCTCTCTCTCTCTCCCTCCCTCCCTCCCTCCCTCCCTCTTTTTTTCAAAGTAATTCATATTTCAGAAAACAAATTGGAACCCTTGAACAAAATCAGGCACTCTGTATTTAGCCCCCAGCCATGAATAACAGTGTTCACCTCTGCTAATCAAACATCGCTTCCCCTGCTGATGACAATTTTTTTGCAAAAGAAAAGAATATCCTTCGGTGTCTAATCAAGATTAATTATTTAAACTAAGTTCAAAGATTCAGTTGCTCTGATGAGTTCAGAAAAACTCAGGAAACACCGTTCCTTTGTTTAAGGAGAGGATTTTTTCCCCCAATCCTTGCACCTTGTCTGTCACCTCCAAGGAAGGCCTGGATTTGCCTGAAGTATAAATAATTGGAATTGAACTCACCCACCAAGGACCTCCCTCCAGTGTTGGGTGCTCCAACACTGGCAGTTTTTAAGAAGAGATTGGACAACTATTTGTTCCGAATGGTATAGGGCAGGGGTGAAATGCTACCGGTTCACACCAATTCGGGCAAACTGGTAGTAATAAAAGCTACCGGTTTGGGCAAACCGGTAATAAAATAAACAACCAGTTCATTGGTTCATTCAACCACTGGTGGGTTGTCCCCGGTTCAGACCAGTTCGCAAGAACCGGTAGTAAAACCGGCGGGAGGCTCCGCCCACTGACCCAGACGTCATCAAAGTTGATCTGTGTATGCGCAGAAGAGCGCATGTGCGGACATGACGTGAACCGGTAGTAAAGGTAAGTAGAACCCACCCGTGATCCGAATTGATATTTCCAACGATCAGCTGTGCCGCACAATTTATATTTGCTAGAAAGCAGGAAATCCTGCTTTTTAGTGAATCTAAATTGTACGGCACAGCTGTTCCCCTACCCCTCACTGTTTTACTGACCTTCTTAAGCCTCCTTTTTCTACATGAAGTAAACTGCATATCTCTGTGTGTGCAGCGTGTGCTTGGCGTGCACTGTGCATTTGCACATGCAGTGTGTCTTTGGCATGCACCACGCATGCATGGAGAGCAAACGGGTGGCAATCCGCGGAGAATTTCACCACCGGTATAGGGTCTCTTGTTTGAGCAGGAGGTTGGACTAGAAGACCTCCAAGGCAGTGCTGGAATTCAAATATTTTTACTACCGGTTTGGTGGGCATGGCTTGGTGGGTGTGGCTTGGTGGGTGTTGCAGGGGAAGAATACTGCAAAATCCCCATTCCCTCCCCATTCTGGGAACAGCCAGAGGTGGTATTTGCTGGTTCTCCAAACTACTCAAAATGTCCACTACTGGTTCTCCAGAACCTGTCAGAACCTGCTGGATTTCAACCCTGCTCCAGTCCCTCCAGTTCTGTTATTTTGTTCACTGAATTCTTATAAATTGACTAAGGGACTGAAGCAGCTGGCATCTAGAAGTGGGCTTTTCTGGTAAGGCTGGTTCAATTATCACCATGGCACAAAATAGCACCCTGGGCAAGTTAAACCATCACGTAACAGCAAAGCAAAAAAGCAAAGTATGCTCCAGGGAATACAAACATTCAAATCACATCTGCTGTGTTAGCTGTCTAACAATAGGGCCAGGTCTATGATAACTCGCCAAGGCCAACTTGCCACAGCCAACTCACTGCGGCCAACTCACTATGGCCTACTTGCTATGGCCAATTCACTATGGCCAACTTTCTGTGGCCAATTCACTAGGGTCAACTTGCTGTTGCCAACTTGTTATGGCCAACTTGCTTTGGCCAATTTGTTATGGCCAACTTGCTACGGCCAACTCACTATGGCCAATTCGCTATGGCCAACTTGCTATGGCCAATTCACTATGGCCAACTTGCAGTGGCCAACTTGCTATGGCCAACTCGCTGTGGCCAACTCACTATGGCCAACTCGCTGTGGCTAACTCACTATGGCCAACTCACTGCAAGACAACTTGCCATGGCCAATTCACCGTGGGACAACTTGCCACAGGACAAGAGACTATCAAAGAAATAGTCTAATAGAATCCTTAAAGAAAGGATGCCGAAGGAGGGACAAAATAAAATGTGAATGACAAAAATTAAAATATTTAAAACATTATTTTAAATAATGAAATCGAATAGCTCTGGAGTGAGTTGACCCATGGTGAGTTTCCCATGGTAAGTTGTCCCATGGAAAGTTGACCATTACGAGTTGACCATGGTGAGTTGGCCATGGCCAGCTGTCCCATTCTAAATAGGGCCAGCTCCAATTTTGTTGAATGGTAGCCCTGATAGTTTCAGCTTTGTTTTAGGATGCTATCCGTCCTGCTGCCAGAAATTTAACTTTTGGATTTGTTGTATAAAATTGTATTATTCTGCCCTTGTACGAAATTCCAGAATCAGGCGTGAGGTCACTTCCTGCCTAGAAAGAAAGAAGATGAAGAATCGAAGGATTCTATATTTAGTCTAGGGATGTGGTGGCTCAGTGGCTAAGATGTTGAGCTTGTCGATCAAAAAGTCGGCAGTTCAGCGGTTCGAATCCCTAGTGGCGCATAACGGGGTGAGCTCCCATTCCTTGCCCCAGCTTCTGCCAACCTAGCAGTTCGAAAGCAGGTAGAAAATGCAAGTAGAAAAATAGGGACCACCTTTGGTGGGAAGGGAACAGCGTTCCATGAGCCTTTGGTGTTGAGTCATGCCGACCACATGACCACGGAGACATCTTCGGACAGCGCTGGCTCTTCGGCTTTGAAACGGAGGTGAGCACCACCCCAAGAGTCAGGAACAACTAACACATATGTGTGAGGGGAACCTTTACCTTTACCTTATACAGTATTTAGTTTACATCTGCTCCAGTGCCTGGGATTTTTTTTTCAAGATTTGAAGTCAAGAAACAAATACAATAGCAAATTATCTAAAGGTGGTCATCTTGAAATCATCTACATATGTCATGAGCATTCATAGTCAATTCTAAGGAAGGACACAGGCTCTTTTGGAATTGATGAATAATGAGCAACATGGTGGCCTAGTGGTGAAGATGCTCACCTTCCACTCGGAAGGTTGAAAGTTCAATCCTAGGTAGCGGCAGATGTTTCTCTCCTAGGGCACAAAGAAAAATTATTTGCTGCGAACTCCATGTAGGTGTCAGGAAGGGCATCCGGCCAATAAATGCCCGGCTTCATCCAGTCACCCTGTGTCTATGTTGAATTAAAGATTACAGCGTCGTAAAAAGGGAGTTTTTAAAATTTTGAATTATAAATACCTTTTGTACCAGTTGTGGCTTGATGTTTTCTCTAGGGAGAAGACAATCGGCCTTACAAGAATATTCTTCTTGTACTGGATCACAAGGGGGGAGGGGGGAAACCCAATATAACTGGCTTTTAGTCACAAGAGGCAAGTTTAAGGAGGAATCGATCTCTTTTATTTCTTGCTTGGTGCTTCGGAATATCTGACTAACCGGGGGGGATTTATGCCGTACATTCAACAAGACAACATTGAAATTCTTGCTGGCTTCTAATAGCTGACAAGCTTCCTGGAAGGGAAAAAAACAACAATGGCTAATCTGTTTAGTTTTGCTGTCTTTTTTCCTCTGGATTTGGGAGAGGGCAAAACAGAAGTGCCCCGAAACAGACAGCTGAATAATGCCCTCCAATTGGCATGTATAATTGTAGGATCACACACAATGTCACTTACGGTGTCCACCTGGTTCCAAATAAACAACATGTGGTATTAAATGGTATTAAAAGCATCCGTCTGGCTGAGAATCTTAACTGGGGCTTATTTTGGGGGTAGGCTTATATTACGAGCATCCTGTCAAATCAGGCTAGGACTTAATTTCCAGTTGGGTCTTATTTTCGGGGAAACAGAGTAATTTTTTTATCAATTTGATGGAGGCCACTTAGGAAGCAATGGGTGGAAATTCATCAAGGAGAGAAGCAACTTAGAACTAAGGAGGAATTTCCTGACAGTGAGAACAATTAATCAGTGGAACAACTTGCCTTTAGAAGCTGTGGGTGCTCCAAGAAGTTTTTAAGAAGATGTTGGCTAACCATTTCTCTGAAGTGGTGTAGGGTTTCCTGCCTAAGCAGGGGGTTGGACTAGAAGACCTCCAAGGTCCCTTCCAACTCTGTTATCCTATTCTAATGGAATAGCAAGTCTGGCTTTCCAATTCGGCTTCCTCCTGTTTTTCCACATCTTCAACTGGCACGTTTCATACCATAAAAGCCAATTATGGATTGAAGAGTATTTGTCTGCCATGTAAAACCAGTCAGCTGTCTTTGTTCTTGGTAATCACAATGTCTTTGTTCCTGATAATCACTTCGATGGGCTGTTCTTGTTCTCTCATTCACTGTGTTGATTTAATTACATGGGGGCTTTTTGGTCTTCTACAAGAAAAGAAAATCTCTTGTACCATTTTTGGCTTTGTAAGTGTTGCAAAGCAGTGATGCGTTTTTTGACTCTTTTACAATGGGAAGAGGAGGGGAAGAAGAAGGAGGAGGAGGAGGAGGAAGAGGAGGAGGAGGAGGAGGAGGAGAAGAAGAAGAAGAAGAAGGAGAAGAAGAAGAAGAAGAAGAAGAAGAAGAAGAAGAAGAAGAAGAAGAAGAAGAAGAAGAAGAAGAAGAAGAAGAAGAAGAAGAAGAAGAAGAAGAAGAAGGTAAAACAGATGATGAGACTCTAGAAAGAGTGCAGAGAAGAGCAACCAAGATGATTAGGGGACTGGAGGATAAAACATATGAGAAACAGTTGCAGGAACTGGGTATGTCTAGTTTAATGAAAAGAAGGACTACGGGAGACATGATAGCAGTCTTCCAATATCTCAGGGGCTGCCACAAAGAAGAGGGAGTCAAGCTATTCTCCAAAGCATCTGAGGGCAGGAGAAAAAGCAATGGATGGAAACTAGTCAAGGAGGGAAGCAACTTAGAACTAAGGAGGAATTTCCTGACAGTGAGAACCATTAATCAGTGGAACTGCTTGCCTTCAGAAGTTGTGAATGCTCCAACACTGGAAGTTTTTAAGAAGAGATTGGACAACCATTTGTCTGAAGTGGTGTAGGGTTTCCTGCCTAAGCAGGGGGTTGGACTAGAAGACCTCCAAGGTCCCTTCCAACTCTGTTACTCTATTCTATTCTAGGTATATTATAGAAGTTTTCTTGAGATCTGAGAAACAAATATTCTTGACTTGGCTTTCTCACTCACAGATTGCAACTCCTGGCAATTGGCTATCTAAACAGGAAGACTTTTAAAAAGGGCAGAAGTCCTGGCTGCACCCAGAGATGAGTTGGTTCCACATTAGAGGAACCTTCCACTGGATTCCAATCACCCTTGGAGACGTGCATCATTTTGAGCACCACACTTTAAAAGGAACAGGGAGAACCCTTCCAACTCTCTTATTCTATTCGAAGAAGAAGAAACAATAATTCAGTAGGACAAAAGAAGTTTCGTTTCCTACAGTTGCAGATCTTTGTATATGGGCATTGATTGAAGAGATCAACTAAAAAGCACTGTGCAATACATTTCGCCTGGGAACAATGTCAGGAACAAGAACCCCCATCTCGATCTAAAGAAATAACAGTGTTTTTTAGCGAGAGAAGTGAGAAGGAACTCCAGACCGACGTTGAGTAATGAACACTTATGGAACACTTTCTCCCAGTCTGCTATTTATTCAACTTCTGTCTCTTCCCTTTGCTTAGAAACTATCACCATGGGCATTGAAAGAAAACAAAAATATATCCTTCCAATTTCAAAGCAGGAAACCAATGCTATGTGTTAAAGAGACTTCGGACAACTGCAAGCAGATAGATTCGTCATCTTCCCACCAAAGACATTTGGAAAGCAAAACTAAAACAATGTCCTACCTGTCAATGACTACTTCAGCTTCAACTGCAATAATACACGAGCAAACAGTAGATATAAACTCAAGGTAAACCGCTCTAAACTCGATTGCAGAAAATACGGCTTCAGCAACAGAGTGGTCAGTGCCTGGAATGCACTACCTGACTCTGTGGTTTCTTCCCCAAACCCCCAAAACTTTAACCTTAGACTGTCTACTGTTGACCTCACCCCATTCCTAAGAAGTCTGTAAGGGGCATGCATAAGCGCATCAGCATGCCTACCGTCCTGTCCTACTGTCCCCCATTTATTTGTCTTCATTTCCTGTGTTCATATCCATGTTTATACTTATATCTGTTATCTAAGACATGCTTGATTAAAAAAATAAATAAATATAAATAAATAAATAAATAAATAAAAAGATGCCAGCCAAACAAAGAAAACAATAGAAGTAAGGGTATATACTGATTGTTCTGGATTGGTTTTGTCATAGATAAAATCATCTCCCTGGTTAAATCGAGGCTTTGCTCTGATTCGTTTTTCTAGATATATATTTCACACGCATAGGTTCATGCATGAACACATGGACATTTGATCAAAATTCTGGATTGATGACTAAACTAGGGTGGGGCGGGGGAGAGGGGGAAAGATCTAAAGAACCTCCAAATTCCATCTTTGGAATGCCACTGGACTCAACACCAATGTAAAGTAGAGTAAGAAGAACTCACAAGTTCCTCTTAGAATAGGATGGAATGGAATGGAATGGAATGGAACGGAATGGAACGGAACGGAACGGAATAGAACATAACAGAACGGAATGGAATAGAATAGAATAATGGAATGGAATGGAATGGAATGGAATGGAATGGAACGGAATGGAACGGAACGGAACGGAACGGAATGGAATGGAATGGAACGGAACAGAATGGAACAGAATGAAATAGAATGGAATGGAATGGAATGGAATGGAATGGAATGGAATGGAATGGAACAGAATGGAATAGAATAGAATAATGGAATGGAATGGAATGGAACTGAATGGAACAGAACAGAACAGAACAGAATAACAATAAGACTTGGAAGAGACCTTGGAGGTCTTCTAGTCCAACCCCAAGCTTAGGCAGGAAACACTACCCCACTTCAGACAAATGGTTATCCAACTTCTTCTTCAAAACTTCCAGGGTTGGAGCATTCACAACTTCTAGAGTTCAGTTCCCGTCATCTGATGTTGACAAGGTGACAGGAAGCCAAGTGGTCCAGATAAATTTGAAGAGCTGATGCCAGACCAGGAAGCGAAAATTTTCTCTCTTCTCTTGGACTCTTCCAAATCTGATATAATTGCTTGTCTGAACAAGTCCAGAAGCTTGAATTGTGAACTGATCCCTCTTTTTTTTCTGCCTCGAAGACAAAAATCATCAGGCCCCCATTTCATCAAGAAAGGATGAAGTCTGTAAAACGAGTCTGGTTCAAAGGAGATAATTGCACAGCTTTTTGACAATCCCTGACTTCTTCTAAGCCATGGGAGATATTGTTCAATGAAAGCCTGCATATTTTTTCCTATTAAGATAACAAGGATTGACTTGCCCTGCAAATGAGAAGGTTTCCCACGCATCCTAGAGTGGATTTTTGGACTTCGTTCATCTTTGGTTATTTAAGTTCTGATTTCCATAACAATAAAACTCACAGATTTATAATAGATCTTTCAGATTAAAAAAAAGGGGGGGGGGCGGGGGATAGAAAGCTTTATCTGAACAAATAACCTTCTGAAATCTCATATCTTCCAGAACAGCTATGTCTAGCTGATGAACAATAACAGTCACAGTTTTCACTTAAATTCTCAAGTAATAATTGCTCAGTGTAGAAAAACGTTAGATAATTTAACAATTGAGAGGTGGATTAACCAAGCTGCTTCAATCGCTGTATTAGAAAAGGTTTCCGATAAAATCAGAATAATAAAACATCAGAGGAAAAGCCGCACAATTCCACCAAATTTGGGCAGACGTTATGAATTCATAAATTCATAATAGATCTTGCAATGTTGCAAAAGACCTACTATTAGCAATGCTTACACTATATGGCTACTATCTAAAGCTACTATCTGGGCTTATCCTTTATTTTTTTTAATGGATTTTTTTTTCCCCATGGAACATTTATGTCATTCGGTTATTTGATAATGCCAGTTAAACACTGTTCAATAAAAACAGAATAGAATAGAATAGAATAGAATAGAATAGAATAGAATAGAATAGAATAGAATAGAATAGAATAGAATAGAATAACAGAGTTGGAAGGGACCTTGGAGGTCTTCTAGTCCAACCCCCTGCTTAGGCAGGAAACCCTACACCACTTCAGGCAAATGGCTGTCGAGTCTCTCCTTAAAAGCTTCCAGTGTTGGAGCATTCACAACTTCTGGAGGCAAGTTGTTCCACTGGTTAATTGTTCCAACTGTCAGGAAATTTCTCCTTAATTCCAGGCTGCTTCTCTCCTTGATGAGTTTCCACCCATTGTTGTTTCTTGTCCCACCTTCAGGTGCTTTGGAGAATAGTTTGACTCCCTCTTCTTTGTAGAAGCCCCTGAGATATTGGAAGACTGCTCTCATGTCACCCCTAGTCCTTGTTATCATTAAATTAGACTGTAGGAAGTTAGCACCCACCCCTCTCCTAGGAAAATGAGATATTTTTGGAGATATTAAAAGGGCAGAATATTTCCCCTAAAAGGGAGGAACTCAGCACCCCCCGCCCCACTTTGTCAATGGGCCATGAAGGCCTGGGCCAGTCTATTCTACATAACAAAGATCTACCTCCTTCAGGCAGAGCCATAAGAGGAATCCCAAAGCCAGGGGTGAAATACTCCTGGTTTGGACTGGATCACCCGCTCCGGTAGCGATGACGGCGGGTGGTTCGGAGAACTGGTAGCCCCCCCCCCACTGCCTATGCTCAGCTGAGCCGTGCGATCATCAAAGGCTTTTTTCTTTTACTTTTAAAAAAACCTCGGCCGAAAAGGTTGTAGTAAAAATGCTTTTAAAAGTTAAAAAAAAAAAAGCTTCTGATGATCGTGCAACTCAGCTGGGATCGTCAGAGCCTTTTAAAAGCATTTTTTCTACAACCTCTTCGGCCGAAAAAATGCTTTTAAAAGGTAAAAAAAAAAAAGCCTCTGACGATCCCAGCTGAGCAGCATGATCGTCAGAGGCTTTTTTTTTTACTTTTAAAAGCAATGCTTTTACGATTGTGCATCACAGCTGATCACCCCCCCCACACACACACAGACATGCTGTTCTACTTACCGCATGCCTCCCTTTGGTGTGCACTACAAGCGCGCACCTCGCATTTGGTGTGTGGTGTGCACTGTGCATGCACAGCCAGAGAACCGGTAGTAAACCGGTTCAGATTTCAAAGCCCTTTCATTACATCATCACCCAGCAAGAGTCAACCAAACGTGGGACTCAAAAGCACAACCTACATGGCCCCATGGGAGTCTGACAACCAATCAGAACACAAGCTCAAATTCAAAAGCCCAGAGAGGGTATATCAAACTCAGGCATTCTCAGCATCTCTTCCCTTTTTCTTTCTTCACCCAAGATCTTCAAGGCATGTGGTCCTGTCCACCATTAAAAACCAGCTTTTCAAACATCCATTGTGTTTTCGGTGTCTTTTTCCCCACTTGGAACTGAAGCCAGAAGGACATTTCTTCCAATAATTCCTACCCAGTTCCAGCAACTGTTCATCGCATGTTTTCTTTCTTTCTTTCTTTCTTTCTTTCTTTCTTTCTTTCTTTCTTTCTTTCTTTCTTTCTTTCTTTCTTTCTTTCTTTCTTTCTTTCTTTCTTTCTTTCTTTCTTTCTTTCTTTCTTTCTTTCTTTCTTTCTGGTTTGATTTATATGCCGCCCTTCTCTGGAGACTCAGAGCGGCTTACAAGGCATTAAGCAATAGCCTTCATACTTTTGTATATACCTGCTCAGTAGGGCTTTCGACCCCCGCCCCCATCCCCACGCAGTGTTCTTTTTTATACAAAGTCAGCTTATTGCCCCCAGAATCCGGGTCTTCATTTTACCTACCTCGGAAGGATGGAAGGCTGAGTCAACCTTGAGCCTGGTGAGATTCGAACTTGCAGTAATTGCAGACAGCTGGTGCTACTTAACAGCACTTTAGTCTGTTGGACCACCAAACCCCCATTCTCCCAATCATCTTTGTTGCTCTTCTCTGCACTCTTTCTAGAGTCTCAACATCTTGTTTACATCGTGGCGACCAAATAGAAGACAAAAATCAACGGATGGCTATTAATTAGGGTCATTTCTCAACTCATATGAGGGTCCGGCTTTCTATTCCATCTTTGGTGAGGACAGCATGTTCTCTACCTTACTCAGAAGTGGAGTTCATTAAATGAGGACATCTCACTTCATGTCCAATCCCCACTTGCAACCATAAGGGACAGACTCTATTAGAGTCATCATTTGAGGATGCAACGCATTACATTTCATTGTCATAATTCTCTTGAAACCAAGCAGAGAAATCCCAACTTTTTGGACAGGACGGCTTGTCAAAAAGAGAAGCAGAATAATAATCATCGCAATAATAAGGACCCTGAGATGTTTTCTTCATTCAACTCCCCCGTTTTCAAACATGCCAAGTGAAGGTCTTCTCTTTTTCAGTACTTGAAAGAAAATCCTTCATAACATACACACACAGCCTTTTTGGGGGGGGGGGGCAAAGAAGAGAACGCAACTGAAAATGACAAGGCTTCCAGAGAGAGAGAGAAAGAAAAATGACTCCCATTGAAATAGATTTGATTTAAAAATTACTCCTTATTTCAATGCCTTTTCTTCAGGATTGTAAAATACTCCGTCTGTTCATTTCTCTTGCATGGATTTGACGTATGTTTATCTTACAGATTAACAGAGTTGGAAGAGACCTTGTAGGTCATCTAATCCAACCCCCCACCTAAGCAGGAGACCCTACACCATTTCTGAGAGGTGGCAGTCCAGTCTCTTCTTGAAAGCTTCCAGTGAAGAAGCTCCCACAACTTCTGAAGGCAACTTCTATTCCATAGATGGATTGTTCTCACTGTCAGTAAATTTCTCCTTATTTCCAGGTTGAATCTCTGCTTGATCAATTTCCATCCTTTATTTCTTGTCTGGCCTTCGGGTGCCTTGGAAAACAGCTTGACCCCCTTCCTCCTCTCTGTGGCAGCCCCTCAAGTATTGGAAGACTGTTATCGTGTCTCCCCTGGTCCTTCTCTTCACTAGACTAGTCAGGCCCAGTTCCTGCAAATGTTCATCGTATGTTTCAGCCTCCAGTCCCCTCATCATCCTGGTTGCTCTTCTCTGCACTCTTTCTAGAGTCTCAGCATCTTTTTTTATAATGTGGTGACCAAAACTGGATGTAGTACTCTAGGTATGGTCTTACTAAGACTTTATAGAGTGGTATTAGTACCTCCCTTGATCCTTGAAAGAGCATCATTGAAAGAGCATCTAATTCAACTGAGCTTTGGGTGAAGGTGCCATTTGGGTGAAGTGGCATATCTAGCTGGCCCCGTCCTTCAAAACCCTGGAGAGATGTGGCTGTCCTGCTTTGAGCATCAACTGATGAGCCTGAGTAGCGTAGGGGAGTAATGCCTCCTACAAAGGCAGCATTTAAGATCCAGCTGCTGCAATTACTTGCGAGTTCAATCCCAGGCAGGCTCAAGGTCGACTCAGCCTTCCATCCTTTATAAGGTGGGTAAATTGAGGACCCAGTTTGTTGGGGGCAATAAGCTGACTGTATAAATATAAATATACAAAAGTATGAAGGCTAGTGCTTAACGCATTGTAAGCCGCCCTGAGTCTCCGGAGAAGGGCGGCATATAAATCAAATTTTTAAAAAAAACTGAAAAAAAAGGGGGATTTTGCACATCTCAACTGCGGAGCCTCTTCTGACATCAATTGCTCTTTCCTAACTTTTTTTCCAAGGTTCCTCACACTACTAACCTTCTGGAAAGCCATTAAATTCTGACGGTCCTTTGGGGATAGGAGTTCTTGTCCGAGTAAGCTCAATCTTAAAACTCCCTCCAGTGCAACCCAAGCAAGATGCTAATTAAGCTGAATGGCTCCTGCTACTTAATTTACACCTTTTGATGTGGTTCCAGGTCCCTTTTATCCCAACAGGTGGGTTTGTTTTATTGTAAAAAAACATCACTCAGCTTAAAAGCACCGAAATCTTCAACTAAATACCAATTCAACCCTGCTCATTGGAAGCCACCATATTCTTAACCACCCTTGAACATTCACACGTGTGTCTCCTGCAAATGTTGGCTATCTATCTTCACTGAACTCATATATAGTCCTTTGGCCAACCTGCTCCTGCAGATTTATTTTTTTTAAAATTTGATTTATATGCTGCCCTTCTCTGGAGACTTAGGGCGGCTTACAATGCGTTAAGCAATAGCCTTCATACTTTTGTATATTTTATACAAAGTCATCTTATTGCCCCCACAAACTGGGTCCTCATTTCACCTACCTTAGAAAGGATGGAAGGCTGAGTCAACCTTGAGCCTGGTGAGATTCGAACTTACACTAATTGCAGACAGCTGGTGTTAATCACAATGCTTTAGTCTGCTGAGCCACCAGGCCCGTGGATAGTTAGATGTTGGCTAACTATCTTCACTGAATTCATATATAATTCTTTGGCTAGCCTGCTCCTGCAGATGTTGGCTAACTATCTTCACTGAACTCATACAGTTCCTGCAACCGTTCAGCGTATGTTTCAGCCTCCAGTCCCCTCATCATCCCGGTTGCTCTTCTCTGCACTCTTTCTAGAGTCTCACCATCTTTTTTATAGTGTGGTGACCAAAACTGGATGCAGGATTCCAGGTGTGGTCTTACTAAGGCTTTATAGAGTGGTGTGAGTACCTCACTTGATCTTGATTGAATCCCTCTGTTAATGCAATTTAAGATTGAATTGGCTTTTTTGGCTGCCACCACACACTGTTGACTCATATTTAGCTGAGACGCCAAGATCCCTCAGCTCTTGGGATCTTGAGACGCCAAGATCCCTCTCATAGTCACTGCTATTAAGCCTCGTTTCCTCCAGTCTTCAGTGATGTTGGAACAAATTTCTTTTTTTAAAAAAAATAATCTTTATTTACATTTTCAATTAAAAACAAACAATAATCAGACAATCAAACATCATACAATACAAAAGAACAATATGTATAAGAATAAACCTATAAACCCCTATACCCCCTAACCAAAACATCCTGTACTTTTTGTTAGTATTATAATCCGGAGAAGACAGAACATTTTACATATTTTTATATATCAATCCAATCCTTTCTATTTCATTACTTTTATTTACTATGTATTATATTATCTTATATCTTATATAATGTATAATATATAAGATTAAATCTAAATACAATAAAGATAAAGAGAGAGGTATTAACAGTGAACTACAAGAATTAGATAAAATTTTAATAGGACAAGAAAAAGGCATGATTTTGAAAACATATAAATTGCTGATGGAAATAGAGATAGGTGAAGAAATAATTAAAGATACAATGATTGCCTGGGGGAAAAATTTTGGACACCCAATTTATTTAGAAAAATGGTAGGAAATATGGTGGGATAATATGAAACTAGTTGTGTCTTCAGCCTATAAGGAGAACATATATAAAACGGTATACAGGTGGCATCTCTCTCCAGATAGATTAGCGAAAATGTTTAAGGGACAAGCAGCAGAATGCTGGAAATGTAGGAAGGAAAGGGGCACATACTATCACCAATGGTGGACATGTCCGAAAGCAATGGAATTTTGGGGGAAAATAAAAAGATGGTTAAATGAAATTTTAGATACAAAAATTGATTGGCGCCCAGAGACATACCTGCTCGGATTCAAGCCAGAGAACATGGAAAGGGATACATGGTACCTTGCTCTACCTGTGATCATAGCAGTGAGACTGTCATAGGCACAATTTTGGAAAAACCAAAATAGCCCACCAGAGGAAGTTATTATTCAGAAGATTTTGGAATGTGCAGAGGCGGATAAATTAACCAACAAATTAAAAGATAAAGATCAAACGCGAACATGTCTATCATGGGGAAAAAAATTATAGATGGATTGAGAAAAAGAAAACAATTGTAAAATAGATGAGGAAATATATACTTTATTAGGGAACGAATTTCTAAATCCTAAGGGAAAACCTTGATTGGCTGGGACCAGTTCTACAGAGATAAACTATTTTCTTAACATGGATGATTTTTAAAATAGGAAATATTGGGCTACAGTTGGTCACTTCTCTGAAATGGTATAAGAACTCCTGCTTGAGCAGGGAGCTGGATTAGAAGATCTCCAAGATCTCTTCCAGCTCTATTCTGATTCTGATCCTTGCTTTTTAGTCCGGTGTCTCAACCACCACACTGAATAGAATCTCCAGAACTTGGGGCTAAGAACCTCAACCACCAAGTTAGATTATTGAGTGGGAAGCTACAAAAGTTTTCACGATGGTGATGGAAAGCTTCCTAAATTCATAAAGAGGCTCATTGCTTCTGACGGGCAGCTACATAAATTGAATAAATCAATCAGTGTATTTTTAAGAGGAGTATTTATCTACTTAGACATAATCCCACTTCTGAAGAAAAAATAATAATAATAAAACCTAGGAAAAAAAACCCAGCATAGAGCAGAGGGGGGGAAAAAAAGTGTTTTTGAATGGTGCCTGGAAAAATCGGATTGATTTTACTCACAGTCATTATATTGATTTTGGATTCCTTCTTCTTAAAGTTGTCTTCTCCCACGTAAATGAACTCAGAGGAGGGGGGAGATCATCGCCAGTTCCCAGCCGTTTAGTTTTTTCCTTTCCTTCCACACTGAGACATGCTTGAGGGCTTCTGGGTACAGTCAGAAATGGAAGGAGGTAATTGAGAGACTGCTGCTAGCCAGTGCTCTGCACTTCGTTGGGTTGCGTCCAGGGGTGGGTTTCAAAAATTTTAGCAAGGGGTTCTCTGCCTCGTTGCTGGGTGGGTGTGGCCATGGTGAGCGTGGCCTAGTCTGCCTCCTGAACCATGTCTGGGTGGGGGGAAGAGGGACATTTTTGCCCTCCCCAGGCTCTAGAGGCTTTCCTCAAGCCTCTGAAAGGGAGAAAACGGCCTCCCCAGGCTCCAGAGGCCCTCTGGAGGCCAGAAATGGGAACTTATAGCAGGCCCATTTTTCGCTCTCCTCGAGCCTCTGCGCATGCCCTGCATCCAAAACAGGCCACGTGGGGACTCCTGGGAGGGCTGGGACAGGATGTAACAGTAACAGTAACATAACAGACTTGGAAGGGACCTCAGAGGTCATCTAGTCCAACCTGTACTAGGGATTCGAACTGCCGAACTGCTGACCTTTCTGATCGACAAACTCAGTGATTTAGCCACTGATCCACCTAGTCAGGCAGCTAGTCAGGAGTGGGATTTGCAGGAGTGGGATCTCCAAACTGCAGAGAATCTTAGCTAGAGGGTCTCCCGAACTCCTGCGAACCCCCACCATGACACCCCTGGTTGCATCAGAGCCAACTAGATTCATCGCTCCTCTCATGGAGGTTCGGCTGGATCAAAATTGCTACAATACAATACAGATTAACATTAAGCTTTAGATTTACAGTTTGGCCTTGATCTCTGGAGGGCTCGGGACAGGGGGTGCTCCTCTGTTCTGGTCCTGTTAGACCTCTCAGTGGCTTTTGATACCATCGACCATGGTATCATGCTGCACTGGTTGGTAGAGATGGGGGTGGGAGGCACTGTGTTACGATGGTTCTCCTCCTATCTCTCCGACTGGTCGCAGTCTGTGTTGGCAGGGGGGCAGAGGTCGACCCCGAGGCCCCTTATATGTGGGGTGCCATAGGGATCGGTCCTCTTGCCCCTCCTGTTCAACATTTATGTGAAGCCGCTGGGTGTGATCATCCGTGGTTTCGGGGTGAAGTACCACCAGTACCTGATGACACCCAGCTGTACATCTCCACCCCAGACCACCCCAACATGCCCTTGAAGTGATGTCCCGGTGCCTGGAGGCCGTGCGGATCTGGATGGGGAGGAACAGGCTCAGGCTCAACCCATCCAAGACCGAGTAGCTGTGGTTTCCTAATCCTAATCCTAATCATAAGAAGGATATCAGGGACTTCTAGCAAAGATGTCTCTGTATATTATTTCCAGAAGCAGAGATGCCCCCATCAGAGTTATTTATTGACGATCTGCCTGTCTGTCAATCCATCCATCCATCTATCCATCTATCCATCCATCCATCCATCCATCTATCCATCTATCCATCTATCCATCTATCCATCTATCCATCTATCCATCTATCCATCTATCCATCTATCCGTCCGTCCGTCCGTCCGTCCGTCCGTCCGTCCGTCCGTCTGTCTGTCTGTCTATCATCTATATGAGCCATGGTGGTGCAATGGTTAGAATGCAGAATTGCAGGCTAATTTTGCTGACTGCTGATTGCCAGAACTTCAGCAGTTTGATCCTGACTGGCTCGAGGCTGACTCAGCCGTCCATCCTTCCGAGATTGGTAAAATGAGGACCCAGATTGTTGGGGGCAATAGGCTGACTCTGCAAACCACTTAGAGAGGGCTGGAAACAGGGGTGAAATGCTACCGATTTGCTCCAGTTCAGGCAAACCGGTAGTGATAAAAACTACCAGTTCCGGCAAACCAGTAGTTAAAAAAAGCTACCAATTCATCCGAACCGGTATTTCTGACGATCAGCTGTGCTGCGTGGTTTAGCTAAATTGCACGGCACAGCTGTTCTCCCCCTCGCTGTTCTACTTACCTAGTGAAGTCTTCTTTTTCCACGAGAAGCATGCATTTGATATGTAGTGCTCATGCGCGCTCAACGTGCTTTGGTCATGCACCGCGCATACGCAGGTAACGAACCAGTGGCAGTCTGAGGAGGGTTTCACCACTGGCTGGAAAACACTGTGAAGTGGTATATAAGTCTAAGTGCTATTGCTATCTCTTTATTTCTCTGTCATCTATCTAATCCAATCTATAATTTATCTAATCTATCTATATCGCCTCTTGACCATTGATCTTGTGGGTCAATGTTAGTCTTAGCAGGTAGACCAAATATGACACAGAGACAAATGAGCAAATTCTACTTTACTGTAAAACGACCTGAACAGAATCGTGCTAATCTGAAAGTATAATTTTCTTGCTGTCTCCTTTGCAACCTAAAAAACTAGGGAGGGTCCCAGTGGTGGGGTTCAGCCAGTTCTCTCCGGATCACACGAACCAGTAGCGGTGACTGCGGGGGGCTCCACCCACCTGCCTGGACGTAATGCGCGACTATTGCGCATGCACAGATGGCTGTGTGCATGCAGGGAGGTGGCAGATGCACTCACATTTGCAAACTGGTAGAAAAGGTCAGTGAATCCCACCTCTGGAGGGTCCCTCCTGAGCCTCTTACTCCATTCACTATGCATTAGTGGGCTATATTGTCTCTTACTTGACCATTTCCCTACACAGCATCTCTTGCCTCCCTCTCCCAAGGTCTTCCCTTCATACCATTACAGCTTCTTTCCTTTACACCCTGAGAAACTAGAGAGGGTTCCTTCTGAGGATCTTCCTCTACCCATTATGCAGCTCTGGGACCAGCAGTCTCTTATTTGACACTCCCTTGGCAGCATCGCTTGGAACAATCTCCCACAGTCTTCCCTGCCTACTGTTACAGTCGGTTTTCATTTGTATCTGCTTGGCTTTGCTGAGAAATAAAATGCTGCCTTCCTTCGCCAGACCCTGCATCTGACTCCGCAGGGTTTCTTCTTCTGCTAAGATTGTTACATTTCCCTCTTGTTCACTGAGCTGGATTTTGTTCCTTCAAATCAAACCCCAGGAGGGAAAAATATATATAAATATTGCAACAGTATGGTGTGAACAACTAGTGTTTTTTGTCGGGAATTTCTGTAGGAAGCCTTCCCTTCCCTTCACAGCTACAGTAACTGATAGATCATTTGCTTATTCAGAATCCCTTTTCTCCCTGGTTTCCTCTTTCTTTCCTTCCCTCCCTGATCATAAACCTAGAAGCAAATAAATGGCCTCCTGTAGAAGAAATGTAAGGAAGGAGAACGTCTCTGTTTTGACTCACGGTGAGATACGGCGGGCTATTACTGCAGATACTTGTTCTCCCCTAATCAGATAATGTTGCATAGTGTTGTCTCTTTTATACTCGGGATGGACACAGCACAATGCACGTCAATCCCATTATCTGAGAAAAGATACATGATTTGGCTTTGCTGGAATCCAGCCCAGTCAACGAAGGCAGGAAGCCAAAGTCTGTTAACTACTCCTCTGCCAAAATTGGATGTCCAGAAAGTTCTATTCCCTTGCCAAAGATGCTGTCAGCCTTCTTAGGAAGTGCCTAGGGAGGTATGTGGGAATGACCTTCGGATATCAGGGTGCTTCAGGCTGAGGTGGTACTAGAGAGAGTCACTTGCAAAACTAGAAGATAGTTGTTGTTGTTAGTTGTGAAGTTGTTTCTGACCCATTGCAACCTCATGGACAACGTTCCTCCAGGCCTTCCTGTCCTCTACCATCCACTGAAGCTCATGCCGACTGCTTCAGTGACTCCATCCAGCTACCTTGTTCTCTGCTGTCTCCTTCTTCTTTTGCCCTCAATCTTTCCCAGCATTAGGCTCTTCTCCAGGGAGTCCTTCCTTCTCATTAGGTGGCCAAACTATTTGAGTTACCTCTTCAGCATCTGGCCTTCTAAAGAGCAGTCAGGGTTGATCTCCTCTAGGACTGATCAGCTTGATGGCCTTACAGTCCAAGGGACTCACAGGAGTCTTCTCCAGCATCATAGTTCAAAGGCCTCAATTTTTTGGCACTCAGCCTTTTTGGAGCTTGTGGTCCAACTTTAAACTAGAAGATTAATTCATTTCAATTCAATTAATTTGGAAATGTAGGAGAAGGGGAGGAAGAACCAGGGGGCAGAGTCAAAAGAGATATCAGCTGAGAATCCCTACGTAGCCACAAGCGAACTAAGAGCAACCCATTTGAATTTTTTTTTTAAATTTTAATTTATATGCTGCCCTTCTCTGGAGACTCAGGGCGGCTTACAATGCGTTAAGCAATAGCCTTCATACTTTTTGTATATTTATACAAAGTCAGCTTATTGCCCCCACAAACTGGGTCCTCAATTTACCTACCTTAGAAAGGATGGAAGGCTGAGTCAACCTTGAGCCTGGTGAGATTCGAACACAGTAATTGCAGACAGCTGGTGTTTAACTACAATGCTTTTAGTCTGCTGAGCCACCAGATCCACCAATTCTGTGGATCTATCTCCTAGCAGGTACTAACAGTTGGGAAAATTCTTCTGGATAGATACTGTTCTAACCCGGCTCCCATATATGACACACCCTCTGACGTGAACTCAAAGATTCCTTTATTAGGAGAACCAGCAGACCCGGCAAAACGTTTCTCTCTCACCGCAGGCTAACAAGTCCGTCTGGCTGGAAGATGAATAGTTGTCTGCCACATCTATTCATCTCCGCCCCTCTACCCTTTGTTGTGGTCCGCCAGCAGCCTGCGGAGCTGGCAGTGGAGTCAGTGATGAGGCTGAGGAAACAACAGGGGCCAGTCCTGGAGGCCGGGGAAGGCCCAGATGAGGGCTCTGCATCGGAGGTGGAGATGGGGCCAGAACCATCAAGGAGTGATGTGCGGACTTCAGAGCCTCCAAAGGCTGACAGCAGAGAGGCAGAGGAACAGGAGGAGCCTCTTCCTAGTGCATGTATGAGAAGAGCTGCCAGAAGGCAAGAGCAGCTAAAACAGAGAAGACAACTCAGGAGTAGGGCCAGGAGATGATTGGCCCCTCCCATAAAGCTTAAAAGACCAGCAATGGCTCTTGGCCTCTTTGCCAGAAAACAATGTTGAGAGAATTGCTCCTTGTTTCACTGTATTCATTTTTTGTTGGGGTCTTCTGCTTCTGAACTTTTGCCAAGAGAAGCCTTTGGCAGGTTGCCTAATTAACCCAAGGTCGGTGATAAACTGAGGAATGGCGTTTTGAAGAATTTGCTTTAATTTAGTTTGGACTATGCTGAGAATGAGTTAATTCCCAGCTGTTCTAATAAAGTCTGTTTGTTTTCGAACTGTTTGTATTTAATTCTAACTACTTTGGCCTGGGTCACAACACCTTTTAACCCCAGAGGTAAGGTGGAGCTTCTCTAGCAGCAGTGACTCTTCCATCCCAAGGACCGGCCCATAGATTTCCACTGCTCTCCTCTCCTCTGCCTGATGCACATCGACGCATCAGGCCCTGGACCCAGCTGTTCCTCCTCTTCCTCATCAGCCACCTCCAGACCTGGGGGCTGTTGACTCTCCATCTGAGGGCTGACAGACAGCCCAGGTTCCACCTCTGTCTCTCTCTCTCTGCCAGCTCCATTCTCTCTTCCCCCTCAGAGCTCTCAGGTTGCCTTGATGTTGACCCTGACTCCCACACTTCCTCCTCCTCCTCTGATTCAGCTGGTGGAGGACCGGGGGCCGACAGGCTACAATACATACTGTATGATTAGCAATAAATCAATTTAATTAAACCTTCACCTGTAGACCTGATCTTTCACACCTGGTAGGTAAATAAATAAAACAAAAATTTACATGGATACCCATCTGAACACGGTGACTCAGGGAGAATAAAACTGGAAGGGCAGTTTTCAGCAAAGGGTTTGTTTTAAATATCTTTTGAGCCAATTCTCAGAAATTTGACTAGAGGGATTTAATACAATACGCAGAGAAGAAAAATTTAGTAGCTCCGCACTAAAAGACACGGGTGACTGAATAATTGTCAAACCTGTTTAAAATGGACCTTGGTGGTTGCATCAGTTACAACATAAGAGTATTCACGAAGCACAAATTCACAGATCTGGGATGAGGAAAATATTTAAATTCAGTTTAGCAGTTCCCCTACTCCTGAGCAGCATCATAACAAGAAACATCATGATCAGGAACATATTTTCTTTCTGGCAGCTGGCACATCTGTGGAACAGCTCAAGAAAAGGGCTAAAATCTACAGGATGATAGGTATTTAGAGATTCATTTCTCACATTTATTGCCTTGAGAATTGACAACAGCGTTGGCAGGCTACTCCAGTCTTCTCAACAGATGGTGATGAAAATCTCTTGGAGAGCTAGGCTTGCCATGAAATGTTGGTCCAGTAGATCATTTGCTACTTTTCAATCACCTGATGGACATCAATGTTACCTCAGAAGACCTGAGAAGTTGACTTCTGTGGGCCAAGCTTTTCTTTCCACCGCCAAGACCTGGAACTCAAGGAAAAAAGTTTCTTCTAAATTAAGTTCTGAATGATGGATGGGGTTTTCTGGCATGGATAAGATCAGAGGTGGTATTCAGATGGTTCAGACTGGTTCAGAGGAATGGGTAGCGGAAATTTTGAGTAGTTTGGAGAACCGGCAAATACCACCTCTGGCTGGCCCCACCCTCCTGTCCCCACCGTTCCCTGTCCTATCTTCCCTTGTTTTTTTAGCTCACCAGCGCTGACATGGAGGGCAGTCTTTCAGGGCTGTGCATGCATGCGCGCACAAAGTACCCTCTCATAGAACCAGTAGGAAAAGATTTTGAATCCCACCACTGGTAAGATGTCTTAATATTTTCTCTGCATTGCATCAGGCAAGGATGTGAAGGACACAATTAAATTGTTGTATCATGTCCATGAACAGGAATCTACTCAACTAGTGGTTAATGCCTGGCTGGAATTATATAAGGGTCAATGGAATTCAAGGGAGATTGGGCTTTATTTGTGGCTATGTAGGAATTCTAGACTGATTCCTCTTTTAACTCCACCTCCAGTTTCAGCCACTCCTTCTCCCACAGGTTGGCTATTAAGTCTATTCTGCCTTGTTTCTTTTCAAGTTCGTGTTTTTTTTTAAAAATCTCTATGTGTATTGTAAATAAAACGGTATCCCAATGAATAGATGGGTCTGAGGACCTGTTCATATTGGTGTCAAGCCTGCAGATTCCACTGTTAGGAAATCATGGTGTTGGTTTGCAGATTTTTAAAAATGTTAGAATAGAATTAGAATAGAATTAGAATGGAATTAGAATGGAATGGAATGGAATGGAATGGAATGGAATGGAATGGAATGGAATGGAATGGAATGGGATAGAATAGAATAGAATAGAATAGAATAGAATAGAATAGAATAGAATAGAATAGAATAGAATAGAATAGAATAGAATAGAATAGAATAGAATAGAATTCTTTATTGGCCAAGTGTGATTGGACACACAAGGAATTTGTCTTGGTGCATAGGCTCTCAGTGTACATAAAAGAAAAAATACATTCATCAAGAATCATAAGGTACAACACTTAATGATAGTCATAGGGTACAAATAAGCAATCAAATTATACTAGAAAACAATCAATATAAATCATAACAATACAAGCAACAAAGTTACAGTCATACAGTCATAAGTGGAAGGAGATGGGTGGTGGGAACGATGAGAAGATTAATAGTAATGCAGACTTAGTGAATAGTTCAACTGTTGAGGGAATTATTTGTTTAGCAGAGTGATGGCGTTCGGGGGAAAACTGTCCTTGTGTCTAGTTGTTCTGGCGTGCAGTGCTCTATAGCCTCGTTTTGAGGGCAGGAGTTGAAACAGTTGATGTCCAGGATGCGAGGGGTCTGTAGATATTTTCACAGCCCTCTTTTTGACTCGGGCAGTATACAGGTCCTCCATGGAAGGCAGGTTGGTAGCCATGGTTTTTCCTGCAGTTCTAATGATCCTCTGAAGTCCGTGTCTGTCTTGTTGGGTTGCAGAGCCAAACCAAGCAATTATAGAGGTGCAGATGACAGACTCAATAATTCCTCTGTAGAACCCTGTAGAATTTAAATATTTTTAAAATTGTTTTATTAATGTTGATGGGTTTTTTTAGGGGTGCATTTTGGGAACAGCAATTTTACAAGCTGCCCAGAATCATGGAAGTGAGATGAGGGGTTCCATGAATTATATCAATAAAAATTTATTTAATAGGGATTTTCTTCCATGAGTTTCTTCCAGACTTCAGGATGGGAAATTTCCTTATTTCCCAGTCTATTTAGCCATAATTCTCATCACTTATTTAGCTGGAGAAATAACAAACAAATATCTTGCTTCAGGAATTGTAAGAAAATTGGATGTGTCAAAAGGCAAATATCATCAGAAATCAATGGGATTTCCTTACGTATTAATTTGAGCCTCTAGGGGAAATATTAATTTAGAGGTGATAGTAGAAAATCCATGGGAAATGAGGTTGTGTGTTTCCAACCACTGAGAAGTTAAATCTCACTGGATTCTAGTGAGAATAAGCCTTCAGTCTTAATCTTTTAATTTTTAATCTGTATCGACAATCTCTTGTTATATCAAAGCTACATCAGCTCAAGCCGTGGTGAATTGTTCCGTGAGATTAAAAGAAATTCACTTTTTAGGACAAACACCGTCCACAGTATGTACAACAATAATATTGCTCGTGTCTTAAATGTATTAAAATGACACTACACGCCTGTATTAGAAAACAATTCGTCCAGAAAAGTAAAAGTAAAAAAAAAAATCAATAAGGATATAGCAGACTTTAAATTCCAAGTTTTTAGTCACTTTGTGGAGCAGGGCCAAATCACCCAAGAAAATTGAACCATAGATATTAATATTGTACTGCTAATTAAAGCATACAAAACATTTGCTAGACCAATTCTCAAATACAGCTTGTCTGTCTGGAACCCACACTGCTTATCGGACATTAATACAATTAAGCGAGTCTAAAGATATTTCACGAGAAGAGTCCTCCACTCCTCCGCTCGCCACCAGACTTAAAATTTTGGGCTTGGACAACTTAGAACTACGCCGCCTTCGGTCTGACCTAAGCGTAATACACAAAATTATCTGCTACAACAGCCTACCTGTTAATGACGACTACAGCTTCAATCACAACAATACACAAGCAAACAATAGATACAAACTCAAGATAAACCGCTCCAAACTCGATTGTAGAAAATATGACTTCAGTAACAGAGTGGTCGATGCCTGGAATGCTCTACCTGACTCTGGTCTCTTCCCCAAACCCCCAAAACTTTAACCTTAGACTGTCTACTGTTGACCTCACCCCATTCCTAAGAGGTCTGTAAGGGGTGTGCATAAACGCACCAGCGTGCCTACCGTCCCTGTCCTACTGTCCCCCATTTATTTGTATTCATTTCCTGTGTTCATATCCATGTTTATACTTATATCTGTTATCTTATAAATGCTCGACAAATAAATAAATGAAAATGAAATGGATATGCATCTCATGTTCTGAAAACCATCAACCCACTGAATTAATTCAGGAGGGATCTTGGAGGTCTTCTATTTATTGATTTTATTAAATTTTATTTTATTAAATTTATATACCGCTCTACTCCCGAAGGATTTAGGGCAGTGAACAACGTAGTCCAAATTCCTGCTCAAGCAGGAGACCCTATATCATTTTGGACAAATGGTTGTTTAATTTCTTTAAAATCTCCAGTGCTGGACCACACACAACTTCTGAAGGTCTTTTAGTCCAACCTCTGCTCAAATAGGAAACCCTAGACCAGTGATGGCTAAGCTTTTTGCCATCACGTGCCAAAAGCGGGGGGGAGGAGCACAGTGGGGTCACATGCACATGTGCCCACATCCATAATTCTATGTGCCCTGCTCCCCACATGCTCCCCCCACTTTTGGCATGTGATGGCACGGTGTGCTTGGTAAGCCTGTTTTTCGCTCTCCCCAGGCTCCAGAAGCCTTTCTAGGAGCCTGCGGAGGGTGAAAACGGCCTTCCCCAGCCCCCCAGAGCCCCTCCGGAGGCCAGAAACAGTGTGTTTCCTAACTTCTGGTGGGCCCAGAAGGCCCAAAAATCAGCTGGCTGGTGCACACATGCATGCCGAAGCTGAGCTCGCGTACCCACCAATATGTCTCCCCCTGCCACCTGTGGCACCCGTGCTATAGGTTCACCATCATGGCCCTAGACCATTTCAGACAAAGGGTTATCCAACCTCTTCTTAAAAACTTCCAGTGTTGGACCACACACAACTTCTGAAGATCTTTTAGTCCAATCTCTGCTCAAGTAGGAAACCCTAGACCAGTGATGGCTAACCTTTTTGCCATTGCATGCCAAAAATGGGGGGAGGGGGGAGCACGGTGGGATCACACGCACATGTGCCCACATCCATAATTCTATGTGCCCTGCTCTCCCCATGCTCCCCCCACTTTTGGCATGTGATGGCACGGTGTGCTCGGTAAGCCTGTTTTTCGTACTCCCCAGGCTCCAGAAGCCTTTCTAGGAGCCTGCGGAGGGTGAAAACGGCCTTCCCCAGCCCCCCAGAGCCCCTCCGGAGGCCAGAAACAGTGTGTTTCCTAACTTCTGGTGGGCCCAGAAGGCCCAAAAATCAGCTGGCCGGTGCACACATGCATGCCGAAGCTGAGCTCGCGTACCCACCAATATGTCTCCCCCTGCCACCTGTGGCACCCGTGCTATAGGTTCGCCATCATGGCCCTAGACCATTTCAGACAAAGGGTTATCCAACCTCTTCTTAAAAACTTCCAGTGTTGGAGCATTCACAACTTCTGGAGGGAATTTGTTCCACTGATTGATTGTTCTCAGTGTCAGGAAATTCCTCCTTAGTTCTAGATTGTTTCTCTTCTTGATTAGTTTCCACCCGTTCCTTCTTGTCCTGCCCTCAGGTGCTTTGGAGAATGGCTTGACTCCCTCTTCTTTGGGGCAACCCCTGAGATATTGGAAGACTGCTATCATGTCTCCCCTAGTCCTTCTCTTCATTAAACTAGACATATCCAGTTCCTACAACCGTTCTTCCTATGTTTTAGCCTCCAGTCCCCTAATCATCGTCGTCGCTCTTCTCTGCACAATATCATCTATATCGGTTCTCCCAAATCTGTGAGAAAAAGAAGATTGATTGATTATCTCGAATCACCCAAAAAAATCAGTGTTAGGAGTAAGTTCACTTCACATGAAAATGCGAAGTCAAACAGAGTTTTTTCTTGTATAAGGCTTTAGTTAATATACCAGCAAACGTATTGAACTGCCAGTTGATGGAAACAAAAATAAAATTTAAATATTATTATATTAAATACATTAAATAAGATTAAAATTTAATTTGTAATCCCAAATTAAAATGTCTCTTATTCCAATGACAACATTGCATCATTGATATATCTACCCCCATCTCCCCCACTCCCACCCTCCCACCCCCCCCCCAGCCTGCTAACTCTCATCTCCTGGATTTTATAAATCTTTCTAGCAAATCTAGAATTCCCAAACCTAAAATGCAACCATTTCAAAATGTGATTTAGGAGATTTCCCATCTGTTCCTTATTTCAGTTTCAAAAATATTTGAGGGAAGAATGTCTCAGTTTTATCCTTTGGCCTATTTTTTTTTTAATAGTCATTATCGCCTTTTAAATGTCTTACAGATTTGCACTCTTATTATTCACAATGGCCACTTGAAAGTTACAGCAATATTAAATTTTAACACCTGCCTCCTCGACCTGAGTCAAAGATAAATTAAGCTTTAAAAGAAAAAGGATGGGGGATGCATACTTAACATTAAGGCATATTCTACCTGTTAAGTCCTTTTTTTTTTTAAAAGGAAGCTGATAAGGTCACCATGAAATATTTACAACATCTAAGAAATGAATGGAATTCAGCAGACAAAGCTATTGAGTTTTTTTTAACCCACTTGAATGTCTTGTTCCCTGCAAATGTTATGATTAAAAAAAAGAAAAAACAGTATTAAGAGTTGCTAAATGTGTTTATATTTGTTGGGATGAAATTTGAAAGTCTATTCTTTAAATATTTGGGTTTTTTTCTTTATGATATTACCTCCCTCCCTCCCTCCCTTCCTCTTTTAATTTCTTCTTTCTTCTCACTACGCTTCGCTTTCTTTTTCTTTCTTTCTTTCTTTCTTTTTCTCTCCCTCCTTTCTTCTTTCTTTCTCTCTGTCTCTGTCTCTCTCTTTCTCTCTCTTTTCTCGCTCTCTTACTCTCTCTCTCTCTGTCCCTCTTTCTTTTTTCTTTCTCTCTCTCTCCATTCTTTTTTCTTTCTCTTTCTGTATCTGTCTCTGTCTCTCTTTTTTCTCTCCGTCTCTTCCTTAATTTCTCTTTCTTTCTCTCTCTGTCCCTCTTTCTTTCTTTATTCTTTTTCCTTCTTCCTTCCTTCCTTCCTTCCTTCCTTCCTTCCTTCCTTCCTTCCTTCCTTCCTTCCTTCCTTCCTTCCTTCCTTCCTTCTTTCTTTCTTTCTTTCTTTCTTTCTTTCTTTCTCTCTCTCTCTCTCTCTCCTTTTCTTTTTCTCCTTTTCTCCTTTTTATTCTTTCTGTCCATTTTCTTGTTTATTCTCTTGTCTTTCCCTAAGTTTAGTTTGCATTAGCTTTGACTTACGTAATTAAAATTCAGAGAGAGAGAGGGGAGGGAGACAGCATAGCAGAACAGCTAGGAAAGAAGCAAAACCAAGTGGCGGGTGACAGGCTAACACACTCTGTAGGGAGTAAAATCCAAAGTCCAATTTACGGATGAAAAACCTCAATTCTGTTACTGAGATAAAACGGCATTGCCAGTTAAGTGGAGATTCCAGATTGTCAGCTGCTGTCGATATGCCTTTCCACGATTGGGCTTATTGCATTAACCCTGACGCTGTGGATTATATGTTGTGGATTGTGTCTTGATTATTGTATACAGTCCAGAGTCCCAGCTGTTGAGATGGGCAGCCATATAAATCAGATTTATTCCTTAATTTATTCTCAACTAGGTACACTAGCTTTTTTAAAAAAACTATTTTATTTTATTTTAGTACAAGTAATCCATCTTCCATTAAACAGTGTATCATCTGGGTACCAATGTTTGTGCTATAACAGTTAAAATGTACAATCATATTCATTATTTCATCTATTCTTAGCTTAATACCAATACATTAAATATCTTTACATCCTCTTCTTAATTTGCTTAACTCTCTTAATTCTCTTCTATATTTTACTCATCTACTTTTATTTCTAATTTTTATATTTGCCCTCTAACCATCGATAAAATGTTTCCCATATCACATAATAACATTTGTTCTTTCTTTTTAATTGCCAATGTTAATCTATTCATTTCTGCACATTCTAATATTTTCCTTACCATATTCTCCTTTGATTGGACGATCTGGAAGATAAGTTCTGGTCCAGCTAGGGGGTTACTTATTGGAGAAAGCAGGGATGAATTTTGTATCTTCAAATAAAGCTCAGCAGTTTGATAAGGAGGGTCAGTAATACGTTTTAAAAATAAATAAATAAATAAATAAATAAATAAATAAATAAAATAAAATAAAATAAAACTCACATTGCCCTCAGTGGGTGGCATTTCATCTCGGATCCTCTTCAAATTCCATGATGAATTCAGAAATACCACAATGGGGGAGATTGTAAATGGAGATAGAGGACAATACCTGATTTTTGTGTTTGCGTGTGCATTTGGTTGTTTCCTCCACTTGGGAAAATGGAAACCTGCTCAGAAGTTCTGTCAAAACTGATGCAAAATGTAGTATAATAAGAGTTGGAAGGGACCTAGAGGTCTTCTAGATTTAGATTTTAGATTTTATTGAATTTATATACCGCCCTACTCCTGAAGGACTCAGGGCGGTGTACAGCCATAAAATAAAACATATAAATACAAAATTTAAAATAGACTAAAACGAAATTAAATAATTTGGCTGAAAAATTTAAAATCCCAATAATTTAAAACAAATTAAAATTCCCATTTAAAAGGGGGAAAAGACTTAAGTCAGGCCGGCTTGATGGAATAAGTGAGTCTTAAGCGCGTGACAGAAGGTGCGCAGGTCCGGGATCCTCCATATCTCCAGGGGGAGCTCGTTCCAGATGGTAGGTGCTCCCACAGAGAAGGCTCTCCCCCTGGGGGCCGCCAGGCGACATTGTTTGGCCGATGGCACCCGGAGGAGCCCCTCTCTATGGGAGCGTACTGCCTGTTGGGAGGCTATTGGTGGTAGTAGGCGGTCCCGTAAATAACCAGGTCCTAAGCCATGGAGTGCTTTAAAGGTGATAACCAAAACCTTGAAGCACATTCAGAAGACCACCGGGAGCCAGTGCAGCTCGCGCAGGAGAGGTGTTACATGGGAGTGCCACGTTGCTCCCATAACCACCCGCGTGGCCGCACTCTGCGCCAGTTGGAGCCTCCGGATGCTCCTCAAGGGGAACCCCATGCAGAGAGCGTTACAATAGTCCAGACGGGAGATGATGAGGGCGTGAGTGACTGGGTGTAAAGAGTCCATCCCCAAACCATTTCAGACAGATAGTTGTCCAGTTTCGGTGAAACCCTCCAGTGATGGAGCACCCACAACTTCTGAAGGCTAGCTATCCCATTGATTGATTGTTCTCACCTTTAGGAAATTTCTCCTTAGTTGTAGGTTGCTTCTCTCCTTGGTTAGTTTCCAAGCATTGTTTCTAGTCTTTTGGTGCTTTGGTAAATAGTTTGAACCAGTGGTGAAATCTGAACTGGTTTGCTACTATTCACTGGCGGTGCATGCATGCTGCGTGCCAAGCACCTGCTGCGCAAGCGTGTGTGCACCAAACGTGTGCTGTGCATTTAAAAAGCTGCCCGTTCGGCCGAGCCAATAGTTAGTTACCGGTTCGGTTGAACCTGTAGTTAAAAAATGTGATGATCCGATGATCAGCTGTGCCGCGCGGTTTAGCTTTGCTAGAAAGCAGGATTTCCTGCTTTCTAGCAAAGCTAAACCACGCGGCACAGCTGATCCCCCCTCGCTGTTCTACTTACCTTCCCAAGCCTCCTTTTAGCACGTGCTATGCACGTGTGCATGCACAGTACATGCCAAAAGGAGGGTTGGGAAGGTAAGTAGAACAGCGAGGGGGGATCAGCTGTGCCATGCAGTTTTGATTCCTGGTTTTCCTACTTTCGAGCAAAGCTAAACCGTGCTGCACAGCTGATCATCGGAAATAGCAGTTTGGAGGAACTGGTAGTTTTTATCACTACCGATTCACCCGAACTGGAGCGAACCAGTAGCATTTCACCCCTGGTTTGAACCCTTATCTTTGTAAAATTTCACCTCTACTTTTTCTCTTCATTAGACTAGGCATGCCCAGTTCCTGCAACTGTTCTTCATATGTTTTAGCCTCCAGTCCCCTCATCGTCTTCGTTGCTCTTCCCTGCAATCTTTCTAGAGTCCCCACATCTTTTTTATATTGTTCACTTCAATCTCACTTCAGGCTTTGCTATAGATTTCTGCAGTCGGCAGCTGTGTTCCTGCAAAGCTTGAGAACTCTTGTGATAGCTAGAATGATATTTAATTATCGCAATGCCTGTATTTATTTCTTGTCCAATGCTAATGCTAGCTCTATTAACGACAATAGTTATCCCAATTCATTTATCATTTCGTGACAGAATAATCCTGCAAAGTTATGACTAAATGATAATACTCTAAAAAGATATACAGTATATGTCTGTACACCCACCCACACAAAATTGCCCTCGGTATGTAGTTAAGTAAGCTATCTTCCATAAATAAAATTAAATGAATTGTATCATAGTCATGGGAGAAAATCATTTATTTTCTCATTTGATGCCAATTTGCCCAATTCTTCCTTTCTGAAATTATCTATGTGCTGGAAATGGATAACCGTATTCATCAATATTGTAAACATTATCAGAAAACACAAACCCTAAAATGAATCATCTTCCTGATTATTGGACATAATAAATATATTACACGGATAAAAATGCATTTTACTAGGGAAAAACCACTTTGGGAAAAACGATCCATCTACTACAACTCTTATCTATTAAAGTTCCTATGAATGCAAATTTGTGGTTTGGAAAGAGAAAATTGCGGAGTGCTTGATTTAAACTGAATGAGAAATGGGGAATTAAGGAACCCAACTTTGGAAAAGTGAAAGGACAGATGATGCTTTGATTGAGGATGGATCTTGTTTCCAACTGCGATATGATTGGAAAAGCAGGAAAGAAAGTAAATAAACCCATCAGTTCAAAGAAATGTGTCAGGCATGAAAGACCAGTCCACACGTGAGGCTTCAATCAATCTGTTTTATTGTTAAAAGCCCATGTGCAGAAATATTCTCAACTAGAGAAAAGCTGCGGTGGAGCAGTGGTTAGAATGCAGTACTGCAGGCTACTTCTGCTGATTACGGGCTGCCAGCTGTTTGGCAGATCGAATCTCACCAGGCTCAAGGTTGGCTCAGCCTTCCATCATTGCGAGGTTGGTAAAATGAGGACCCAGAATGTTGGGGGCAAGAGGCTGACTCTGTAAACCACTTAGAGAGGGCTCTATACTGTGAAGTGGTATATAAATCTGAGTGCTATCACTAGGGGCCTGGTGGCTCAGCAGACTAAAGCATTGTGATTAACACCAGCTGTCTGCAATTACTGTAAGTTCGAATCTCACCAGGCTCAAGGTTGACTCAGCCTTCCATTATTTCTAAGGTAGGTCAATTGAGGACCCAGTTTGTGGGGGCCATAAGCTGACTTTGTATAAATATACAAAAGTATGAAGGCTATTGCTTAACGCATTGAAAGCCGCCCTGAGTCTCCGAAGAAGGGCAGCATATAAATAAAATTAAAAAAAATAATTCTTCCTTTCTCCTTCCTTCCTCCCTCCCTTCCTTCCTCCCTTCCTTCCATGTGGTTAGAATGCAGTATTGGGGGCAATAGGCTGACTCTGCAAACTGCTTAGAGAGGGCCCTAGAGCACTGTGAAGTGGTATATAAATCTGAGTGCTATTGCTATTGTCCCTTCCTTCCTTCCTTCCTTCCTTCCTTCCTTCCTTCCTTCCTTCCTTCCTTCCTTCCTTCCTTCCTTCCTTCCTTCCTTCCTTCCTTCCTTGTGGTTAGAATGCAGTATTGCAGGCTAATTCAGCCGACTGCCAGGAGTTCGAGTCTGACAGGCTCAAGGTTGACTCAGCCTTCCATCCTTCCGAGGTGGGTAAAATGAGGACCCAGATTGTTGGGGCAAATAGGCTGATTCTGTAAACCACTTACAGAGGGCTGGAAAGCACTGTGAAATGGTATCTAAGTCTAAGTGCTCTTGCTATTGCTAACTGTCAGCACCTGCTAAGAGTTAAATATAGGTCAGCGGCATTGAAGGTGACTTAGTTTGTGACTACGTAGGGATTCTAGGCTGATCCTCCTTTTTTCCTCTGCCCCAGGTTCTACCAATGTCTTCTATACAATGTCTTCTTTCATGTCAGGTGAACATCAGCGGTATGGACCACCCCGTCATGCTGAGAATAAACCCCACATAATTTGCGCTAACCACGCGGCTGCAGAGTCGACATCTATTTCCAAGGAATCCAAATGACGAGAGTCTTAATATTTAAAATTAGCACAGCTGTGTTCTTTGCTCTACTTTATATTGTACCCACGATATGATGCCAAGGACCAATAAACTTATAATGGGCCATTAAGGGACTGCCTAAAGAACATGCCACAGCTGTTCCTTGGCCGATCTTGCGTTAGATCCCTGCCAGTCTGTTCAATAAGCTGCAGAGAAACGCCAGATGTTTTCATTCCTGCCCGTTGGAGTCTGACCTTCAAATTTTCCCTGCTTTGTTCCAAAGCTCCTTTCTTCTATTTTTTTCCCCCTCCCTGCAGAAACCGAGAACATCTTACAATTAATGGTCAAAAGGAAAGTAGGACCATTAATGACCCACGGTCTATCTGTCTCTGTAGGTCACCATTCCTCTTTTTCTTTTGGTAATGTCTGTCGACAACTCCCTGAAGATATCGATATAGACTATCAGACAGCTGGGTAGGAACTGAGATGGCATTGTGCAGGTTTTGAACATAAGTAAGCGATAGGTAAAAACTGCTTGTTAGGTTCCAATAAAACCAGGAGAGATTTTAAAAGATGGGAAACAATAATAATAAGAAGGAGAAGGAGAAGGAGAAGGAGAAGGAGAAGGAGAAGGAGAAGGAGAAGGAGAAGGAGAAGGAGAAGGAGAAGGAGAAGAAGAAGCAGCAGCAGCTCTTGGTGAAAGGGGAGTGAGGTTCTTTTCTTTTTTCTTTCCCCAAGTCACAAAAAACTTCACTAAACCTCCTAGATTTAGATGCTGTTTGCACACTGGAAGAAGGGCTGGTACCTCTCCAGAGGAAGACAATTAGGATGATGAAAGGACCAGAAATCAAGATCTAAGAATGTTTAGCTTGCAGAAGAGAAGGTAAGTGTCTTCATATATCTAAAGGACTGTCCCATTGCTGACAGTTCCGACTTATTCTCGCTTCCTCTAGAGCAGGGGTGTCAAACTCAAGGCCCGGGGATCCGGCCTGTGGGGTGCTTAGATTTGGGTTTCCACCATGGAAACAGCAAAGGACCAGCCCACGGTGCCTTTGCCAGTGAAAACGGAGCTCGTGAGGGGTGCTGGCACAGTAGTGGGTTTCAATTTAGTTTGCTATCAGTTTGCTCATGTGTGTGTGGTCGCTCGCTCGTGCAATGCTTCTGCGCATGAACAGAAGCGTCCAGGTGGGTGGACAGAGCCTCCCGTTACTGCCGCTACCAGTTTGACTGAACCAGTGTGAACTGGTAGCAACCCACCACTGTGCAGGCAGCCCTCCGAGTTCTGTTTTCCTTGACAGAGGGTTGCAGGAGGCCATCGCTGGTGAAAACGGAGCTTGGGAACCCGTTTTCGCTGGCAGAGCGCTCAGGCCACCACAGGTGCCCCCAACACAAGTGACGTTGAGCTGGCCATGCCCATCCTGGCCATGCCAACCCCAGCGCCCCGAGATCAAACACAACACTGATGCAGTCCTCAATGAAATTGAGTTTGACACCCCTGTTCTAGAGAGTAAGATGTCAGGCTCCAAAAACCAAGAAAAGGCTCTCTAAGCAGTTCCCTTTATTGTCCTAACCTATAGACAGAATCTTGCCAACCTCAAGCAGTCTACTTGCAGCATTAAACATATACTCTGGGAACTATTACCGTGTTTTCCCGAAAATAAGACCTTGTCTTATATTTTTTTGAACCCCGGGATAAGCGCTTGGCCTTATTTTCGGGGAGATCTTATTATTTTGGGGCACATGGAGGAAACCAGAGGAAATAGTGGGGACCAGCTGTGCATGTATTTAAATATTTTTGGGGAGGGCTTATTTTCAGGGGAGATTTATTTTAGGGCATGCGTTCAAAAGCCCGATTGGGCTTATTATCAGGGGATGTCTTATTTTCAGGGAAACAGGGTAGGGAGGAGCTGTCTTCATCCTCTTTCTCCAACACAAACTATCTAAACTGTGCTGTGTCTTGCTCCTCTGAAACGAAGCCCTTTCCTCCTGAGAAGCTGGACAATATTCCCTAACAGAAGACTAGAACGAGTGGAATGAAACTTCAAGGTTTTCATGAACCTTGAACTTCAAGGTTCAAGACTTGACCTCAGGGAAGAAGTTCTTGACAGTAAAAGTTGTCAATCACTGGACTAGGTCCTGGCATGGGTTTCATCCCCTTATCTGGAATATTCAAAAAGAGTTTGGATAATCATCTATTGGGGATGGTATAATCCTGCATGTAGGGCTTGTCAAAATTTTTCAACTTTAGATTTCCAAACATCAGGTTGTTTTTTTTAGTTACAAAGTCATGTCTGACTCATCACAACCCCATGGCAACGTTCCTCCAGGCCTTCCTGTCCTCTACCATCCTCTGGATTCCATTGAAGCTCACGCTGACTGCTTCAGTGACTCCATCCAGCAACTTCATTCTCTGCTGTCCCCTTCTTCTTTTGACCTCCATCATTCCCAGCATTAGGCTCTTCTCCAGGGAGTCCTTTCTTCTCATTAGGTGGCCAAAGTATTTGAGTTTCTTCTTCAGGATCTGGCCTTCTAAAGAGCAGTCAGGATTGATCTCCTCTAGGACTGACCGGTTGGATCGTCTTGCAGTCCAAGGGACTCACAGGAGTCTTCTCCAGCACTAGAGTTCAAAGGCTTCCATTCTTTGGAGCTCAGCCTTCCTCGTGGTCCAACTTTGAACTAGAAGATTAATGCATTTCAATTCAATTAATTTGGAAATGTAGAAGGGGGGGCAGAAATGGGAGGGGGCAGAGTCAAAAGAGATATCAGCCTAGAATCCCTATGTAGAGCCATAAGCAAACTAAGACCAACCCCCTTGAATTCTGTGGATCTATCTCCTAGCAGGTACTAATAGTTGAGAAAATTCTTGCAGGCACCTTCTCCAGCACCATAGTTCAAAGGCCTCCATTCTTTGGTGCTCAGCCTTCCTTCCTTATGGTCCGACTTTCCCAGCCATACATTGAAACTGGAAAAACCATAGCCTTGACTACCCACTTTGGTTGGCAGGGTGATATCTCTGCTTTTTTATTATGCTATCTGGATTTGCCATAGCTTTCCTCCCCAGGAGCAAGCACCTTTTAATTTCTTGGCTGTAGTCCAAGAAATCTGAGTTTCTGGTAGTACTTTCACAACCATACAATTGCAATTCCAAGCATAAGGAGTGTTCAAAGATTCTTTGACATGCCTTGGGAATTGTGAAGATATTTTGGTTACCTTATGGGCTTGGTAAGCAAATACATAAATATCATAACATTTTAACATTTTGTTTGTTTCATTTCCTGCAGGGTTCAAGGAAATAGACGTAAGAGTGTTGACGTCTCTTCCAATTCTATGATTCGATAGTTTTTTATAAAAATTGAATTTTTTTTATTTATTTTTTTAATTTGATTTATATGCCGCCCTTCTCCAGAGACTCAGGGTGGCTTACAGTGTGTTAAGCAATAGCCTTCATACTTTTGTATATTTATATTTATACAAAGTCAGCTTATTGCCCCCAACAAACTGGGTCCTCAATTTACCCACCTTATAAAGGATGGAAGGCTGAGTCGACCTTGAGCCTGCCTGGGATTGAACTCGCAAGTAATTGCAGCAGCTGGATCTTAAATGCTGCCTTTGTAGGAGGCATTACTCCCCTACACTACTCAGGCTCAGGAATGATCTCAGTTTAGCCAGGTCAACCATTCATCTAGTCCAGTGATGGCAAACCTTTTCGGCAGTGTGCCAAAAAGGGAGTGCGCATATGCACACTCATTTGGGTCGCAACCTGGAAGAGAAGCTGCCCAGGGCACATGTGCCCCCACCACCACCAAAATGAGCTTCCGGTTTGCGGCTAGCTAGTCCTTCAGATTTCTGGGGCGCATGCACGCATGATGATCAGCTGGCCAGTGCGTATGCTCATGCAGGAAAATGGAAGACCAGCTCTTCCAGTTTCCAGCCAGCTGATCATCATGTACGCATGTGTGCCAGAAACCCAAAAGAGGAATGGGGAATGCCACGCATGCTAAGGGACATGGCTCCGTGTGCAACTTTTCGCCATCCCAGATCTAGTCAAATTCTTGACCACCTTTTTAACTAGAAATCATCTTTCTGAGAATAGAATTCCTCTTTTTCTCCAGGAAGGATGGGAGACGATTGGTATGGAATTCTAATGGAAATATATTACTCTATGAACTCTTTGCTAGAGAGACCGCTTCGTCCTCATTGTCTAAGAAGGCAGCAGTAGGCATAGTTCAATCGCACTAATATTTCAGCATTTGTAAGACATGTTGTGTGGGGATGCAGTGGCTCGGTGGTTAAGATGCTGAGCTTGTCGATCGAAAGGTCGGCAGTTCAGCGGTTCGAATCCCTAGTGCTGCATAATGGGGCGAGCTCCCGTGACTTGTCCCAGCTTCTGCCAACCTAGCAGTTTGAAAGCACGTAAAAAATGCAAGTAGAAAAATAGGGACCACCTTTGGTGGGAAGGTCACAGCATTCCATGTGCCTTTGGCGTTGAGTCATGCTCGCCACATAACCACGGAGATGTCTTCAGACAGCGCTGGTTCTTCGGCTTTGAAATGGAGATGAGCACCGCCCCCTAGAGTTGGGAAGGACTAGCACAATATGTGCAAGGGGAACCTTTACCTTTAAAATATGTTGTGTGCATTACCCTTTGGTGGGATTTTTTTTTTTAATGGAGAACTTCCTTTGTCACCTCCCCTAACAATTGCATAGTGGCTCTATCTTCTGTATATTTGGGGACTTGGTTCCTGGTTTGTAAATGAGATCCCAGTTTCTGAGCATCCAAGCTCTTCTTCACTTCACCGATGGGATCTATTCAATTATTATAACTACTCAAGCTGGTAATTCTAATGAATTCCATTTGGTTGGGTATACTGATTGCCTAGAGCTATTCGACAGCCCTCTACAGATGTTCTGTGAATTACTTAGCAAATCGACTTCCTTGGTTATTCCCCCTGATCAAAAGTTCATTTGATTGCAACTCGGGGAGGGAAAAAGTATATTGAATAGTCACAGAAGTTGTTCCTTAAAAAACCACACAATGTCTCTAACCAAATTCTCAGCTCTGTTCCAGATTTCTTTAGAGATTTCGGAGCTGATCTAACAGAAGCAGAGATGCTGCTCTGAATATCAATTTTATCTATCAATTTTTTCTATCAATTCTATCATAATTGATAGAAGAACTATCAATTCTGTTGACCTTCAGATGGTGGCCAGTCCGTGACCTACATTTGACATCGCTTGCAATGCTTTCATGTCTTTTCACAAGCTCTGGGCTCTTTAAAATAGCCTTTAACAGTAAATTAAAGGAAAATCCAAAATGCCCAAGTGAAGTCTAGCTCCCAGGAAGGGCGCAGAATAAAAGGAATCTGTTCCACCCCTGTTGAGAGTGAAGAGGTTTTATTCATAAGTCCCTTAAATATTCTTGGCCATCCTTGCTTTTAAAATCCGTCAAGGGTAATTTGGCTTACAGTCACCGTTAAAGTGACAAGAAGGCATAAAATCCACCTGCCTAATATTGGAGGTTGTCACTTTTAAATGGTCTTTCATTTGTTTTATTCTAATAATTTGCTTCCAACTGTTTGGCACCTGAGGAAGGAAAAGCCGATCGCTTACTGGGAGCATGAAAAGGTATTTTGGAGCCCATCATGTGAAGAATCATTAGAGAACCACCCCCCCCCCCCATGGGCTTGGGGAAAAAAAAGAAGGCTATGGAAAAAGAGGTCAGCTGAAGACAGGATGGCTTGAAACTATCTCTGATGATATGGACAAGAACTCAAAGAAGCAGCTACTGATGGCAATCTTGGTAAAAATGATGTCCAACAGATCATGAATAGCTAGAAGCAAATGAATGCCTGAATCTTTTCCATCTCCTTCTCCTTCTCCTTCTCCTTCTCTTTTCCTTTTCCTTCTGCTCCTTCTCTTCCTTCTGTTTCCCCTCCTCCACCACCACCCCCTTTTCCTTCTCCTCCTCCTCCTCTTTCTCCTCCTCCTTCTTTTTCTTCTCATCCTCCTCCTCCTTCTCCTCCCTTTTCTCCTCCTCCTCCTTTTCTCTTCCTCCTCCTCCTTTTTCTCTTCCTCCGCCTCCTCCTCATTCTCCTCCTCCTCCCCTCTTTCTCCCCCTTCCCCTTCCCCTTCTCCTCCGTTTTCTCCTCCTCCTCCTTTTTCTCTTCCTCCTTCTCCTCCTCCTCATTCTCCTCCTTCTCCCCTCCTTCTCCTTTTTCTCCTCCTCCTCCTTTTTCTCTTCCTCCTCCTTCTCCTCCTCATTCTCCTCCTTCTCCCCTCCTTCTTCCCCTTCCCCTTTCCATCCTCCTCCACCCATTATTCTTTGCCTTATCCTCTTCCTTTCACCATTCCTTCTTCTCCCTTCATTATTGTTCTATTTTCCTCTATCCTCCTCCTTCTCCTCCCCCACTTCAGAAGTTTGAATTGATTCCTAGGCCACATATGAGATCTAAACAACTTTTCCTCCAATTACTCTAACAATGCTGCCCGCTCGCTCTTTCCATGCATGTTTTGGAATCATGAAAATATTCCGAAGCGTTTCGTAAAGATCGGGTACACGAAGGAGGATGTGGATACCAATTAAGACAGCCAGAAACACACTGATGCTAATGGACCTTTGTGTTTAGGAAACCATTTTTACCTCGAAGGGAAGACCTGGTGTGATATGGATAATGCCTCAGTTTGAAACCGGGAAATAGCTCTGTTTCATTTGAACAGCTAATCAACCATGAAAAACTACTTATAGCTCCCACAACACATTATGTTTTAAATTGCAGTTAATTGCTAACAGAGAGTACAAATTAGGGATGTTATAATCCCTTAAATCAACGCACACACAGATGCACTTAAGCTTATAAGTTAGTAATCTTCTTTCAAGTTCTTCTATCAAGATCTATCAAGCTTTTTGGACAAGGTCCATCAGAAAGATCTGTCCCATGTGTTGTTGTTTTTTAAAATCAAGTTTTATTGGTTCCCCCTTCCCACCCACATTCACCTGCATGTTTTATGAAAAGAGTATTGGCCATATCATAACAATTTATCTTATTCAAATACATCTTACTCTGTTACAATTTTTGCCGTAATCTTCTTTTTCCGTTTTTTGATCGTATCTTAAAATTTCTATGCTTATTTGTATAAACAACAGCCCTCAAATTCTAATTTCTGTTTTTACTCGTGTTTATTCTCTTTTATTTTTTAATAATTCATTCTTCATCCTAGTGCATTTACACATGTTCGGGGTTGCCTTTCTTCCATTTCATCTTTTTTTTATTGTACAGCAATCTTCCTTCTCAATCTCTTCCATCTCCCTCCCTTCTTTCCTTCCTTCCTTCTTCTTCCCTCCTTTCCTACTCCTGCCCCATGTCTGATGGACGTGTTTCTAAGTTTCATCAGACGCAGTAAAAATTCTGACTGGCCCCGCCCCCATCTATTCCCTGCCTCATAATTCCCAGCTGATTGAGAGGAAATGGGGATTTTGCAGTAACCTTCCCCTGGAAAGGGGTGGGAATGGAGATTTTACAGTATCCTTCCCCTGCCGTGCCCATCAAGCCATGCCATGCCCACCAAGCCACACCCACAGAACTGGTAGTAAAAAATTTTGAAACTCCCCACTGGTTGGTATTAATGAATATGGATAAACACTATCTTATCAAATTTGCATGTTCTATTTTAAGAGGGGAGGACAAATGACACAACTTAAAGCCCATTTAGCAATGATCCTGGAGCTCCACGGATAGGGCACATTTTGCCAGTAAATGAGAAGAAAATCAAACTGCGCGAGATAGTAGTGACCATCCATACCTTCTGCCAATCTATTTTCCCTTCACTGTGATAATTACTTTTCAAATTCTCACAGGTTTCGTCTCCTATTTCTGTCCCTGGACCTGACAGTCAAGGACGAAACGAGGGAAAGCATCTTCCTTGATGGAAAAAAGTAAATTCCTACCTGGAATAATTGCCCTGTCAGGTATAAAGGTTCAGGAGAGATGAACATGACTGGTGGAGAAGGAAGGGGATACCCAGCTAGCTGGCCAGTTTATCTGAATTATCCCTGATGATCCATGGGGTGGCAGTTGCATTAGGCAGATCATCTTTATATTCTACATACGAAGCCCAAACAAATTATATTATATTAAACTATATTACATTCCATTATATACCGAAATGTCTGAGCTCCTTGAGATGTTATCCTGAATTAGATGTGCTCTCTATCTCTTTCTGTCTGTCTCTCTGTGTCTCTCTGTCTCTCTCTGTCTCTCTCTCTCTCTCTCTCTGTCTCCCTCCCTCTCCCTCCCTCTCTTTGTCTCTGTCTCTATCTCTGTCTCTGTCTCTCTCTCTCTCTCTCTCTCTCTCTCTCTCTCTCTTTGTCTCTGTCTCTCTCTCTCTGTCTCTTTCTCTCTGTCTCTGTCTCTGTCTCTATCTCTATCTCTCTATCACTATCTCTCTCTAGCTGTCTCTCTCTCTGTCTCTGTCTCTCTTTGTCTCTGTCTCTGTCTCTCTCTCTCTCTCTCACTATCTCTCTCTAGCTGTCTCTCTCTCTCTCTTATATATACATATACATATACATATACATATACATATACATATACATATACATATACATATACATATACATATACATATACATATACATATACATATAGATAGATAGATAGATCATCTATATCTATATCTATATCTATATGCCTATGCCTATATGTCTACTTCTACATCTATGTGTCTGCGTATCATCTATCTATCTATCATCTATCTATCTATCTATCTATCTATCTATCTATCTATCTATCTATCTATCTATCTATCTATCTATCTATCTATCTATCTAGACACATGGAGACACACATACCAAAGAACACTGAAGTTGTGTAGAAGAATAGCAGGTAGAGCTTGGAGGTGGAGTCAAGCAAGTCATCAGCCTAGAACCATTATGTTCTCACAAACAATCTAAGTCCAATCCTACCCAAATTCCATTGACTCTTATCTAGTACCAATTTAGCACTGACCATTAGTTGACTAGAGTCTTGTGTATAGCATGATTGATAAATCATCATAACTGGAACTTAATGTTCACACCTGACAGGTTAATGCAGATAAAGATCTAGCTGATGTATTTACCCATCATGCTGATTAGGGTATCAAGTCTGCTTAAGACATGAGATGCCAACCCAATCTATCTGTATAAACACATGAAGACACATGTACCAAAGAACACAGAAGTTGTGTAGGGGAATAGCAGGCTGAGCTTGGGGGGGGGGGGAGTCAAACAAGTCATCAGACTAGAATCATTACATTCCCATAAATGGTCCAACCCCACCCAAATTCACCCCACCCCACTGGGTTGGGTTGGGGTCTCAAATACAACCTGAAAAGGCACTTAACTTAATAACCAGTTTGAGGTTTCATCCCATGTCAACTTAGCTGGATACGAACTACCTAAATTTACATCTTTAAACTCTTTTGAATATTGTCCCTCTCTATCTGATCAGTCTTAACTTGATCAGGGGCTATAAATTCCGGAATGTGGAAAGAAACAAGACAAACGACTGTTCTGGAAAAGGACAGAACCGCTTGTCTGAGAGCAGATGGGACGTCTGGACAGGAGAACCCCACGATCCTAGCCACCCCCTTCTCCCCCTTTATTGCATTTCCCAACTGTAAATAAATCAAAGCTGCGCCCAAACGGGTGATAATGAAGTTTGACAGCATCTCTAATTAAAAGGACAACTTGGGAGTACCATCCATCTCGGAATAACTCTGAAAGCTAAATTGTTCTCCTCCCCAGGGCCTGACACTGATTTCAGATAAATTACTTTCATACACTTTCCAAGTAATTTAAAAACAAACTGCTCAGAATAAACTTCTCCCCACCACCCTCAAATGTTTATGAATGTTTTATGACGAGATTATGGGAAGAATCAATCTTTGCCAAGATGCTGGTTAAAAGAGGAAAGACGCTTTTTAAAAAAAAATGCTCCAGAAATTGTAATATTGGCGAGGCTTATCCAACGAAGGTCAGGCGGTGACTGCAGTATTTTAAGCTGCATTTATGGCCACGTGTCAGGGAAATCCACTAGAAACGGATACGGCTGTGCATGCGTAGCAAGCAATTAAGATACCATGTTTCCTTTATTAAATCAGTAAATTGCAACGGTCCCCAAAAGTGACAAGCTTAAAGAATTCTGAGCCCCCTTGGTATATTTCATGCTGCTTGGCTTTAATAACGGCACAATCCAAATTTATGTGTATGTTTACATGCCTTTTTCCCTAACGCCAACTCACTCACAGAATAGCGGAATAATAATGGAATAACAGATTTGGGAGGGACCTTGGAGGTCTTCTAGTCCAACCCATGGCAGGAAACCTATACCATTTCAGACAAATGGCTGTCCACTCTCTTCTTAAAAGCCTCCAATGATGGAGCACCCACAACTTCTAGGAGCAAGCTGTTTCACTGATTAATTGTTCTAACTGTCGGGAAATTTCTCCTTAGTTCTAAGTTGCTTCTCTCCTGGATGAGTTTCCACCCATTGCTTCTTGCCCTGCCTTCAGAAGCTGTTTTGGAGAATAGCTTGACTCCCTCTTCTTTGGGGCAGCCCCTGAGATATTGAAACACTGCTATCATGTCTCCCCTAGTCCTTCTTTTCATTAAACTAGAAGGAGAGCAGCATCTAAAGGAAGTGAAGGCTGCTTTCTTTTAATTTTTAAAAGCATTTTTTCTACAACCTCTTCAGCTGAAAAAATGCTTTTAAAAGTTTTTAAAAAGCCTCTGATGATCGTGTGGCTCAGATGGGATCATCAAAGGCTTTTAAAAGTGTTTTTTCTACAACCTCTTCGACTGAAGAGGTTGTAGGGAAAAAAATGCCTTTAAAAACCTCTGGCGATCCTAGCCGAGTTGCCTGATCGTCAGAGGCTTCTAAAAGCGTTTTTTCCTGCAACCTCTTTGGCCGAAGAGGTTGTAGAAAAAATACTTTTAAAAGTTTAAAAAAAGCCTCTGATAATCATGTGGCTCAGCTGGGATCATCAGAGGCTTTTAAAAGCATTTTTTTCTACAACCTCTTCGGCCAAAGAGGTTGTAGGGAAAAAAAAATGCCTTTAAAAGCCTTTGGCGATCCTAGCTGAGTTGCCTGATCGTCAGAGACTTCTAAAAGCGTTTTTTCCTGCAATCTCTTTGGCCGAAGAGGTTGTAGAAAAAATACTTTTAAAAGTTTAAAAAAAGCCTCTGATGATCATGTGGCTCAGCTGGGATCATCAGAGGCTTTTAAAAGCATTTTTTCTACAACCTCTTCGGCCGAAGAGGTTGTAGGGAAAAAAAATGCTTTTAAAAGCCTCTGGCGATCCTAGCTGAGTTGCCTGATCGTCAGAGGCTTCTAAAAGCATTTTTTCCTGCAACCTCTTCGGCCGAAGAGGTTGTAGAAAAAATACTTTTAAAAGTTTTTTTTTAAAGTTGGCCACGCCCACCCAGTCTCATTATCCACCACCACCACCAAGCCACGCCCACAGAACCGGTAGTAACAAATTTTAGATTTCACTCCTGAGGTAGCTCTTTTTTTCTTTTTTCTTTTTTTTTTTGAATTGGGAATATAGAGAAGGCCACTCAATCCAATGGGCCACATTGACTGGAAGAGTTGATCTGAAGAACGATTCCAAAGAGAACTTTCAATCAAGCTGCCTTTGGATCAAATTTAGGAACTGGAGCTTCAACCCTTCAGCCTGTGACTGGTTGCTTTTCCTACCTAATTCTGCTATCCTTCCTTTTCCTCATCTCACTCAACTGTTGCTGAGCATGGCTGAAATGCGAGTATTCTGCCATAAATACACCTGGCCCCATTGTGAGATTACACACTCAATTAAACTCACATAAAGTAAGCCGTTCCGCTTAGTTTAACTCATAAAGGCACCGGAGAGCTTTCCGAAGTATTAAAAAACTCCTGTGGGCTGCAATCTTGATGGAGAAACAATGGCGTTGGTAGCAATCATTTGCAAAGGTGTTCCTAGTTGGATCGCGGATGAGTCAGGGGCATGGAAAGAAAAAGAGAGGAGGAAAAAATCAAAACGGCATTTGTGTTTCACATCAGCCCCATGAAGCCAAGTGATCAAGAGTTGTCCATCCCATCCCATTTCCGGTGGAATGCCCGACAAAAATATCTCGGGTTTCAAGTCTATGCATTGGTTTGTGATTTTTTTCCAACCAAGTGTGTATTTTCATCCGCTATTTCTTAGCTTTTGGGCATGTCCACCGCATCTGGTAGCAATGGAAAAATGACGAGATTCCATCAGAGGGGAATGCAATTAAGAAAATATTAGAATGCGCAGAAATGGATAGATTTTTTTTTTAAAAAAATATTTTTATTGAACATATATCATCATTTTCTATCACTGATGCTCCAGCATCAGTAATACTCAAACATACATAACAATTACATTCCTTATTCTTCCTTTAACTATATACATTGCCTTTGAGGTTTAGCATACCTCTTAAATTACCTTTATATTTAATCTTTACTTCTATTCTCTAACCATTTGTACCATGTGTCCCAGACCAAATAGTATCCCATTTCACCTCTTTCTTTTAACTCCAATGTTACTCTGTCCATCTCTGCACAATCTAAGAAATGGATAGTTTAATGCTCACTATTCAGGACCAAGAAGAAATTGAATATTTTCTGATATGGGATGTATTTTATCAATGGCTAGACCAGTGATGGCTAACTTTTTTGCCATCGTGTGCCAAAATCAGGGGGAGCGTGTGGGAAGGGTTGTATCGTGTATATGTGTGCCCACACCCATAATGTCGAAGTGTGAATCAGCCTGGTTCCCTCCCTGGGGAAACTGTAATTAATTAGAGGTGAATGGATCTTGTTTTCCATGGCGCATACTCACAAAGAAAGAAAACCCAAAGTATACATTCTAAGAAACATTTTATTAAAAAAGTAAAAAAAAAAAACCTAGATAACTACATCTTTAACGGCAGTGATATCTCAGAGATGGACAAAAGAAGAAGTAAAAATCAGGAAGTTAGAAAGAAGGAATGTAGACATGCGCAGTAGCTTCAAAAATCACAAGACAGTCTTATCTATGTAGGTAAGGGTCTCTCAGGCTACCGTAATGTTCAGAATGGAAGCTCAGCTGGCAAATACAAATAACGCAGTGACACACAATTCAATGCGCCCCACCCCCTGTGCATGTGTGCGTGACACACACCCCGCACTCCCCCCGCTTTTGGCAGGTGATGGCACAGTGGGCCCAATAAGCCCGTTTTTCGCCCTCCCCAGGCTCCAGAGGCTTTCTAGGAGCCTAAGGAGGATAAAAACCGCTTTCCCCACCTACCCAGAGGTCCTCCGGAGGCTGGAAACAGTCCATTTCCCGACTTCCAATAGGCCCATTTTTCACCCTCCCCAGGCTTCAGAGACTTTCTAGGAGCCTGGGGAGGGTGAAAACAGCCTCCCGCCCCCAGAGGTTCTCCAGAGGCTGGAAACAGCCCATTTCCCAAATTCCAGTGGGCCTGGAATGCCCGAAAATCTGCTGGCCGGCACATGCATGTGTGCTGGAGGTGAGCTAGGGCAACACGTGTATGCCCACAAATATGGCTCCGTGTGCCACCTGTGGCACATGTGCCATAGGTTCATTATCACGTGGCTAGACAATAGAAACAGAAGTTAGAAAGGAGGAGACATAAAAAGAGGAAATGTTCATGTGGAGAGTTATTAAAGAGGATGATGTTAAGTACTATTGTTATTATATTATTATATAATTATGCTATTAATGTTATTGCAATGAATACTATAAGAGCCTTGGTGGCACAGCAGACTAAAGTGCTGTAAACTAGCATCAGCTGCCTGCAATTACTGCAAGTTCGAATCTCACCAGGCTCAAGGTTGACTCAGCCTTCCAGCCTTCCGAGGTGGGTAAAATGAGGACCTGGATTGTGGGGACAATAAGCTGACTTTGTATAAAAAAGAACACTGCTTAGGGGTCCCCGAAAGCCCTACTAAGCAGGTATATACAAAAGTATGAAGGGTATTGCTTAATGCATTGTAAGCCACCCTGAGTCTCCAGAGAAAGGGCGGCATATAAATCGAACCAATAAATAAATAAACAAATATGTGGATTGCGACTGTTTAAAAATAACTGTACTCAGATCACACACTGTTTGATGGAAATTGAATGCTATATAAATAAAAATAAATAAAGCATGGGAAAAAAAGAGTTGTCCATCCTACAGTTCCTTCATACTATGATTTTTTTAAAAAGATATCCCTCCATGGTTGGAGAACTTCTCCAAACTTTTCCAATCCAGAGCCAAGAGAAGAAAAGCAATATGGACATATAATTCTGCCCACCAGACCATGTCGAAGGAGATGAGGTCATTCATTTTGTGAGAGCTAATAGACCTGAAAAATAAATTGAACTTTGCAGCTAAGGGATAGACTTCCATCTTTTTCTCCCCATCCAAATTCTTCACCAAATTGCCACTGAGTTTAGAAATGAATCTTCTCCATTGCATCTCCTTCCTTCCTTTCCCATTGTTTTCTCTCTCTCTCTCTCTCTTTTCTCTTTTTTTGTCAACGTTTGAAAACCATCCCATGACTCCCTTTTAAAATCCCATTATTGTTCTGTCAGATAATTTTGGTAACTAAGATTAAGGCTCGAGCACGCACGCCACCGTGGAGAAAGAAAATTCTCATTTCATCAGATAAATACCATTGTTTCAAAACTGTGGCTTGCCGGAGACAACCAGAAGGGGAGGTGACAGGGACCGAAAAAAGAAAGAGAAAGAGGAGGGGGTGGGGAAGAGATAATTTGAATTCTGTGCAGCAGTGTGTCACTTTTGCAACTCATTTGCAATCCTGGGCATACCTGCCGGGCCATATTCCAGCTATTCAGTAATGAACAGTCTTTGAATATTCAGATATGCACAGTTCTTGAAAGCTCCTGTTATCCTTAGCAAAACAGCTTGAAATGGAGAATTTGGTCTGTCTGTGTGTGTGTGTGTGTGTGTGTGTGAAACATCAGCATCTAGACAGATGCTACCCTGTATACTAAACTTGGGTTTGTGGTGTAAAACAGACTCTGAGGATCTCCCACAGGGGTGAGCGCTTGGGGATGTGTTAGGAAATGCAAGACGCGTTCCTGTACACGGATTGAAATATATTTTCTGCTGTTTGACAGCAGGCGGGTTCTTCTGAGAGGCCTGTTGGTTGTCAATGCGTTGAAGTTGAGTGAGTTTTCCCTCTTATTGGCAGGCCCTTGGCAGCTGCCAACACTCTTGCCTGCTGTTGATGGCATTCTTGTTTTGGCCATGCCAAAAACACATGTTGAGTTGGACGAATTCCAGAGAAGGCAACCTGGAGTGTGAAGAGATGAGCAACAGTTGGCTAATATTGGAAAGTCGATCAAGTCAGCATCAGTATTTTTCAGAGGCAACAGTTTTAGCAAGGGGTTCTCTGCCCAGTTGGTGGGCATGGCCATGGTGGGTGTGGCCTAGTCGGCCTCCTGCACCGCAGTGGTGAAGGGGCATTTTTGCCCTCCCAGGGCTCTGGAGGCTTTCTTCGAGCCTTTGGGAGGGCAAAAACAGCCTCCCCAGGCTCTGGTGGCTCTCTGGAGACAAGAAACGGGCTATTCATCTCCGCCGCCTGCCTTTTATCCCCAGAGTTAGGGTGGAGCTTTGCTAGCAGCAGTGGCTCTTTTGTTCCAAGGACCAGCCCATAGATTTCCACTGCTCTCCTCTCCTCTGCCTTCTGCGCATCCGTGCATCAGGCACTGGACTCAGCTGTTCCTCCTCTTCCTCATCAGCCGCCTCCAGACCTGACCTCAGAATCCTGATATTGACTCTCCATCTGAGGGCTGACGGATGGCCCAGGCTCCATCTTTGTCTCTCTCTCTCTGCCAGCTCCATTCCCTCTTCACCCTCAAAGCTCTCAAGTTGCCTTGACGCTGGCCCTGACTCCCACGCCTTCTCCTCCTCCTTTGATTCAGCTGCTGGAGTTGCTGGCGGCTGCCCTACTACTTACCTTTGGACAATTGCAGCCAGTCCTTGCACACCTCGGCCCATTTGTTCTGCAGCCGCCAAGGCTTTCCTGAAGGGCTCTGCAACTGATAACAGAGCTCCAAACTGAGGCCTTCAGGAAAGCTTTGCTGGTCTTGCTGGCCGAAGAAGTTCTTGAAGGCCTCTAACAGTGAAAAGGAGGCCAGGGGCAATGCACACAAGTGAGGCGAGTCAGTGGACGACATTCCCACCACTCTAAAAATAAGACCTGATGGATTTTTTGGTTGCAAAAGAAAATACAAGACAGAGTCTTATTTTCAGGGAAACACGGTACTTATCTCCAGTCTCCTAATAATTTTTTTTCTGCACTCTTTCTAGAAGTTCATGATAGGACAAAGATGAGATATAATCTTGACCATCAAAAAAGCAAAAGGTTATCACATTAAGGTTAGAAAAACAGAATTTAGATCGCAAGAATTTCCCACCGTCGGAAGTCCTCCCATGTCACTGCAAGATTACTAGAAGATGAACATTTGTCCTTAACAAAGGACAGATCCGTTTGGTGCACCAGTTGCATCCCTATTTGGACCAAGATGCCCTACGCACAGTTACCCATGCACTAGTCACCTCACGTATTAACTACTGTAACACTCTCTACATGGGGCTGCCCTTGAGGGCCATTCGGAGGCTCCAACTGGTACAAAATGCAGCTGCACGGATTGTGCTGGGAAAATCCCAATACTCCCATGTTACACCCCTCCTGTGTGACTTGTATTGGTTGCCAGTTGCTCTCCAGGTGAAATTCAAGGTGCTGGTGATGACCTATAAAGCCCTATATGGCTTAGGCCCAGGATATTTGGTGGACCATCTGCAGCCAGCAACGACATCCCATCGCCTGGTTTGCGCCCATAGAGAGGGCCTGCTCAGGGTGCCGTCGGCTGGCAGCCCCCAGCGGTAGAGCCTTCTCTGTGGGTGCACCTAGCCTCTGGAACCAACTCCCCTTGGAGCTCTGACCTTCACACCTTCCGCCACGAATTAAAAACTTGATTATTCAAGTTCCCCGACCTGGATTGATGGGGTTTTAAGGGTTTTAAATTTTAGTGGATTTAACCAGTTTTTAATTCTGTATTATGGCTTGTGAATTTTATCATTGTGAGCCGCCCTGAGTCCATTGGAGATAGGGTGGCATATAAGCCGAATAAAATAAAATAAATAAAATCTTTGAACAGGTTGTCTTCTTGGGGTGCATTTTGACATTTTTTTTTGCCCCTACATCAGAACCATCATGTGGTTAAGATCCTGTATCTCTCTACTTATTCTCATGGCAACTCTTCAAACATTTGGAGACCATCATCATGGCATCTTCTAATACATTTGGGCAGGCTTCACTAATTCAACTTTCTCCCAGAAAGTTGACAAGAAGATAAGCACAGTTATCACAGCTTGCTCGCGAAGTCTTAGAGAAGCTGCTCACCAGTCAATCTCAGTGGGCTGAATTTGATAGACCATTCTTTGATCTCGGTTGGAGTTTCTGATGTCCACCGATATCTCATTTTGATATGTCCCTGAGAGCTATGAACGAGAGCAGTAGCAGTTGGCACAAATATTTCGATGGATGTTGTAAGAAAGCTTATTTCACTAAATTAATGGCCCCAGACAACATAAACCAACTGAGTCACCAGTCCATTTAAACCTCTGCAAAAAAAAGTCCGTTATTTTTAAGTGTTCAGGACTGCTGATTTTCCAAAAAAAACATTAACTACACAGCAAAGACCTGACAATGGGCTAGAAGTTGATATCACAGCTGGCAAACTTTTGCTTCCAAACACATCCTTCCCAAACAGGGGTGAAATGCTCCCAGTTAGGACCGATATGGGCAAGCTGGTAGTGATGACAGCCGGTGGCTTGGAGAACTGGTAGCAATGGTGATTCAAGGCTCCCCCCACCTGCCCGGTCGTCGTTACTTCCTGGTTTTAACCAGGAAATAATCTGGTTTTTACCCTCTGTGCATGCGCAGAAGGCTTTGTGCCTGTGCAGAGGGTCGGCACGCACACGTAACACACAGGGTAAGTAGATTTCACCCCTGTTCCCAAATTATCTTAGGGGTTTTTCAGGTTTACAGTGGGGTAATCTTGTTCGTAGGTTATTTAGGTATTATTATTTTTTAATAAAGTTTTATTAATTTTCTACTATTACATTTAATTAGTGCTTAATGAACATCATGTTGTCTGGGTTTTGTTTGTTTAACAATACCAATTATATTCCTAATCTTTAATTTTCCAGCCATTGATAAAATAAATTCCACGTTTGGTAGTAATCTGTATCTTCTTTCTGTTTAATCTTCAATGTAAGTCTGCCCATTTCTGCACAGTCCAATATCTTCTTAATTATCTCTTCATCTAGTGGCATTTCTTCATTTTTCCAATGCTGCGCAAATACCATCCTCGCTGCTGTTAATACTTGCAATATTAATATCCACCCGGAGGCTCCAACTGGTCCAGAATGCGGCCGTGTGGGTTATTATGGGGGCGACTTGGCGCTCCGACGTGACACCTCTCTTGCGCGAGCTGCACTGGCTCCCGGTGGTCTTCTGGGTGCGCTTCAAGGCCTTGGTTCTTATCTTTAAAGTGCTCCATGGCTTAGGACCTGGGTACTTACGAGACCAACTTCTGCCACCGATAACCTCCCACCGCCAATACGCTCTCATAGAGAGGGTCTCCTCAGGGTGCCGTAGGTCAGGCAATGTCGACTGGCAACCCCCAGGGGGAGAGCCTTCTCTGTGGGGGCTCCCGCCCTCTGGAACGAGTTACCCCCGGGGATTCAATTAATCCCAGACATCCGCACTTTCCGCAAGGCATTAAAGACTTTTCTATTCCAACAAGCCCGGCTGGCTTAAAGTAGATTTTAAGGGGTGAATTTTAGGAGGGGTTTTAAATTTGGGAAAGCCAAAATTTGATTTAATTATGTTTTAGATTATTTTAACTTTTATATGGCTTGTATTTTAATGTTTGGCTGTTCACCGCCCTGAGTCCGTCAGGAGAAGGGCGGTATACAAATTTAATAAACTAAGTTAACTAAACTAAATTAAATATATACTTTGTTTATCAATTTTTTCTGGTACTATGCCTAATTTAAAAAGTTCAAATTTAAGATCTACACAGTGGTGGGTTTCAAATAATCTAGCAACTGATTCTCTGCCCTAATGACTGGCTGGATGGGTATGGGTATGGCCATGGTGGGAGTAGCCAGGGGGTGTGACAGGCAGCATTCAGCCTCCTGCATTTACCTGGGAGTGAAAAAGGGCCACAGAGGGAGATGTGCCACACCCCCCCCCCATGCCCGTTTGGGCCTAGAAGGCCTCCCTGCACTTACCTGGGAGTCTGAGTAGTGTAGGGGGCTAATGCCTCCTACTAAAGGCAGCAATTAACATCCAGCTGCCTGTAATTCTGCGAGTTCAATCCTAGCCAGGCTCAAGGTTGACTCAGCCTTCCATCCTTTCTAAGGTGGGTCAATTGAGGACCCAGTTTGTGGGGGCAATAAGCTGACTTTGTATAAATATATACAAAAGTATGAAGGCTATTGCTTAACGCATTGTAAGCCGCCCTGAGTCTCCGGAGAAGGGTGGCATATAAATCAAATTAAACAAAAAAATGGGGCACATGGGGACTCTTGGAATGGGTGGGGTGGAGAGGGTGGGACCAGCGAGTAATTTAACTCCTGGTTCACCCAAACCAGCCTGAACCAGTTGAATCCCACCACTGGATCTACCTGTTTTCTTGAACGTCTTTTCTAGCCATGTGTGTATTTTTGCCCAACTTTTTTTTTCTTTAGCACAAGTCCACCACATATGATAGGTGCCAGATTTTTGGTTATATTTCCAACATTTACTAGACACACTTTCGAACATTTTGGCTAACCTAGCAGGTGGTAAATGCCATCTATAAAACATTTTATATAGGTTTTCTTTAAATGAAGTTGCCATTGTTAATTTTTAATTTCTTTCCCATATATTTTGCCATTTCTCTAGTTCTATATTATAGCCAAAGTTTTTTCCCCCCTACCGTATCATTGTTTCTTTTACTTGTTCATCTTCCATTTGCAAATGTAATAGAAAGTCGGCTATTTAGGAATTTATATACCAATAATAACATGTTAAACCTGGCCTGGTTACTGATTGATAGCCCATGTCATTATTTCCATATGTTCTGGTGTATGGGATTGTCCTGGATTAAAAAAGTATAATGGAACTGAATGGTGGATATAACAAAATAAGCGAGAAAGAAGACGTGTTTTCATGCATTTACAACCACTGTCAGCTGCATACTTATTAGATCCATTATGCCAAAAAAAACCCCAACCTCAAGTTATCTAGCTATCTTTTTAATGTATTTCTTTTCAGTAACTCCGATTCATTTTAAATCTCGAGGTTTTGCTATACGTAGGAGGGTGCCCATTGGATTCTTTTGATCAGAACTCACCCTTTGACCTTGGCAGAAGGGTGAAATGATTCTAAAGAAATTTGTCTGAAACTGCCATGGTGACGTTCGATCCCGAAACAAACTCTTCTTTTACAGCTGATGAAAAGGTGCATTGAAAACCGAGGGATTGGGCTAAACGATTGAGCGCAGTGAAAAAACTGGTTGATCTTTTTTTTAATAAGGGAGGTTATACAGGACAAAGCTTTCCACAAGGTATGTATTCCTAGCAGTGTGTCATTATTCTTGGCGACAAAATAGACCACAGCCTACTCCTTCGTAAGCTAGAAAAAAGTGAGATAGATAGCTTCACCACCAGATGGATTTGCAACTGGCTGACAAACCATACTCAACGAGTAGTCCTTAACAGGTCTAAGTCTACATGGAGAGAAGTAAGCAGTGGGATACCACAAGGTTCCATCTTAGGCCTAGTATTCTTCAATATCTACATAAATGACATAGATGAGGGAATAGAAGGGGAACTCACCAAATTTGCAGATGATACTAAGCTGGCAGCAATAGCTAACACCCTAGAAGATAGGCTCAAGGTCCAGATGGATCTTGACAGACTTGAACACTGGGCCCCTATCTAACAAAATGAAATTCAATGTAGAGAAAAGTAAAGTCTTACACTTACATAAGAAAAACCAAAAGCAGACAAGGCTTGATAGCAGTGACTGTGAGAGGGATCTTGGAGTCTTAGTAGACAATCAGCTAAATATGAGCCAGCAGTGTGCAGCAGCAGCAGCTAAAAAAGCCAATGCAATCCTAAACTGCATTAACAGAAGGATACAATCAAGTGAGGTACTCACACCACTCTATAAAGCCCTAGTAAGATCACACCTAGAGAACTGCATCCAGTTTTGGTCACCACACTATAAAAAAGATGTTGAGACTCTAGAAAAAGTGCAGAGGAGTGCAACCAGGATGATGAGGGGACTGGAGACTAAAACATACGATGAACGGTTGCAGGAACTGGGCATGGCTAGTCTAGTGAAGAGAAGGACCAGGGGAGACAGGATAGCAGTCTTCCAATATTTGAGGGGCTGCCACAGAGAGGAGGAAGGGGTCAAGCTGTTTTCCAAAGCACCTGAAGGCCAGACAAGGAAGAGTGGATGGGAACTGATCAAGGAGAGGTTCAACCTAGAAATAAGGAGGGATTTTCTGACAGTGAGAACAATCCATTGATGGAACAGAAGTTGCCTCCAGAAGTTGTGGGAGCTTCATCACTGGAGGCTTTCAAAAAAATATTGGACTGCCAATCGTCAGAAATGGTGTAGGGTCTCCTGCTTGGGTGGGAGGTTGGATTAGATGACCTATAAAGTCTCTTCCAACTCTGCTAATCTGTTATCTGTCTGTTACCTGTTACCTACATGCCACACATCAACAGATGTGGTTTGATTAGGTACAGACACAAACTCCAATGTGTAGTAGTTTGGTGATAAAATGGTTGCGTGCAGAGGTGGTATTTAGGTGGTCCGGACCAGTTTGCCTGAATCGGTAGAAGAAATCATGGGGGGGCCCATCCACCCACCCCAGCTCTATGCCATCCTATTTAGGTATATTTTTGAGGCCGGGTGCATGCGCGGAAGGTGAGCATGCCAGCAAAGTGCATGCACGGAAGGCTGGGTGCATGCATGGGAGGGGGCGGGTGCTCACATTTGCAAAGTAAGTGAATACCACCATCCCTGGTTGGGTGGGCTTGTGATACCAAGGCACAGCGTTGCTTTTTAACCTAGATCAAATTTATCTGCAGCTCCTGAAAGCAGCTGCATCATTCCCCAGAACTGGGTGGCTTTCTTCCGAATTGGTGCTGAATCCTGGAAAAAGAATGAGGCTGCTTTAAAGAGTTGTAGACAGATGCTGTGCTCACCATCGAGCATGCTCTCACACTTCAGTTTGTGTGGGTGTGTGTGTGACTGTGAGCACAACATCTATTTAGAGCTCTTTAAAGCAGTCCCATCTTTTTCCAGGATTTTTCCATCAATTCAAAAGATAGTCATCTAGTTCTGAGGAATGATGCAGCTGCTTTCAAGAGCTCCAGATTCAGTAAATGCATAGTTCATAGCCTTGTGGGAAGCCTTCTTTTAATGGCTGAGATGTGTCTTCTTTGGTCTGAACCCCTCTGTCAGACCTGGAAGCCATCTTTTACGTTTGGGCCTTCAGTCCTGCCACATCTTCTTCTGTGGAAAAATGGAGTGTAGATGATATGTAGTCAAAATAACATTCCTTTCTCAGAGAGACAAGGACACATTGCCCTGGCACCTGGAGTTGGATGACTGGGTAGTGTCTTCAGTTTGGACAGTGGATAATTGGACCATGTGATGGACATGTGGGTGCTGGGCAGGATCTTGGACTTTCCTTTTAGTGGGGAAAACCTGGAAACTTTCAGATTCAGGTTTTCCCAGATGTGCCAATATGACATCTCTAATAAAATGGAACTTTAAGGAAATTCAAGCTTCAGAGTTTTCTTTCATTGGGGGTGTTACTTGAAACCCTGACACCCTCTGGACTTCCATGTCCACCGTCGCCCTCAGACAGCATAGCTGTTTTTAAAGTCACTGGATAATTATTCTTGGCAATGCTAACACCCCATGTCTGTATTTTTTTTTTAATGAGCTCTGATTTACACTTAAAGCAAGATAGGACTTTTCATGGCTATGTCTCCTTCTCCCAATCTCCAGCATCATGATGGATGGTTTGTTTACATAAGAGGAACAGGCAACAAACGAGTTGCTGAGAGGAGACCATAAAATTGAAGGGCATCTGACTTCAAAGCTGCACTGACCTTCATAATTAAAAAAACAAAAACAAAAAGAAACACCCAAGGTGATTAGACGTTTAATCAGTCAATTAAATCAGGGTTTGACATCAGGATGGCTTTTGATGAGCAAGGAAAGGGATTGGCCAAGCCAGAAGCAAAATTTCTGTTCAGAATTTCTGTAACTAGATACAACTCTATACCTGGAAAGTGTAGTTCAACGCAGTGGTGAAAATCATTTTTTTTTACTATTGGTTCTGTGGGCTTGGTGGGTGTGGCAGGGGAAGGATAATGCAAAATCTCCATTCTCACCCCACTCCTGGGGGAAGGATACTGCAAAATCTCCATTTTTAAATTTTTTTTAAATTTTTAATTTGATTTATATGCCGCCCTTCTCCGGAGACTCAGGGCGGCTTACAATGCGTTAAGCAATAGCCTTCATATTTTTGTATATTTTACAAAGTCAGCTTATTGCCCCCACAATCTGGGTCCTCATTTTACCTACCTTAGAAAGGATGGAAGGCTGAGTCAACCTTGAGCCTGGTGAGATTCGAACTTACTAATTGCAGACAGCAGGAGTTAAATCACAATGCATTAGTCTGCTGAGCTATCCATTCCCTCCCCACTCCAGGGGAAGGCTATTGCAAAATCTCCATTCCCACCCCACTCTGGGGCCAGCCAGAGGTGATATTTGCCAGTTCTCCAAACTACTCAAAATTTCCGCTACTGGTTCTCCAGAACCTGTCAGAACCTGCTGGATTTCACCCCTGGTTCAATGGCTGGAAGGCCATGGGCCTCTCTCCTTACATATCTATAGAATTACAAGTCAAAAAGGTAACCAGAGAAACAGCTAGATGAGTCTTGTGATGTTAACATGATTAAATGAAAAGAGGGAGTAGGGATGACATGACAGAAATCTTTCAATATCTGAGGGGCTGTCACAGAGAAGGGGGGGGTATCAACCTATTCTCCAGAGCACCTGAAGACAGGACAAGAAGCAACAGATGGAAACTACTCAAGGAGAGAAGCAAACTAGAGCTAAGGAGGAATTTCCTGACAGGGAAGAGTAATTAATCAGTGGAACGAGTTGCCTCCAGAAGTTATGGATGCTTCATCACTGGAGGTTTTCAAAGAAGATATTAGGCAGCCATTTGTCCAGAATGAGCATAGAGTCTCCTGCTTAATTAGGGTGTTGGACTACAAGACCTCCAAGATCCCTTCCAACTCAGCTATTCTATATTCTTTTCCAGGTTTACGATAAGATTGAGATGAGATGAGATGAGATGAGATGAGATGAGATGAGATGAGATGAGATGAGATGAGATGAGAGATGAGATGAGATGAGAAGAGAAGAGAAGAGAAGAGAAGAGAAGAGAAGAGAAGAGAAGAGAAGAGAAGAGAAGAGAAGAGAAGAGAAGAGAAGAGAAGAGAAGAGAAGAGAAGAGAAGATACTTTGTAGGTATCTAGTCCAGGAGACCCTACTAGAAGACTTCCAAGATCCCAAGAATGAGAGCTATTAAGCAATAGAATGGCTTGCCTTCAAAAGTTGTGGGTGCTCCAACATTGGAGGTTGGAGATTGAACAGCAATTTGTTTGAGATGGTAGGGTCTCCTGCTTGGACAGGGGTTGGATTAGAAGACCCGCAAAGTCCCTTCCACCTCTATTATTCTGTTATTCAGAATTACAATGCATTGACCCAGCTAATTAGTCTATCTTTCCATTCAGTCAAGCATACATTTTTCTTCAGCAAGAGGAGGTCTAAATTTTAAATTTTCCAATCTCTCAAGATCCCTCTAAAAATAAATATTACTGACTTCTTTCTTTCTTTCTTTCTTTCTTTCTTTCTTTCTTTCTTTCTTTCTTTCTTTCTTTCTTTCTTTCTTTCTTTCTTTCTTTCTTTCTTTCTTTCTTTCTTTCTTTCTTTCTTTCTTTCTTTCTTTCTTTCTTTCTTTCTTTCTTTCTCTCTTTTCTTTATGATATTTCCTCCCTCCCTTCCTCTTTCTTTTCTTCTTTCTTTTTTCTTTCTTCTTCCTTCTCTTTCTTTCTCTTTCTTTCTTTCTCTCTCTCTCTTCCTTCTCTCTCTCTTCTCTCTTCTTTCTCACTCTCTCTCTTTTCTTTATATTACCTTTGTCCCTCCCTCCCTTCCTCTATCTTTTCTTCTTTCTTCTTTCTTCTTCCTTCTCTTTCTTTCTCTTTGTTTCTTTCTCTCTCCCTTCCTTCTCTCTCCCTCTCTCTCTCTCTCTCTCTCTCTCTCTCTCTCTCTCTCTCTCTCTCTCTCTTTTCTTTATGGTATTTCCTTTGTCCCTCCCTCCCTTCCTCTTTCTTTCTTCTTTCTTTCTTTCTCTGTCTCCTTTGCTCTCTCTCTTTTGTTCTTTCTCGCTTTCTTTCTCTTTATATTTCCTTCCTTCCTCCCTTCCTCTTTCTTTCTTTTCTTCTTCTTCCTTCTCTTTCTTTCTTTCTCTCTCTTCTTTCTTCTCTCTCTCTTTCTTCTCTCTCTCTCTCTCTCTTTCCTTCCTTCCTTCTTTCTTTTATCTCCAAGATACTCATGCTGTTTCCCAAACATCTATTTTTCAGGGAAAATTTAAACTCCAAAAGGAGAGAGTAAAAAGAAGGAGGACGCTGGAATGGTTCCATTTAAAATATGCTGACATTCCTAGCCTTTTGGGTTACGCTCATATATCATGTTCATCATCTCTGCAAAACTGCCTGCGTGGACTGAATTGCAAACGATGCAAACGTTGGTTGGGTTTTCTGGATAGCGTCTGAGGAATTCCAACGGCTGAGGTGCCAGGTCCTAAATGAAGAGTAAATAAAGTTATTGAGATTGGCT